>JAVALU010001456.1:22500-521031 GCA_030770095.1 Gila robusta | reverse complement strand
GATGATGAGGATTTTTCACCGACAGTTTCCTGCAGTTGCTGCTCTTCAGGACGAGCAGGAGATGGCTGAGGAGGTTTATAATCAGGTAGATCCTGAACCCTCTCAGCCACCCTGCCCCGTGTATGCAGGTCTGGTGGATGTTGTGGAGCGCGCCGCCAACAGGCTGTAGCTGCCATGGCAACGCGCTAGAGGAGAGACCGCTCGCGGTAGGCTCGGCGATCGGTTTCTCCCCGGCCATACACCACCAGCTCAGGTGAGCCTTCCATTCCTTCCTGATCTTCACACAGAGATCTAGAGGGCATGGAAGAGCCCATACTCTGCCCGTATTCACTGACATCAGCGGGTTAATTTCGCTGATGTTGAGGGGATCGCAGAGCATGGGTATGTGTCGATGCCGCCCATTTGACGAGTCGTTTGCGAACTATCTCGTGTCTGGGCAGGCGTCGACACTGAGAGCTCCATTTCTGCCATCCAAACCGCTAAAGACAACAGCGCGTTTGAATGGCAGAGCATACACGGCAGCAGTTCAGGCTGGTGCTTCCCTGCACACCATGGCGGTGCTGCAGGCATACCAGGCCGACCTGCTGCAGGATCTCGACCAGGGGGCAGGTATGTCCCCTGAGGCGGTTTCTGAGCCGCGCCGAACCACGGTTCTTGCGCTCCGGGCCACCAAACAAACTGCTGCCACGATCAGTCGGTCGATGGCGGCGATGGTGGCCACGGAGAGACAGCTTTGGTTAAACCTGGCCGACGTTGAGGAGAAAGAGAAGGCCTTTCTCCTCGATTCGTCGGTTTCGCCCTCTGAACTCTTTGGCCCCTCCGTGGAGGCGGTGCTTGGGAAGTTCAGGGAGGCGAAGGCGCGCTCAGCTGCTTTTAGGACCTGCATACCGCTGAGATCCGGTTCCACGCCCAGGCAGGCGGGAGGGCCTGGCCCTTCACGGTCTGAGGACCGTAGACAGGGCCAGAGAGCCAGTGTCGCCTCTCGTGCGCCCCCTCCGTGGAGGAACAGGGCGCAGAAAAGGCGTGACTCCCGCAAGAAGAGGGATCTGAGGGAGGTTATCCAGCACAAGCGCATACAGCGTCGCTGATGGATAATCTCCCCGGAGGGCTTCATTAAAAAGGAATCCAGCCCTCTCCTCTCTTCTGACTCCCCAGACGTTCATTACATCAGGCCTGGGGCTGGGCCTGTGATAAGAACGATGTTCCAATGGCCCGCCTAGGCTTGGTTAGTAGAAACGCCTCTTTCAGGCATGTAAAGTGGGGACCCCAGGTTCATAAAGAACTATCTGGCGAGTCTTCACTCCGCATGCCGCAGGTGAGCTGACTGGTCTTTTCAAGAGTAAATTTTTGTGAATTAAAATTCCGAAATGTATCTCTCTACAGACCTCGTTCCCTGTATAGAGCTATGGGGTCATGTCATTTGCCATGTCATCAGGTAATGAGGTAAGAGAAGTTTCCTGGATTATTAGGGCCCTGAAGTTCCCCATTAGGTGGCCAGAACGATAACTATGTTAGCCTTCGGGCTGTTAGCCACCTCAGGGTAGAGTAGTTGGTCTCTCTCTTAGAATTTGTTACTTAGAGTGTTGACTGACGCTAGAGCTTCAGATAGATCTTATGTCCGGCCCACGGGTCCGTTTGACTTCGACTGAGTATTTCGCCCCTTGAGCTCTGTTTGGGTTTTCATTAGGCTGAGCGATCTACAGCCTTTGTATGGAATAATACAGACTATATTCTTTAGTAAGGCTGTGGCTCCTCCGAGCCCTCAGATAGATCTATGCCTGCAGGCTGGCCCTCACCAGGGCCGCCTCTGTAGCTGGCCTAGGCTGTGCCAGGGATAATAAAGGCGCTCTGCTAAAAATTTAGCATTGCTTCCTCTGAACCTTCACTTTGTGAATGTAGGTTTCTAGCATCCCTGTATAAACAGCCTCCTCCCATGGGAGTCGTTAGGCCAAGGCCCGCCCCCTTCTCTGCATTCTGGGGTGACTAGAGTAATGCAGCGTGGTGCAGAGGATGGTTTGTAAGGACATGGTAGGCCTCAAACAGGCCTCCGTGGTATTTATGTCTTTATTGAGCAGGGTTAGGCCGTCTTTCGCTTCACGAAGAAGACTGGGTTTCCTGCCCGACCCTGCCATGCAGAACTGGCCTACGGATTTAGGCCGCCAGTTTAGGCTTCACTCACCTCGCTGAGCTACTGCTCGAGCACTAGGTTGTAGGTGGTTGGCTTTCATTCAAGCCCCACTCCCCTAGGTTGGGCACAGATAAATTTCTGTCACCCCTAGAGCCGCTGGCAGGCCCGCACCCTGGTAACCTCAGGGTGAGGTGTGAGTATCCCCCTGTGATACAGGGTAGGTCTGAGCACTTCACTCCCAGTTCTGTTTTATCCTACCTCGCACCACTATGGCTCGGGTCGAGTATGAAGTGAGCTTCACTTCTTCTTTGGTCGAAGTACGCTCCCCTGAAGCCAGAGCATTGCCCTGAGCTGACGCCCATGCATAGATGGTAGGCCCCTGACTAACTGGGGCCTCCGTTGAGGCAGAGTGGCGTATGTTGTACTCCCCTTGTTTTGAGGGTGCTAGCTTTCTTGCGGAGTACACTGCCATGGGCAATGTGATTAGGCACCAGGATGCTGTAGGCGCTGTGTAAACAGCTTTTCTGCCAACGAAGGCTGCGCCATTAGGTAGTAGGCCTCAGCAGGCCTCCTTGATTGGACAGCCCCCTAGAGGGCACTGTAGGCCAGCTCACTTTACGTGGTTGGCCTTGGTGGTTCGGGCAGTTGACTCACTGATGGGTAGTAGGCCTTTAAACAGGCCTCCTCGGAGGTGAGTCCCAACATTGTGGGACATACCTTATAGCGCTACTGGAAGCCCATTAGTAAATTATGCTTGTGTAGTATGGTTCCCAACAGTGTACTTTATGGCAGAATATGACTTGCTATTAGCTAGTAGGCCCGACCAGGCCTCCCTGATAGGCGAGTCCCCAGCTGGCTGGCCTTAGCAGGCCACCTTATACTATCACCCGGACTCAGGGCTCGAAGCTACCAGTGGTTTTCAGGTAGTAGGCCACTCAGGCCTCCCTGAAGGTGAATTCCCACTTAAGATGGTTATCAGGTAGTAGGCCTCACCCGGCCGCCCTGAAGGCGAATTCCCACTTACGTTGGCTATCAGGTAGTAGGCCTCTCTGGGCCTCCCTGAATGTGAGCTCCCAAATATTGTGGCTGTCAGGTAGTAGGCCGCTCTGGGCCTCCCTGAATGTGAGCTCCCAAATATTTTGGCTGTCAGGTAGTAGGCCTCACCAGGCCTCCCTGGAGGTGAGTTCCCACATGCTGTGATTATCAGGTAGTAGGCTCCTCCAGGCCTCCTTGAATGAGAACGGTCAGGTAGTAGGCCTCACCAGGCCTCCCTGAAGGTGAGTTCCCACATGCTGTGATTATCAGGTAGTAGGCTCCTCCAGGCCTCCTTGAATGAGTACGGTCAGGTAGTAGGCCTCACCAGGCCTCCCTGAAGGTGAGCTCCCCACATACTGTGGTTGTAAGGTAGCAGGCCTCACCGGGCCTCCCTGAAGGTGAGTTCCCACGTACTGTGGTTATCAGGTAGTAGGCCTCTCTTGGCCTCTCTGAAGGTGAGCACCCCACATACTGTGGTTCTCAGGTAGTAGGCCTCTCTGGGCCTCCCTGAAGGTGAGCACCCCACTTACTGTGGTTATCAGGTAGTAGGCATCACGGGCCTCCCTGAAGGTGAATTCCCACTTACGTTGGCTATCAGGTAGTAGGCCTCTCCGGGCCTCCCTGTAACGTTCCCTAGTGGTGCTGGGTTTATGAAGCTAGTGGTCTCTTGCTATCAGTTTCAGCTAGCCTTAATAGGCAGCTGCTGAAGGCGAGCTTGCGCCCTGGCTCGCTAAAGTTTTCATTCTCTGCTATTGGTTCCCTCCCGGAACCTTTTCTGCCTACAGCCTGGTTTGCCTACCAGGCAGACCTGTGCTCCCCTCACCGAGGGTCTCTATGAGCATGCGGCTTCCTGAGTCTGGTCAGACGGTCGTAGGCCTCTCGTGAGGCCTCCCAGTTAGATCAGCCCTTAGGCCTTCACAGGCCTCCTCAGTGGTTTGAAACACAGACACTGGGTTGATCCGTGGATCGAGTAGAGAAACTCCCCTCGCTAGCAAGGGTTGGAAAGCACTATGCTGAGTCATACTCTCCGGGATATCCCGTCTCTGAGATCCGGGCCGAGTGGTTCACTGCCAGCTTCGCAGTCCCTCGGGTTGGATGCCTTACTTAAGGCTTTGTTGTCCAGAGGCTCTGTCTTCAGACAGACAGGATTTGGCCAGACTAAGTGTCTATGTACTGACGCCAGGTCAGGCCGTCCTGGTGGCATTTCGGGGTGAGTACGTTCCCCTGAATAGTGACTGGCTGGGGTTCCTTCGGGTTCCCTAGCCACATTCCCTAGAAGGGACCCCTTCTAATTGGAAGCTGTGGTTCCAGGCCCGGAGCCGGCCCAGGTAGACCTTTCATTTAACCATGTTTATGAAGGTTTTTCGGTGAGGCTGTAGCTTGGGCTATGACCGTAGGGAATGCTGTCACTGACAGCCCAGTGTGACCTGAGGGTGAGTGGTTCTAGCGTTTCATTTGAAGTTGCTGGTTCTGACAGTTGTCACTGCCACTTGGCTTGCACTCCCCTTAGCATGGCGGAGTTGGTATATCGTTCCCCATAACGTCGTTGACGTATTGTTGAGTTCCCTTCGAAAGGGAACGTCTCAGGTTACGACTGTAACCTATGTTCCCTGAGAACAGGGAACGAGACAATACGTCTCCCTGCCATGCCTCGGGGCTTGCCTACCGTACAGTCCCTTCAGACGATAAGGTGATTTGTCATGTTTGCAAGGCGCCCTTTTATACTTCCAGGTCGCACGTTAATCATTCACGCTAATGATTCACGGGCTGTCGCCGGTCAATATGATTGACGTGATTTGATAGTGATTTCAGACACCTGTCACGCCTGAGGCGTCCCCCCATAACGTCGTTGACGTATTGTCTCGTTCCCTGTTCTCAGGGAACATAGGTTACAGTCGTAACCTGAGACGTTTTTTAGGTTACCGAAATGGACACAGCATCAGGGAGAGCAAGTCTCTGACCTGACGAGGAGACGCCGGATTGCTTGGTTGGCTGATGCCTTTAATAAGATTGTCAGTGTTTGCTGTGCTTTAACGAACATGTGCAAAACTGTTGTTTGAGTGCCTTGTTCATTACTTTTTTATTTCTTTAAAATAAATGCTTGAAACAACTTGATATGGCTTAACAATATTTATTGAGAACTGAATATATATATATATATATATATATATATATATATAAAACGTTACTTGGACAACATAAGTTTCATGGACAGCATAAGTAATAATAATAAAAATAATACTGTTATTAGTGCAAAAGAACAAATATCTTGATGCTGCTTCTCCAAATACCACTGTTTTGCGCTTGGTGTGAGCTTGTTCCTGAAAGGTCCCTTTTCTTTCGCCTTATCTTTTTGCATTGCTTTACTTTCTTCCTTTTCTTTCTCGTATTCGTAAATCCGTCTCTGTCCCGCCTAAATAATAAATGTGCGAAAATAATAAATGCGCGAAAATTAAAGAGCTCTGGAATGTTTAGTCGCGCCTCTGTGAAGTTCTGAAGGCGTTGCCCCTGGCAACCGATAGCGTCTCCTACCATCATGGCCGACCGGCTCAGACCCCGCCCAAATCGGCACGTGACTCCTCATTCTCAATAGACCTTATGTAGCCACGCCCCTTTTAGCGCTGAGCTCATTGTCTTTTGACTTCCGGTCTGTATTTTCACAGCGATCTTGCGTAGTTATGAATGAACGGCTCGTTTAAAAAATTTCCAAGGTCCATTTGTTAAGACATATGCTTTACAATGCTTATGATAAACATTACAATGCTCATGATAACTTTCGTTAACTCTACAATAAGTAAATCAACTTCACCAGCCTGTGTAATGATATCTTGAGAATCTGTTAGGCTATATACGGTAATGTATAGAGCAACGTATACCTGTGTGTGACAGGCGTAGTTAGTAGGAGATATACGGTATGGGGTCGACACAGTTTTGTTCATGACGCTAGAAGTGGCAGTCGTTAATAAAGAACCGAAATAGAGCAACGCTTCCATTGCCTCATTTATACATGACATCCTAACATTACATGGTGTCAGAAGTCAACGTGACAACATGGCAAAGTTTTCTCCACCCGAAAGTTTTGACTTCAGTCATCCCGAGCTCTGGCCTGAATGGAAGCAGCGTTTCCACAGATTCCGAATAGCCACGAAGCTGGACAAAGAGTCGGGAGAAGTTCAAGTTTGTACACTTTTGTATTCTCTCGGGAAGGAGGCAGAACACATCGTCAGTACATTTGTGTATGCAGCGGATGGCGACGAGAATAGGTACGACATAGTTTTAGAGAAGTTGAACAATTACTTTGTGCCTAAAGTCAACGTGATACATTGACGGGCGAGATTTTATCAGCGTGTTCAAAAGCAAGGTGAAAGCGTGGAAGAATTCATTCGTAGCTTACATGAACTGGCTGAAACATGCGCATTTGGAGAAGCTAAAAGTGAAAATATAAGAGACAGACTGGTGATTGGTGTTCTGGATAAAGATATGTCTCAAAGATTACAAATGATGTCTGACTTATCGCTTGAGAGAGCATGTAGGCACGCACGGCAATCGGAGCAGATAAAAAGTCACGTTTCCGAACAGACTAGCTCTTCAGCATTGAATGAAGTCGTACGAAGGAAGCACATTGCATCATTTCGACCAAAAGGAGCGTTCAAGCCAGAAAGCATAGAGAGGAAATGGACACAGAGAACAAATAGCCAGAAAAACACACGATCAAATGACCCAATGGTGGGGAAATGCATGCGGTGTGCTAAACAACATCCAAAGAGCGTCAACTCCCCAGCGAGAAGAGCAGAGTGTCGAAAGTGTGGTAAGAGAGGCCATTATGCTATTGTGTGTCGTACTCTACATGTTAGTGATGTAAATGTAGTGCAGGAAGAGCATGAAGATTCGTTTTTCCTTGGAGCAATCACAGTAAAAGACTCAAGTGACGCATGGTCCATAACCTTGAGGATTCAAGATACGGAAGTGGAGTTTAAGATAGACACTGGTGCTGACATTAGTGTAATATCGGAACAAACTTATAAAGCTCTCAACACAAGGCCTGACTTAATGTTCGTGAATGCAGCGCTGGATTGTCCAGGAGGGAAATTGAGAAGTTCAGGAAGATTTGAGACAAGCACACACCATAAGGGAAACAAGTACTGCTTTACTGTTTTTGTCATAGCAGGTCAGTCTGTTAATAATTTGCTGAGTCGAGAAGTTTCTGCTGCTCTGGGTTAGTTCAGCGGATTGACGATGTGAGTTCACCCGGTGAGTCGATTGGACTTTTGAAAACCGCTCCTGTGAAAATCAAGCTGAAAGCAGATGCAGTCCCATATGCCATTACGACAGCCAGGAGAGTGTCGGTTCCCTTACTTTCTAAGGTGAAAGCTGAACTAGACAGGATGGTGAAGTGTGGCGTGATTGAAGAAATTACAGAGCCTACTGAATGGTGTGCGCCGATGGTGCCTGTGCCTAGGAAGAATGGCCAGGTGAGAATATGTGTAGGCCTAAATCGTTTAAATCAAGCAGTTGAACGTGAAAGGTATATTCTACCAACCCTCGATGATATACTTCCCCAGTTGTCAGGTGCAACAATGTTTTCATTATTAGATGCAGCGAGCGGATTTTGGCAAATTCCTCTGGAGAGGGAGAGCGTTAAATTCACGACATTTATAACACCGTTTGGGAGGTATTTCTTTCATAGGCTTCCTTTCGGAATCTCCAGTGCACCAGAGATATTTCAAAGAGAGATGAATAACCTCTTAAGAGACCATGAAGGTACAGCAGCGTACATGGATGACATAATCATCTACGGGGAAACGCCAGAGGTTCACGATTGTCGTTTAAAGAGGGTCTTGAGGACACTTTCTGATGCGGGATTAAAACTCAATGATGACAAATGTCTGTTGAGGCAAACGCAGATACAATTTCTAGGTCATATCATTGATGCTCGTGGAGTCAGACCAGATGAGAAAAAGGTTGAGGCCATACTGAATATTCAACCTCCACAGAACGTGACAGAAGTAAAGAGGATTTTGGGAATGGTTCATTATTTAGGTCGATACCTACCTGGTTTGGCTGAAATAACCCGCCCACTTAATGATCTCCTTAAAGCTGATACAGTTTGGACTTGGAGTCATGCACAGGAACAAGCGCTCACAAGAGTCAAAGAGCTCATGACTGAAGCACCAATCCTTTCTTTCTTTGACGTGAACAGACCAACCATTGTAAGTGCAGACGCTAGCAGTTATGGGCTAGGAGGAGTCCTCTTCCAGCAGCATGATGGATACTTGAGACCCGTAGCTTACTGTTCGCGTACCTTAACTAACACCGAAACAAAATACGCACAGATTGAAAAAGAATGTCTCGGTGTGGTGTGGGCTTGTGAAAGATTTTCCAAGTACTTGTACGGTCTGGACAGTTTTGTAATTCACACAGATCATAAACCGTTGATTCCGCTCATCAACAACAAGGAAATTGACATGGTTCCTTTGAGATGCCAGCGACTCTTGATTCGACTGATGAGGTTCAATGCTAAAGCTGAATATGTGCCGGGGAAATCACTGGTTGTAGCTGATGCTCTTTCTAGACATCCATCTTCGACACCACATCTGGATTCAGTGGAGCTTATGAATGACATTACGGCTTTGGAGGAGTCCACTAGAGCTGCCTGGCCAATGTCATGTACACGACTGAACGAGGTCATTGAAAGCACAAAGACTGATCCTGAGTTGCAGGTGGTGATAAAGTACGTTAGACAGGGATGGCCAAAGTATCCTTCACAAGTTTCAGAGCACGTCAAACCTTACTTCGCTGTGAAGGATATGTTGTCCGTGTGTGATGACCTCCTGATTTACAGTGACAGGATCGTTATTCCAAGTGTCATGAGAGCTGAGGTCAAGAGGAAACTTCATGATGGTCACATGGGGATCGTCAAGTGTAGAGAGCGAGCAAAACAAAGTGTTTGGTGGCCTGGGATTAGCAAGGAGATCCAGGTATCTATAGAGAACTGTGCTTTCTGTCAAATAAATAAGCCAGCTCAACACAGAGAACCTCTGATGAATACCACATTACCAGACGCACCTTGGGTGAGAATTGCAGCTGACATTTGCGAAGTTAACAAAAAACACTACCTTGTAGTGGTTGACTATTTTTCTAGATTCATCGACATTGCCTATCTTCCAGATATGTCAGGAAAGACGGCGGTATTACGCTTGAGCAACATGTTTGCCAGATGGGGTTGTCCTGATACCCTAGTTACTGACAATGGTCCGCAATTCGTTGGTCAACAGTTTCAGGATTTCGCAACAGCTTATAAGTTTCACCACATCACCACGAGCCCGTATTTTCCACAGTCAAATGGTGAGGCTGAAAGAGCAGTGAGAACCGCAAAGCACATTCTCAGGCAGGAAGATCCTTTTCTAGCTCTCCTAGCTTACAGAGTTACTCCCATCCAAGTCACAGGATACAGCCCTGCGCAGTTGATGCTTGGACGTCAGTTGAGAACACCGGTTCCTGTGCTGGAAAAGAAACTGATGCCTGAGTGGCCTGATTTTTCAAAGGTGAGAGAAACTGACAATATGGCGAAAGCTAATAACAAGCTTTATTATGACAGACGTCATGGTGCTCGACCGTTGCCCGAACTCAAACCTGAGATCCTGTTACAGTCAAAACGGACAATGAGAAAGGATGGAACAAGACTGCTACGGTTGTAGGTAAACACACAACACCAAGATCTTACATAATTCGCACGGAGAATGGAGACTTGAGAAGAAACAGAAAGCATCTACGCTTTTTCAATCCATCTTCATGCCAACGTGATTCAAATGAAGAGAAAAGTGTGGATGAGGAATTGGCACAAGCTGAACAATATCCAAGTGATCAGGATCAAAACGTAGGACAAGAAGTTCCAGAACAGCCTAAAAAGGTTGTTACACGTAAAGGAAGAGTTGTTAAACAGCCTGGATACATGAAAGATTTCATAGTTAGTACATAGATTGCCACGTGAGGCAGAATAATCCTCGGCTTCTATGTGGGTGACCGGTAGTCTACCCGGAATCCCTAGATAGTCATTCATGATTCTAAAGAAGATTTAAGTTCTAAACAATTGTTGAATAAGATGTTTAAAATCATAAGGAAAGAAGACACTGAAAGATGTTTGTATTATCTTTATTGGTGTTTGTTGTTGTTGTTGTGACATTCCTACGTGTTACAGAATAATATTTGAAAAAAGGGAAGATGTAATGATATCTTGAGAATCTGTTAGGCTATATACGGTAATGTATAGAGCAATGTATACCTGTGTGTGACAGGCGTAGTTAGTAGGAGATATACGGTATGGGGTCGACACAGTTTTGTTCATGACGCTAGAAGTGGCAGTCGTTAATAAAGAACCGAAATAGAGCAACGCTTCCATTGCCTCATTTATACATGACATCCTAACATTACAGCCTGGACAGCGATGCCATAGAAATAGCCTATACAGAGCGACCGCAAAAACGGAAGTTCAAAGACAATATTCTAAAGATGGCGGCGCCCTCGTTTCTCTGGTGCATAAGGTCTATAGAGGTCTTCATGGGTCACTTGGATCCGAAAACCCGAGGTCCGACCCGAGCCGGTTCGGTCCAAACATTCGACAAGCGCCTCGGGTCGGGTTTGGTGTCGCCTCGGGTCTCTCTCGGGTAGCCTAATTTAAAATCGGCATTTTTCAAAATGGACCCGAGAAGACACAAATTCTTTTAAACTATGTCTGGTATTTTTTTAATTTTAAAACAATTCTGTGCCAACGTTATAATCTCACTTTTCTTCTCTCTGTATCCGCACCTCCGCATTTAGACTCAGTTGCTCCATTTTTACCTCTGTTTCAACGACAGCCTCATCGTGGATTAAAATAAACTTGAATCATCTTATGGTCAGGTAAATATTATCACGCCAAAAGATATAGGATGTAATGAGGTAACAGTGCTGAGTAATGAACTTTTCAGCACTTCAGCGCGTACTGGTTGCGCGTTCATGTCAAGTGCATTTTTGAGAAATGCACATAGCTTCAGTTCTGGCAGGTCAAGTTAGTCAAGCTCGCATCAGTGACTCTCAGCTGATCCACTTCTATAGCAGGGTTTTTGGCTGGAGTGAGACTCTGTAAAATGTCAGTGCGCGCGCAGAGAATTTTTAGTGTTGGCCTAATTTTAAAAATTTCAGTTCTTGTTTACGTAGTAGGCCTACAGTATATGATTTGCAAAAAACAAAATTAAGAATGGAAACGCTTTTTAAAAATGTACAATTAATTTATTGATTGCACTATAAAAAAAATAAAGATAGAGGTGATTAGATAACAAACATCTATAACAACATACAAAACAATGAGAAATCTCAAAACAAACGGGACACATAACAGTTACTCCACCTCCCCAGAAAACCACAAAACACCTGTTGTATGCAGTGGCCGTTTAATTGGCCTGCGTCACTACAAAAGACTGTTCAAGACTGCGTCATGATTTATGACAGGGTGCCATCAAGTACAGTCTGTTCCTGGTGTCAGTCGTGTTTAGGCCAATAACTGAAAAGGTTCGCTCAGCATCCGACATAACGCATGTCAGACAACATTTGGCAACGCGGGCGCGATCAAACTGTGTGCGTGCGTGTGTGTGTGAGAGAGATGCGCGATCGAACAGTGGAAACATAAAAACATATGTTTTATACTCCGTCATTTGTCACACTATAAACTCTTTCTTGTCAAACTGTTACCTACAACTGTCACCCAACCAAACACACAGTTTTAAAAGCAAAACATATTTATCCAACCCCATTTCAAAACAGTCTGTGGGTTACATCTTTTGGACATTCATCATATCGCATTAGTTTTCATGTCCTCAGAGCAGTTACATATTCTACATTGATTAAAAAAGAAAATCAAGTTAATTTAATGGTAGTATTATTTTATACGGAAATCAATTATTTATCATTCAGATGAGAATAAGTTATGGTTAATTAAAATTAAGAAAAACAAATATATTGATCTGTTCTTAAGCTTTATGCCACTTCTATCGTGAGAACGACTATTTAAGTTTATAACACAGCAGGTAGACGGCATCTTGATTCTTGAACACTGCTGGTTCTTCCCTCCATGCATGCAATCAAGTCTGGCGCCGTCTGTTTGTGCCGCGGATTCCCAAAATGCTTTGCGTTCGCCGCTGGTAACACGTCACGATGACGTCACATTAGCAATCTCTATTGATCCTTGTCCGGCCTTTCACTTGATCACTCACCGTTTTCCTCTTCCGAGTCTCCTCTGACAA
This sequence comes from Gila robusta, assembly GCA_030770095.1. NCBI lineage: Eukaryota > Metazoa > Chordata > Actinopteri > Cypriniformes > Leuciscidae > Gila > Gila robusta. The sequence continues at coordinate 508,590 of JAVALU010001456.1, read as the reverse complement.
AACCTTTGTCTTCTTAGTTTTTGTTACTGCTTCGGCCATGACAAAAACATAAGCACGAAAGCTGGAAAACCAACGCTGGTTGGCCTCTCACGTCCGAATTTGAAGAAGTGGGTGGGGGAAGTGACGTATGCCATAAAGCAGTCGAATTTTGTAGTTCTTTTTGTGCTCGGGTTACTACCCGAAACCTGAAGTTACATAGTGCCAGCAAAAGCGATACAGACCACGTCAGGCTATGGCAGACGCGTCTTTTAACCTATTGTAAAGGGATAGTTCACCCAAAAATGAAAATGAAGTCATTAATTACTCACCCTCATGCTGTACCAACCCCGTAAGACCTTCGTCATCTCGAACACAAATGAAGATATTTTTGATTAAATTTGAGAGCTGGATCACTCCTCCATAGGCTTCTAAGGGATTGAAACTTGACGGCCCAGAAAGTCATTGAAGAAAATGTTTAAATATTCCATGTGACTACAGTGGCTCAACTATAAATTTATTAAGCAACGAGAATACTTTTTGTGCAGAAAAACAAACAAAAATAACGACTTTACTCGACTATTCCTTTTCTTCCTTGTGGGCCTGAGACGAGAGTTCAAGAGATTTCCACGACGCATGCGCGAGAACTCCTCTCCTGTCATTAATACGCTGTGGTCTAGTCTAGTCATCAACAGAAAATTAACGGATTGAGAGGGGAGAAAAATGGATTTTGGGGTGACATTTCTTGCGTGTGCATGAGAGCCTGAGATTGATGCTGAAGGCATGAGTGTCACACCAGATGCGTGAGAGTTGGCAACCCTGCTATACTATAGGAATACGACGCCTATCACTGTTTACATATATAAGCTCCTTCAGTGTTTCCAGCTGATATGCATTCTTCAGGAGCTGATTTCCCTCCTCCCTCCCCAGCTCCACCTGTCCAGTCAGGATTTGGAATTCTGATTCCCTTGAATCGGAATAAATTCTCAAATTATGTTGTACTTTAAAATCTTGAATTAATGATATCTGCATACATTCATGTTGGTTCTGTTCTGTTACCCTAAGGAGGGTTATTGCTGCTCTCCTGCTCTTATCTATGCTAGGCTTCATTGATGCACAGGGAGTTCAGAACGGAACCATACTGCCAATCCAAACTGTATGCTAATTGTCAATCGTATTTGACGATAGTGGTCCTGACAGAAGAGCCACTCCTGACAGAAGTTTATTTTTTGTGTGCAGATTGCAGAAGCCCTTCGCTAGAGATGAGGTAAATAGCTCTGCAGACAGCACTAGCAAATCCATGATTTATAATTAGCCTATCGATTGAATATTTAGCCAATAAAATAAAGGAACAATAAATAAATAAAGTGAATAAATAAATTAAATGAATGGAGCTAGGCTAAACCAGTCAGCAGAACAGCGGGATTTCTCAGTCTCAGTACAGGTGTTGTAAATGTAAGAGGGAGTGAATGAACAGCGCTCTCTTCTCTTCCATTCTCACCATTACCCACGACTGAGCAAGACACTGAACCCCCAATCGCTTAGTGCCAAGTCCTTAAACACAGCCACTGTTCTTATAGCTTTTATTTTTTTAAAAGCTCAATAGATTCAAAATACATTTTATCAAGTTTAAATCTTAATAAAAGAGGATTGCATTTAGAAAATGTACACTTGTGAATGTGAAATTTAGCTAACAGAAAAATAAGGTTTATACAATAAATATCACTTTTCTTTTCACATTCATGAAAACCAAAAATTATCACTCTTAAGTCTTTTGAGAGAACACTTATCTGGATTAATCCTATGAATTAACTTAAAGGTAATTTCTCTCATTTTGTTAGTTATCTGGTATTTGTGAGGTAAACCCGGATGAGTCTGTGTTAGACAGTGTTGCTGTTGCTGACGTCATTCTCTGGAAATATCAGAATGTCACGACCTATCAGAATCAGGTATTCCAGAGAGCTGTGTAATAATGCTTTGGATTACATAGCTTAGTTTAATTTTGCCCATTATATTGTTATTATACTTTAGCACATTAAAGTAAAGAAAGTAAAGTTATTGTTTATTTTATGTTACAGGGAATCTTGCTCTTGGACCCACAGCTGTCCAGTCTTCCACATACGGTCGAGGAGAAGCTCAAAGAGCTGTCGATGGAAACAGGGATTCAGATTGGGGTCATGGGTCATGCAGTCACACTAATGGGGACATGAACCCCTGGTGGAGAGTGGACTTGCTAGAAGTCTACAAGGTAACCAGGGTTAGCATCACTAATCGTGGAGATGCTGTTGCAGAGAGGATAAATGGTGCTCAGATCCGTGTCGGCAACAACCTGGAAAATAATGGCAACAATAATGAGCTGTAAGTATTGTCTCTCTTTAATACTTAGACAAGTGGTTAGAAAATTTGTAAATAAAATCAAATTACTTTGAATAAATCCTTTAATTGAACTTTGACAGAAGTATATTTAATATTTCTCTATGACTCTGTGTCTTCACAGGGCTGCAACTGTTGAGTCCATCCCAGCTGGAGTCACAAAAACATTTGAGTTTAAGCCTATTAATGGACGATATGTCAACATTATTATTCCTGGGCGCAATGAATATCTCACACTGTGTGAGGTCGAGGTGTTTGGGGGTGAGGGACAGTGAGAGAGAAGACTCATGTGATAGAATTTGATTATGTTCTTATTAATGTGTGAATAACTGTTAATATTTTATTAACAGACACATCAACGCACGCTTGGGTTCCAAGTGAGTGTTCTTCATTATTATGAATGTTGTCAGTAACAAATAATATAAAATAATATTCTTTCTGAATATATTCTTACATATCAGAATCAGAATCAGAAAGAGCTTTATTGCCAAGTGTGCTTGCACACACAAGGAATTTGTTTTGGTACTGAGGCTTCCAGTGGACATATACAAATACAACAAGAAACATAATACTACAAATTATAAGAATAAAAAATAAAAATATAAATATATGAGAATAAAAGTATCACAGTTGGGTTTAGTCGGAATAGACATTTTCAGATTTACAGATTATGAACATATTTACAGTGTTTTGAATATTATAAATAAATAAATCTACATATAAGTATCACCTGAGTTGTAGAGTATTGCACTAAACAGTGGGAGTATTGCACTTAAGGCATATGCCTTGGGAGGAGTGTTAACTGTTCAGGAGGGAAATGGCCTGTGGGAAGACACAGATCACTGGCCACTAGAACATCTCGGCCAGGAACAGAGTCGCCGTCTTGACGGTAACAGTTCAAACAGTGGTGTCCAGGGTGAGTGGAGTCTGTGATGATTTTACCTGCTCTCTTCCTCACTCTGGAAGAGTACAGGTCCTGGAGGTTTGGCAGGGGGGCACCAATAATCCTCTCCACAGTCCGGACTGTCCGTTGTAGTCTCCTGATATCTGATTTGGTAGCTGAACCAAACCAGACAGTGATGGAAGTGCATAAGACAGACTCAATGACGGCTGAGTAGAACTGAATCAGCAGCTCCTGTGGCAAGTTGAACTTCCTCAGCTGGTGAAGGAAGTACAGTCTCTGCTGGGCTTTTTTCACAATGGAGTCAATGTGATTGTCCCACTTCAGGTCCTGAGAGATGGAAGTGCCCAGGAACCTGAATGACTCCACTGCTTCCACAGTGCTGTTCATGATGGTGAGTGGGGGGAGTGCTGGGCTGTTCCTCCTGAAGTCCACGATCATCTCCACTGTTTTGAGCGTGTTCAGCTCAAGGTTGTTGTAACTGCACCAGACAGCCAGCTGTTCAACCTCCAGTCTGTAAGCAGACTCGTCACCGTTTCGGATGAGACCGATGACAGTGGTGTCGTCGGCAAATTTCAGGAGCTTGACAGTGGGGTCTTTAGAAGTGCAGTCATTAGTGTACAGGGAGAAGAGCAGTGGGGAGAGAACGCACCCTTGGGGGCGCCAGTGCTGGTGGTGAGAGTCCTGGATGTGAGTTTCCCCAGTCTCACTCGCTGCTGCCGGTCCGTCAGGAAGCTGGTGATCCACTGACAGATCGAGGATGGTATGGAGAGCTGGGTCAGTTTGGCTGTGAGAAGACCAGGCATGATGGTATTGAAGGCCGAACTGAAGTCCACAAAGAGGATCCTTGCATAAGTCCCTGGTTCGTCGAGATGTTCCAGGATATAATGCAGTCCATGTGACTGCATCATCCACAGACCTGTTTGCTCTGTAAGCAAACTGAAAGGGATCCAGCAGGGGTCCAGTGATGTCCTTCAGGTGGGCCAACACCAGTCTTTCAAACGACTTCATGACCACAGACGTGAGTGCGACAGGTCTGTAGTCATTAAGTCCAGTGATTTTGGGTTTTTTGGGGACAGGAATGATAGTGGAGCGTTTGAAGCAGCAGGGAACTTCACACTGCTCCAATGATCTATTGAAGATCTGCGTGAAGACCGGGGCCAGTTGGTCAGTGCAGGCTTTTAAACAAGCAGATGAGATGCCGTCTGGGCCTGAGGCTTTCCTAGTCTTCTGTTTTTTGAAGACTCGGCTCACGTCCTCCACACAGACCTTAAGCTCAGGTTGGATGGCAGGAGGGGGGAGTAATGGGAGTGCAGGAGGTGATGGTGAATGTGTGAAGTGCAGGTCAGAGCCGGTGTGTGGTGTGAATGAGTGCTTTTCAAACCAGCAATAAAATGATTTTAAATCATCAGCCAGGTGTTGATTGTCCACAGATCGGGGGGATGGTGACTTGTAGTTGGTGATGTTCCTCAGGCCATTCCAGACTGATGATGGGTCGTTGGATGAAAACTGTTTTTTCAGTTTTTCAGAGTAGCTTCTTTTAGCAAATCTGATCTCCTTTGTCAGTCTGTTTCTGGCCTGGTTATACAAGATTTTATCCCCACTTCTGTAGGCATCCTCTTTGGCATGACGAAGGTGTTTGAGTTTCCCAGTAAACCATGGTTTATCATTAGTAAATGATAAGAATGTCCTGGTAGGAATGCATGTATCCTCACAGAAACTTATATATGATGTTACAGTATCTGTGAGCTCATCCAGATCGTTGGTTGCAGCTTCAAAAACAGTCCAATCAGTGCAATCAAAGCAGGCCTGTAGATTCTGCTCTGCTTCATTAGTCCATCTTTTTACAGTCCTTATTACAGGTTTAGCTGATTCTAGTTTCTGCCTGTAGGTCGGTATGAGATGAACCAAACAGTGATCAGAGAGCCCCAAAGCTGCTCGTGAAACGGAGTGATACGCATTTTTTATTGTGGTGTAACAGTGGTCCAGTATATTACTGTCTCTGGTGGGACATGTAACGTGCTGTCTGTATTTTGGTAGTTCATGGGAAAGATTTGCTTTGTTAAAAATCCCCAAGAATGATTAAAAGAGAGTCAGGATACCTTTGTTTTGTTTCAGCTATTTGTTCAGCCAGCTGTTGTAGCGCCGCGCTCACACACGCGTCTGGAGGGATGTATACATTCAGGAGAATGAAAGAGGAAAACTCCCGAAGCGAGTAGAAAGGTTTACAGTTTAGAAAATGTGCCTCTAAATTAGGAGAGCACATCTTCTTCAGTGTTGTTACATCTGAACACCAACTTTCGTTAATGTAGAAACACAATCCACCACCTCTTGTTTTCCCCGTTAGCTCCGCGATGCGATCCGCTCGGAACAGCTGGAAGCCCGGCAGATGTATTGCGTTGTCCGGTATGGCTTCACTCAGCCAGGTTTCAGTGAAGCACAGAGCAGCAGAGTTTAAAAAAATCCTTGTTAGTGCGGGTAAGGAGAAGAAGTTTGTCCGTTTTGTTAGGAAGGGATCGGAGATTCGCGAGATGAATACTGGGGAGTGCAGTGTGCAGGCCGCGCTCGCGGAGTTTAACCAGCGCACCGGCTCGCTTCCCGCGTTTGCGTCTGACCGCGCGTTTGAACAACAACAATATCAGATTCTTACTGAACATTTGATAACCAATAAGGGATAATGTGAATAAACACCGTTGTTATCGCAAAGTAAACCCTGAAAGGCTGATCAGGACCCCGTATTATTACATGGCTACTAATAAATAAATGCTCTTTTAATAAATGCAAAGCTTCTGTGAGGAAAAAAAAAAAATCCTAGCAAGACAAACGAACAAGTTCAAACAAGACAAACATTTAAGGGATAATGTAGTCATGTACACCAAATTAACAATTACGTGGACATATTGATTTAAGATTAAACTGTTTTAAATTCTTGCCTGTTTATTATCTATCCATTAAATTGTGCAAAACAATCATTTGGGCAACAAGATGAACACTACAGAGTCTCAATACTAAAAATACTTCAATACAATCTTAATATTTCAATACAATCAATAACTAGCCTATAACAGAGACGTAACTGGCACCAGTTGTGTTTGTATGAAACGAGAGAGAGCGGGTCTACAGTGTGACACAAGAAACATTAAAGAAAGTCCGGCTCCAGAAACCCGGATGAGTGTGTGTTATACAGCGTTGCTGTTGATGATGTCATTATCTGGAAATATCAGACCTCAGAATGTCACGACTGACCAATCAGATTCAAGTATTTTAGAGAGCCGTGTAATAATCATTTGGATTACATAGCTTAGCATTATTTTGCCCATAATATTGGGATTCTACTTTAGCACATTAAAGTAAAAAAAAGAAAAAGAAAAGTTATTGTTTATTATTTTATGTTAAACAGGGAATCTTGCTGTTGGAGCCACAGCTGTCCAGTCTTCCACATACGGTGGAGGAGAAGCTCAAAGAGCTGTCGATGGAAACAGGGATTCAGATTGGGGTCATGGGTCATGCAGTCACACTAATGGGGACATGAACCCCTGGTGGAGAGTGGACATGCTAGAAGTCTACAAGGTAACCAGGGTTAGCATCACTAATCGTGGAGATGCTGTTGCAGAGAGGATAAATGGAGCTCAGATCCGTATCGGCAACAGCCTGGAAAATAATGGCAACAATAATGAGCTGTAAGTATTGCCTCTCTCTTAATACTTACTCAAGTGGTTAGAAAATTTGTAAATAAGATAACATTACTTTGAATAAATCCTTTTAATATAAAAACTTGCCTTTGACAGAAGTATATTTGATATTCTTCATGCAGTTTTGATACGTCTCTTTCTATTTCTCTGTTACTCTGTGTCTTCACAGGGCTGTGACTGTTGTGTCCATCCCAGCTGGAGAGACAAAAACATTTGAGTTTAAGCCTATTAAGGGCCGATATGTGAACGTTTATATTCCTGGGCGCAATGAATATCTCACTCTGTGTGAAGTCGAGGTGTTTGCAGGTGAGGGACAGAGAGAGAAGAGACTCTGTGATAGAATTTGTTCTTATTAATGTGTGTATAACTGTTATTATTTTATTAACAGAAAAATACACACCAACGTACACGGGTTTTCCAAGTGAGTGTTCTTCATTACTTTGAATGTTGTCAGTAACACATAATATAACAAAATATTCTTACTGAACATTTGATAACCAATAAGATATAATGTCTTTTCTTTGTTTTTAAAGCAGTACATGGCATTGCTCCGACATATATAGCTGATCTAATCCAGGTGAATAAACCAAAAAGAGCATTGCGTTCTGAATCATTAAATATCTTGGTAGTCCCGCGCACGCACAGGAGAATGAGAGGAGACCGCTCCTTTGCAGCGGCTGCCACCAGGCTGTGGAATACTCTACCCCATTATATCAGGGAACGTTCCTCTCTTACTGAGTTTAAACGACACTTAAAAACTTACTTTTACATTCTGGCGTTTGATCATTCATGAGTGCTGTGCTAGTGGTGTAATAGATTATTATTGACGCTGCTTAGATTGTGAGGTGTCTGTGGCAATGTTTAGAATTTAATTGTGATTTCATGATTGCTATTTTATCCAATGTACAGCACTGTGGTCAACTTTTGTTGTATTAATATGTGCTTTATTAATAAATTGAACATTGAACATAATGTAGGCTATATCAACACAGTTGTTATCGCAAAGGAAACCCTGAAAGGCTGATCATGATCTTGAAGGATTGAAAATAATCCAAGACATTTGAAATGAACAAAGACCTATGCTTTACTGTGTTCCACCCCTTCTTTCAACCACAAGGACCACGTGGAGTTCCCAAAGACACAGAGGGGCTGATAGTGATCAAGGCCTGTAGACCCAGATGTGTGTACTTCGGGCAGACTGATCTCATGAAATGGCGTATGTATGACACGCCAATTCGTATTTCCATTTTTGGCGTGCTATCAACACGCATAATCGCTTTTCAGCATGTTTATCAATGCCGTTGACTTAGCTTTACATTACTGTATATATAACTATATGACCTACCCCAACCCCGTCCCTAAACCTACCCGTCACTGGGGTTAATACCATTTATGAGTCTTCCCCTACCATCCTAGGAAAAAAAATATCGCTCCCCAGATGTAGATATAGGGTTAGGGTTAGGAATCACTCGGACATTTAACGGCGTACACATACATGCGGAATCACTCGGACATTTAACGGCGTAGACATACACGCAGAATCACTCGGACATTTAACAGCGTAGACATACACGCGGAATCACTCGGACATTTAACGGCGTACACATACACGCGGAATCACTCGGACATTTAACGGCGTACACATACACGCGGAATCACTCGGACATTTAACGGCGTAGACATACACGCGGAATCATTCGGACATTTAACGGCGTACACATACACGCGGAATCACTCGGACATTTAACGGCGTACACATACACGCGGAATCACTCGGACATTTAACAGCGTAGACATACACGCGGAATCACTCGGACATTTAACGGCGTACACATACACGCAGAATCACTCGGACATTTAACGGCGTAGACATACATGCGGAATCACTCGGACATTTAACGGCGTACACATACACGCAGAATCACTCGGACATTTAACGGCGTACACATACATGCGGAATCACTCGGACATTTAACGGCGTAGACATACACGCAGAATCACTCGGACATTTAACGGCGTACACATACACGCAGAATCACTCGGACATTTAACGGCGTAGACATACACGCAGAATCACTCGGACATTTAACGGCGTAGACATACACGCGGAATCACTCTGACATTTAACGTTGTAGACATACACGCGGAATCACTCGGACATTTAACGGCGTAGACATACACACGGAATCACTCGGACATTTAACGGCGTACACATACACGCGGAATCACTCGGACATTTAACGGCGTAGACATACACGCAGAATCACTCGGACATTTAACGTTGTAGACATACACGCGGAATCACTCTGACATTTAACGGCGTACACATACACGCAGAATCACTCGGACATTTAACGGCGTAGACATACACGCGGAATCACTCTGACATTTAACGCCGTAGACATACACGCAGAATCACTCGGACATTTAACGTTGTAGACATACACGCGGAATCACTCGGACATTTAACGTTGTAGACATACACGCGGAATCACTCTGACATTTAACGGCGTACACATACACGCAGAATCACTCGGACATTTAACGGCGTACACATACACGCAGAATCACTCGGACATTTAACGGCGTAGACATACACGCGGAATCACTCTGACATTTAACGCCGTAGACATACACGCAGAATCACTCGGACATTTAACGTTGTAGACATACACGCGGAATCACTCGGACATTTAACGGCGTAGACATACACGCGGAATCACTCGGACATTTAACGGCGTAGACATACACGCGGAATCACTCTGACATTTAACGTTGTAGACATACACGCGGAATCACTCGGACATTTAACGGCGTAGACATACACACGGAATCACTCGGACATTTAACGGCGTACACATACACGCGGAATCACTCGGACATTTAACGGCGTACACATACACGCGGAATCACTCGACATTTAACGGCGTAGACATACACGCGGAATCACTCGGACATTTAACGGCGTAGACATACACGCGGAATCACTCGGACATTTAACGGCATAGACATACACGCGGAATCACTCGGACGTTTAACGGCGTACACATACACGCGGAATCACTCGGACATTTAACGGCGTAGACATACACGCAGAATCACTCGGACATTTAACGGCGTACACATACACGCAGAATCACTCGGACATTTAACGGCGTAGACATACACGCAAAGGATGACGGTTCGTTTCGGCGTGGACATACACGCGGATAGCTCAAAATGCTTATAGATAACACGCCACTTGACTTAAAAGTGGCGTGTATGTTTACGCAAAGTCATGATGACATGTTGACTTTGGGGGTCTGTGAATTGTCACACCTTTAGAACAATGGGGGAAGTGTAATTATTTGATTGGTCAGTTTGAATGTCTCACATTTGTGTTTTAGTCACATGGTCGGGGAAAGGATAAAAGAAGATTGAAACTGTTGCTCTCTCGCTTTTATGCTCTGGCGCTCTGATTCTCTGGGTCCCTCTTGGGACTCTCTCTCTTTACCTCCTCTGCTCTCTCTCTCTCTCTCTCTCTCTCTCTCTCTCTCTCTCTCTCTCTTTACCTCCTCTGCTCTCTCTCTCTCTCTCTCTTTACCTCCTCTGCTCTCTCTCTCTCTCTCTCTCACTCTCTCTTTACCTCCTCTGCTCTCTCTCTCTCTCTCTCTCTCTCTCTCTTTACCTCCTCTGCTCTCTCTCTCTCTCTCTCTCTCTCTCTCTCTCTCTTTACCTCCTCTGCTCTCTCTCTCTTTCTCTCTATCTCTCAGGTAACATTTTACATACATGCTGGGTACAATTCATTATATAAGTTTTTTATCATAATCTCATACAACTATTTTGTAACTATTTTAAGTGTAACCATAACCATATTTTGTCATTAAATCTTGTCAATTCCAAATAATGTGCTAACTAGTTTTGATTTGGTATTGGCTTTGAAGTGCTACCTATTGCAATACAATATTGTCACTCATATAGCAACGCTCTCCCACATATTTAGCTATTGTAACTGCGCTTATTTCCGTCGTTGGTATAAGTGGCAGTGGGTGGAATAGACAAGTTATATGTACGCCGTTATATTGTTTGAATATGACAAACAATGTCATATTTGCATTCAAAATGTCATAATTGAGCGAATGACACTTAATGACAGTTGTCACAAACATGCATAAACCCACCTTCATATTCATAACATGTGTCATGTCATGATTATGAAGGTGTCATGTTAGTCTTATGCACACCCCTTCAAGTATAGTGTTACCCAGTATTCTCGGTTAGAGCATTTAATTATCGGTCCAAAAACCTCAACATGTAATGTTTTCTCTGAATTTAGAAATAGGAAGTTACAAGTCATCCATTTTTTTATATCACTATACGTTCAATTAGTTTTGTGAATTATTATGTTTCATCAGGCTGTAAATAAATATAGATCTGAGTCTGAGTATCACCAGTGTAACCATGAAGACCAATGCCATGTTTTCTAATGTTGTTTCTAATATTGTTTACAAATGTAGCTGATATTTAAATAGCCAACAAAGCTTGATCATTTTTAAATATGTAGAAAATTATTCATCATTGTGCAACACAATGTAGATACCACATGCCAAGGCAACTTGCACTGCTTCACTTAATAGTGAAGGTATTCTGACGCTGAATGTTGGATAAAGCGCGGGTACGAGCATGGGTATCACGTGACTGACTGATCGTCATGGACATGTCATGTAACTGTATCTTGTCTCTTTTAATTTTTAATCTAGATTTATACATGCACATAGCCCCATGAAAACCTCTATGCGAACACACTTATCCAGAATTTACGTTTTATTAAAAGGGTAATTACCCTGCGTATTCTACGCACATGATACGAAGACAATATGGTCAAACATTACAACAGTGTTATTATAGTTAACTAAAACAAACCATAAACATTTTCATCACTTAAAATGTTAACTGTAATAAACAACTAAAGGAAAAACCGCTCAAATCTGCTCTTGACTGAATAACTTTAGCTTTAATTTAATTTACACATATTTTGTACCTGCAAACTATATGAACTGAATAACTTGTTTGTTTAATTATCCTTTTGCTTTGTTTACATTCACAAACCCTGAACTAATGTACCAATGCTGTCTCTCTGTTTGCTGTATGTGGATTACTGATGTTTTTTGTTGCACAAATAATGAACTTCGCCCTTTGATTGCCCATTTCTGATTCCTTGGATAAGATTTTTGGTTTGATGATTAATGAAATCTACAAGCAGACATAAGATCATTTAAGAGTGTTGGAAACTGAAAATTATTAAATGTTCAGCGTTATTTAATGCTATTTAGAATAATTAGCAATAAATATTGTTTAGGTGTATTTTGCCCTTTAAAAAAAAATCCTAATTATTAGCCACAAAAGCAATATAGCCTGACTGATTCTTCTTGAATGTTTTTTGTTTTGTTGTCATTACTAAAAAAAGTTTAGTTCAGTGAAACCTCCATTGCGTAGCATGCTTTAAAAGAAACACAACTACAGCTTCTTCACTAAAGGCCTTCTTTGTCAGAAAAGTTTTTATATATATATAAAAAAAAAGATTATAGTCATTTGTACTATTTATAGCACATGTTGCATTAATTTACAAATTTATTCAATTGTCAATTTAATGTATTAGGCTATAACTGATACATTCGATAGACTGATAGATTGCCACCATAATGAAACTCATTGTGCAAAAAGTAACTGCGATGTTTTTAATGTAATTTAATCTATGGCAGTGTTTAGGCAGAGTGTTGTTTTGGAACATATTTCGTTTTATTGTGTTGACCTAGTTGACACAAAAGATGTGTTAAAGAAAGGGACACATAAGTTGTGTCAAATTTGACACAATATGTGTTGTCCCTGAGCTGATTCAGCACATGTGTTAAAATTTAACACATTATGTGTTGTTTTTAACACATCTGTTCTAAGAGTGCACCTACAATGAAACTCATTGTGCAAAACTGCGATTTTTTTTACGTAATTTAATCTAGCTGTGATTAGGCAGAGTAGAGTGTTGTTTTGTAACATCAGGAGATAATCGGAGTCGCCAGAGCGAGCTGAGTGACACTATCAAGAACTCCGCAGTTCCATTATATAATCACAGGACTTCAGTCCTCGGAGTTTATTCTCCTGAGTCGAACTCGAAAAGTCCGAACTACCAAGGTCGCAAGACCCAACTTTGTGGCTTTGGTATTAAGAAACGGACATTTCGGAAAAGTCATGATGTAACGAAGCCTAGTTTACTGAAATCACATGACTTTGGCAGTTAGGCTAGGCTATATAAACGCTCTGAACCACTGATTCGAAATACCGGAGATTGTCAGATTTCGAAGCTTCAAGAATCAGTGTTTCGAGATCGCTCATCACTATCTACAGGGAGGTAATACAAGTTTTTGGCTGCTTTGTTTTGATCTGCGCATCTGAGATAATGGGCCCTATCTTGCACCCAGCGCAATTGACTTTGTACACCGACGCATGTATTATTCCTATTTTGCACCCGCGCAAAGCGGACTTTTCCCTCCACAGACGCACGTCGGTAACTTAGGGAATGAATTTGCGCTCGCGGGGGCGGTTCAGCGCAAAGAGGAGGCGTGTTCCGGCGCAAACGTTGCCTGGTGCTATTTTGCAGTTTGAGAAAACAATTCCGCAAGGAATTCAGCACCCCTAAAATTTGGAGTAAGAAATGTTTTTGTTCTAAAAATTTTGTTCGTCTTTGACAAGGTTAAATAATATCCAAAACATACTCTGTAGTTTGTGGTTTAAAATGTATATGTTAAGGATGAAAATTAAAACATCCCCGGCCCCGCTTAGCAAATGGTGTCATCCTACTTCTCCTCTGTAGCCTACCTGCACCGCTCAGCACGACCGTCATCCAGCGCGAAACACACAGTGAGAACCCGTTATGTAGTGTTGTGAATCAACTAAGTTGCTCCAAAGCTGTGTCTCACACGTCTTTCCTTTTACCTAGAGTTGTTCCGATTCTGAAACCATATCGGACGGTGAGTGGAGTCAGTATCCTGAATCACCATGGTACACCTATAATAAGTGTTTATTTTCGGACTATTTTAGTCCAACCGGTCGACGCCGCCGCCGCTGTGGACTAGCACAGGACCTGGGTGACTCGTCCATAGTCATAAACGGAGAGAAGTAGCGCCGGTTACAATGTTCTTCCGCAAGACACTAGTGATGGCCGGTTCGTGAACGAATCGTTCTTTTGAACCGGTTCTTTTTAGTGAACCGGTCGAACCAGTACACTAAATCGGACTGAATCGTTCGAAACCGTTCGCGTCTTGCGTCAGTGCTGATCCACAAGTTACTAAAGTTACTCACTTTCAGACATGCCTGACAGTCCTTCGGACTCGAAATAAACCAATATCCCGGAGTATATTTTACTCCAGTAAATCCAACAGTTCACTGAACTGAGACATGCTGAGGAGAGAAGTGATGAGCACGAGCAGCTGATACTGCGCATGCGCGTACTACCGAACCGAACGCACCCGAACGCACAGGTACAGCGCCTGCAGCACGTTTTTCGAAATCGAATCACCAGTACACTCACTGACTGAACCGAAAACGGGTCACACGCGTCCGACATACTGAGAACCGATGAGCTGGAGATACTGAGCATGCCTGTAATTATTTTCCCCGGACGAAATACATGCAGGCTACTTTATTATTTTGTTGCAAACCAAAAAGGGTTACAAAATAAAAAAAATTGGAAATGTATTAATACTTAATTACTGTATTATCACTGAGATGCTGTTGAAGGCTAAATGAAGAGTGTTTTATGATCTCAATAAGGGATTTTGGACAACAATAACTGAGTTACAGTAGGCTGTTTTAACAGAAAGATGTATGGCGATTTATGAAATTCCTGTACTGTAATTATAGTTAATGACACATTCACAAATTTAGTTTGTATTAAATAAACTGTTTTAATAAAACTGTCAAAGTGTTTCAAACAATACACCATTAAAGTTTAACAAAGAAGAATTGTTGAAAACTAGTGCACTTGCACTGTATTTAACTCAGGCAATGCCAGTTATTATGTCGCAATATTGAACACAGATTTAATTAGGCTATCTAACATTCAGAAATATGAATGTTGTTTATAAGTACAGCGAGAGCGGTTCAAAAGCATATGGAGCCGCCAGCTCTCTCTCTCGCGAGCGCGATCAGCGCCGTTTTGCTACAGCTATTCTCAAGAATTGTTGCAGTTTCGAATCACCAGTACACTGAACCGAAAACTGTTTCTTTCGGACACGCCCGACATCTGAGAGAGAACCGATGATCCTCGCGGGATGAAAGAATTTACGTCATTACGTCACTCTAAATGACATCGTTACGTGATGACGTAAACGAACCGTTGAACGAGTTTTTTGAACCGGTTCATTGAAACGAACTGTCCGAAAGAACCGGTTCGCGGAAAAGAACCGAACTTCCCATCACTACAAGACACATGCAGTTCTGTTTATTAACTGCAAGAGCGTGAAACAAAAACAGCAGCGCGACAAATACACTGCGTACCTGTGTAGTGCGTACGTATGTTTCTCTCTGTTGTTAAAGTTTATCGTTAATTTGATACTCATTTTAACAATCGGGAGTCAATGAATTGTTATTCATTCCTAGATTTATATCTGTTATTTTTCAATTGTGGTTGTGGCTGACTATCAGACAATAAAACTAGACAATAAAAGAAAGTTTAATGTTTTTCTTTTGCTGTATTTATTCATTCCTCACACACAGAGGATTTAACTCCTGAACTCCTCCTAGCATCTCTCTCTCTCTCTCTCTCTCTCTGCGCGCGCGCGTGTGTGTGTGTGTGTGTGTGTGTGTGGCCTGCCAGTGAGCAATGGACATACGACAGTTCTTTAAAAGAAAAAATACAGATTCAGGTGAGAGACTAGGGACAGTCCATAATGACCTCTGTCTTGTTTTTTGTTTGTTTTTTTGTTCTTCTGAAAAGTGTTAAGCTAAAGTAGGCTAACAGATAATGCAACTGTTACAGGGGGCTGTCTGTGTGAACTCTCACAATTAAAGGTGGGGTATGTGATTTGGAAAACGACCGTCAGATTTTGAAAATACACAATTCAAATGGTCCTACCTTCTTTCCTCTAACGCTGGCTCTGACTCCACCCATTCGAAGAACATGGACGCGCAATCATGCATGACCAAAAACCATAGACAGTATAAGAAGTGGACAGAGCCATCTCATTGGAACTCAGTTGAGACAGTTGAAGCCCATTTTTAGCGATTTTTGAGCACTTCCGTTCCTGACGCGCAGACTCAAACCGACTCAAACTAAGCTTAATGACGTGAGCAACCTGTCTGACAGACGTAAATCTTCTAGTAGCTGTGCGTGAAAATTGCCAATGTTAATCAGTTCATATGTATTCACTTGCCACATACTGAATTATTTCCAATTCCCCCAAAACGTTGTTGAAATATTTTGTCCCATTGCTTTTATGGACTCATTATCTATGGGCTTCTCCCTTGACGGGACGTCCCCCCGATTGCCTGCGAGCTTCTCCTCCTGTCTATACGGTAATGTCTCTATTGTGCGACATAAAGTCGCGTGGTTATGACGCAATCGTTAGCCTGTTTTTAACAAAAACGGCTTCTACGGGGCCATAACGTAAGATACAAAGTAATGGAGCCTTTTATACATTGTGCTGTTTATTGAGAAATAAATAATGGACAAATGAAGTCTTTGGACGCCTCAGATGTAAAGTTATTCGCTGTCAAAGTGACGCCAAAATGAATGGGAGTCAATGGAATGCTAACAGCAGGTGAAGTTCTGCTACAATGGTGGCTCCCGCGAGGCTTCAGTTTCCGGCTGATGGATTACCCCCTTGCCAAAAACTCAGATGCGCGAGAGAGTAATGACGATTTACTACTTCTTCTTCTTCTTCTTCTTGTTGCTATTTTACGGCGGTTGGCATCCAACTTATTGGTGCATTTCCGCCACCTTCTGCTCCGGAGTGTGGAACAGAAAATAGGTTTACAGACTAAATCCCCCTCTCCCACTCACACACACACCTCCTCCCATTCATTCTGCATGTTAATAATTATAATAGTAATAGCAACAATTATTACTACCACCACAATTACAACATCAATATTTATTCTTTAACCCTCATCCATACTACCTTTATTTATATTCTATTAAAAACCCCTATTTCTCTTAAGAAAGTCATAAGAATTAGTCTGAACCCTATCACTACTCAATAACCCTTTTAATGTGATATTCTGAACTCCCATCTCCCTCAGTTTATTCCTCATCATCTCTCTCTGTGCTCCATACCTACTACATCTCAAAATAATATGCTCTACAGACTCCTCTTCCTGGCATCCTTCACACAATCCAGTATTATGTTTCCCTATTAACTTAAGCGTTTTATTTAATAAACAATGTCCCATTCTTAACCTAGAGATCACAATTTCTTCTCTCCTATTTCCACTTCCAACCCTTGTTTCTTTAACTTCCCTTTGAATTTGATATAAGTGTCTCCCTGTCCTCTCTCTATCCCACATTTCTTGCCACTTTTGATTTATTTTCTCCCATATCACACTTTTAACTTCTGCTTTACTAATACTAACTTGCATTTCTATATTTTCTTTTGTTAATGCCCTTTTTGCTAATTGATCAGCCATTTCATTCCCCCTTATCCCTACATGTCCTGGTACCCATATAAACTTTACTTGTCCACCTTGGTTAACTATTCTTGTTACTGACTGAAGTACTTCCCACAGAATATCTTGACGACTTTTGGATTTGAATGACCGAAGACTTGTTAAAACTGCTGATGAATCTGAGCATAACAATACTTTTTTCTGTCCCGTCCTTTCTACCCATCGTAATGCAATTAATATAGCCAACATTTCCACTGTATAAACCCCTAATTGATTAGATGTTCTCCTATTGATTCCTGTTCCTTTATCTGGTATCACCACCCCTAATCCTGTTGCTTCCGTCTCTGGATTCTTAGCTCCATCAGTATAAATCTGTATATATGTATTATATTTTTCCAACAACCGATTTTTGAACAGTCTTTCTAAATTAATATCCTCCTGAGCCTTCCTTTTTTCCTGTAACACAAACCAGTCTACCTCTGGCCAAACTATCTTCCATGGCGCAATCTCTGGATAAACTATTGTGGGACTCATCCTCAAATTATACACTTGTAGTTCTTTGGCTATTTCATTTCCAATCCGTCCAAAATTTTCCTTTAAATTTTTCCCATACTCCCAGCTTTCCTGCAATACTGCCTTAGTGATATGTTAATTATTATGTCTTTTTAAACCAGCCCAATAGTTAGCCATTAACTGTTTCCTCCTTAAATCTAGTGGTAATTCTCCCATTTCTACCTGAATGGCTGCTACAGGAGTTGTTTTAACTGCTCCACAACATATTCTCAGGGCCTGAGCCTGGATTACATCTAACTTTTTTAACTGAGACTTAGCTGCCGATCCAATTACTACACTTACATAATCTATCACTGATCGTACTAATGCCACATATATTCTTTTTAATGATGATCTACTTGCACCCCATTCTCTTCCCCTCAGACATCTCATCACATTTATCACTTTTTTCCCTTTTTCCTCCATTTTTCTGATATGATCTGCAAATGTCAATCGTGAATCCAAACTTACTCCTTCCAAACAAAGACCTTCCAATGTCTTCTGGAACTTTTTCAAATATATCATTGATCATAATTATGAAGAGTAATGGGCTTATCACACTCCCTTGTGGTGTACCATTTCCAATTATGTATTGATTTGACATGTTATTATACATGTTGATTTGATATTTTCCGTCCAAAAAGAAAATCCTTTACCCAGTTAAATATTTTCCCTCCAACACCCATCTTATTCATTTTGATTAATAACCCCTCCTTCCACATCATGTCGTACGCTTTTTCAATATAAAAAAATACCGCTATTAAAGTCTCTTTATTCGCTTGTGCCTTTCTTATTTCCGTCTCAATTCTTATCACAGAGTCTATTGTGCTTCTTCCCTTCCTAAAACCACTCTGACAACTAGCCAATAATCCTCTTTTTTCAATGGCATGGGTCAGTCTATCTACTATCATCATTTCCATAATTTTACATAGATTAGAAGTTAAAGCTATCGGTCTGTAACTAGTGGGTTTTGTCGGATCCTTACCAGGTTTTCTTATCGGAATCACTACCGCTTCTTTCCAGGCATTTGGTAATTTTCCTTCCTTCCATACTTTATTATATACCTCAAGCAACTTCAACTTTGATTTTTCCCCCAATTGTTTTAGCATGATATAACAAACTTGATCTTTCCCCGGAGATGAAGGTTTTGCTGTTGTTATTGCTCTTACCATCTCTGCCAAAGTAAATGATTCGTCTAATTCATTTTTGGTATCTTCCTTCCTATTTAATTTATGAATATGCTGATTAAACGTTACCAATCTTCTCATTCTTCCTTCTTTTTCCACATTTTTTGAACTATGTACCTTTATAAATGATTTTGCCATAATTTCTGCTTTCTCTTTGTTGGAAACTGACGATTTACTACTGATCATGGAACCGGCTTTACTGACGAGATGCGCATGCGTCACGAGCTTTGAGTATGCGCACGAAGGGGGTCACGCGCGCTGGGGGGAGGGGGGTGTGGTACGACCGTTTCAGAATCAGAATCAGAATCAGAAAGAGCTTTATTGCCAAGTGTGCTTGCACACACAAGGAATTTGTTTTGGTACTGAGGCTTCCAGTGGACATATACAAATACAAATACAACAAGAAACATAATACTACAAATTATAAGAATAAAAAAAAATATATAAAAAAATATATAAAATAAAGATATTTTTTGTTTTTGTGTGAAAAGAGGGTGGGTGGTGGCAGTGGGGTTCATTGGGTGCTCAGCACCCCTAAAGCTCTGACCCTAGAATAATCTAAACAGATGCAGCAGTTTTCATTTTTGCAAATCATACATTATTACAAGGAAAAATATTAACACACTTGGGAAATCATTGTTGTGTCCATGAAGATGTGAAAAAAAAAAAAAAGGCATAAATCTAGCGTACACATTTTCCCAAATTATTATACGCCTGTTTAACCGAAGTTAATTTGGGTGGGTTTCTCCCATGCCCATATAATGTCACTTCTCTGTCTTTTACGGCCCTGACGAGGACGTCGGTCTCCTCGGCTGTGAACCGCTCCTGGTGCGCGCCTGGCAAATCCGCCATAATAATAACAATCCGCCAGAAACGCACCTGCTCTTAAAGGGAATGTGAGATGACGCTCTGATTGGTTTATTTCACGTTACGTCCAAACCACACGTATGAATAATGAAGCTACTTCAGACCAACCCTTTTTAGATTTGCGTCGGGCGCAAGAGTCATTTATCCCGCCGGTATAATAGCAACAGCGCCCGGGATACGCCCCCACAAAGTTACTTGCGCTTTGCGCTTGATACTTGCGTTTCAGGGGCCGTATTCACAAAGAATTTTAAGGCTAAAAGTAGCTCCTAACTGGCGAATTTAGGAGCAACTCCTAAAAATAATGGGCGTGTCACTCCTAACTTTAGGACTCCTAATTTTTTTCACTAAGAGTAATTCACAAAGCATTTTAGCCCTAAAAGTAGCACCTAAGTCTGGGACAGCTTAAAAGAAGTCGAGAGGACTCCTAACTCACTAAGACCTATTCACAAAGGATTGTAACGCATACCACCGCCTCTCGCAGTCGTCCGGGGTCCACGACACAAGCGGGAATGCTGCATTGATCTGCAAACAAATCCTCTCCCATGTCTCACGCTTAGTTTTACTTGATATCCCAGTTTCGAATTTTCCTTTTTATTTAATTTTTTAATTTTTTTCAGCACCAACTGGGCCAGCAGCAGTAACTGATCCTGCGTTCAGTTGGGCTTTCTTTTCCGTTTTGGCGAGTTCATAATCCACCGTCATTCAACTATTACATTACTTCAATAGGAGCAACATTTCCTTGCTTTAAGTAGTCTATTTAGGCTATGGAAGCTTGTTTTCGCCACAGAATGAAAAATAAAAAAGGTAATTGCGACTTTTTATCTCACAATTGCGACTTTATTTCTCACAATTCTGACTTCATATCTCGCAATTGTGAGATAAAAAGTCGCAATTATTTTTATTTATTTTTATTCAGTGGCGGAAACAATCTTCCATACTAATAGGATGTCAATTAACCAAGCAAGTGTTAATGCAAGTGTCATTTTTCATTAATAGGCAAGTGGCGGTTTCATTAGGGTATTAGGCTACCTTAATTTAATTTAATCTAATTTAATTCACCACTTTTCTCTCTCTCTCTGCCTTTTTAGAATTACACTTCACTGGGGCCTGCACAAACATGTCATTATATATGCATTTCGATGACATTACTATTATTATTTTGTGTAGGACACAGACATATTTAGATGTCATAATTCCAGGATTTGTTGCGTCTGTGTTACGCCGGGTTCACACCGGACGCTGAAGCGACGCGGAACGGAAAATCACGCGCGGTCCGGCGCCTGCCTGTTCACACCAGAGGCGTATTATTCGCGGAGGTCGACAAGCGCTTCTGCTCAGTTGTTGTTTATTCAGAGCTATTTTTTTACATCATGGGTAAGTAAATAACCTCATAATATAAATACACCATGTTTCTGTAACCAAGAAGTTTGTACACGCGAAAAAAATAGACCAGACGCCGAAACTGAGCCAGTTTCGGCGTCTGGTCTATTTTTTTCGCGAGCCGCGAGTGATCCGCGTCAATTCCGGCAGGAAGTTACACCAACAAACACTCGACCATCCGGTCAATTGTCAAAATATAAGCAATTTTCAAATTAAAATACCCTATAATACCCTATAATCAAAAGATATAGGGCAAGGGCTCTCCTCCTGTCTACTCACACTGGGAAACAGGAAGAGGAAAATAGATTTAATAAATTTGAAGAGAGGATGTATATTTCAACAGTATATATATACACTACTATAACTGTCTACCATATTCTCTCTCTGGCTGCGTGTGTCTCGACAACGGATTAATAAAAGAAGTGTACAAACTTCTTGGTTACAGAAACATGGTGTATTTATATTATGAGGTTATTTACTTACCCATGATGTAAAAAAATAGCTCTGAATAAACAACAACTGAGCAGAAGCACTTGTCGACCTCCGCGAAGAATACGCCTCTGGTGTGAACAGGCAGGCGCCGGACCGCGCGTGATTTTCCGTTCTGCGTCGCTTCAGCGTCCGGTGTGAACCCGGCGTTATGTTCCGCATGATGGCCCTGTCATCTAACAACCAATCACCGTGATCATTGCGAGGAAACTCGTGCATGAGAATTGACGTCATCCATAGCAACGAAGACTCACTCTTAGTTTAGGAGTTGTCATTTTTCCTTACTAAGAGTAGGTCTGAAAGGCGTTGTGAATAACTTTTAAGAGAAAACTCCTAGCTAAAATATTTTAGTGTGATTTAGGAGTAGGCTACTCCTAGTGGTAAAATAAAATTCTTTGTGAATACGGCCCCAGATCGTTAAAATAGAGCCCAATATGTTACAGTGTCGTTTGGCCATGCAGGCTCACAGACAAGTGAAAATCGTCTCATTTTGAAGAAAAAACCTAAAGAAAGAGCTGGAGTAGAGTTTGAGGCTAGAAGTGATAGGAGCAGGAGTGACACATGAGTCATTTCCATCGTGATTCTTTTGGATAATTATGTTATTGTTAAGTGTTAGATCGGTGAAATAAACGACACAGTGATATTCTTCAGAAAGCTTTCATTTGATATAGGGCTGGGCGATATGGCCAAAATCATATCTCGGTATTTGTTGGTTAAATGGCGATATAGCATATATATCTCGGTACTTTCTACGTTTTTCTATTTGGATAAAGAAAATCTGTATTTGTTTAAAAAAATGTTATTTCACATCCTGCCCATATCCTACAAACATGTTGATATTGAAGGATAACAAATGTGAATGTCATGTAGCAATATATTATGTGCAAAAGGTAAAATCACATTACATTCTAACATTGTAACATTACAATTTAAAAACAAAAATAATGCTTTTGTTTTTAAATTGATTAAAGGCTAAACTAAAAATGAAAATAAAAACAAAAGCACAAACTAATTAGGCCTAGCCTGCATTTGATTAGGCTACTCCATTATAATGATAACTTTCATAAAAATATACTTGTAGGTTTAAAATTCCACTTATGGCACATTTCTCCAACAACAAATATTTTAGCAGTATATTTTAGTCAGAATTATTGCGCTATTATATTGTGCTCCGTGTGTTCACCAACGCTTGAGTTTCAGTGCAGATTCGCTAGCAGAAGCTCGTCCTCCTGACAGTGAAATGCACATATTTGTTTGACTTTCTAACATTTACAGATGGAGAATTTCCTGTGAAATGTAAGTGAGGAAAGCACCACATCTCAAACGCATTAAACAGCGCCAGTGTTTATCTGTCAGTCAGCAACATATGTCAGAGCATCTTAACTATATCTTACCAGTTATTGTGAAGCCGTTAATATTTGCTTGTGTCATGTTTAGGACAAATTGTACGTACTTTCACTGCAAGAGCTCCGCTTTTTTTCAGATGTGCTCGTATCAAACTACTGTATCGATATCAATGGTATTGCCTCATTCCATATCGTTGGAATGCCTTATTCCCAAAAATATATCGATATATCGTACAAACTCGATATACCGCCCAGCCCCAATTTGATATATGTCTCTTTTTGGCGAGTTTGTGTGATACAGTTATGACATTGAATATTATTCGTATGAGTGGTCATAATATTCCTCATATGAATAATATAATGGATACATAATAAATATAGAAATTGTTATAAAAATATTATCAATTCCATGTATGTATTAAAATGTGTTTGTTTAAAAGCTAAACATTGCTGAATTGTGAAGGTCTTCTGTGACTGAGGTTGATACATTGATGAAATTCAGGTGAGTTTAATGTTTATGCGCTTTCATGCAATGGATGTTGTTCTGTAGGTGTGGTCTATTGGAGACGTCCATTAGTATGAAGGTGTTTTTGGTGCAAATCAACTGAACACCTGTGACTGGAATTTGTAGTTGTAGAGAATAGACACACATGTGTATCAGTCAATTTTAAGTCACAGAAAGAAATGTTTTAAGACTTGCAAACTTGTAGATTTTTTCTCTCTCCCACAGTTACACCTTCTCAAATTCTTCATCACAGGTGCACAAATCCTAATCTACAAATTAAGAAACTCGTATGCTCACATTTTTGCTACTGTTGCTGCAGTGAATATGGTGCAAAACGCATTTACACACCCGCATTTCTAGGACAAACACAAGCACGAAACTACAACTGATTGAATCTGCTGCGACGAATCTCAAACACAGTTTTCGTTTTCAAGTGACAAGTTTCGGGCGCTCTCCCTTTTGCACCATTGGTCTAGAAAAACAAACAAATAAACATACAAACAAACAGAAGAGGAACAGTAGCTAGATAATACATCTCTTTCCTTTATATTAAAGGGACACTTCACCTCTGGGAAGATGAATATGTATTTAAAATGGGTCATTTAATGTAGAAGAAATGTGAAATTATTTTTGAATTTGGAGCTTTCTAGACTGAGAAAAGCCAGAAAATGTATTTTTGGCTTATGTGGATGAAAGACAACAACTCCCAGAATGCAATTGCTTCGCTGCCCTAGGAGGCCACGCCTACGGGTAACAGATGTTAAACAACAAGCGGGCTACTAGTGAGTCTCCGTGATTAGTGTGTATGAGTCTGCCCGGGTTTTCGAGATCGCCCATAATGTCCAGGATTAGGCTTTTGCATTGTACAGTCGCCATTCATCATGGCGAGCAGGACGAGACTGAGGGCCGCGGGAGAACGGCGTGATTACTGATGAGCGACACCTGTGAGACGCACCGGTCTTGTATCTCTCACGGGAACTTTCTTAGCAATGTTAAAACCACATCAACCGATCATTTGTTTAGTGTTCATGTAAACACTACATTCAGATTCACCAATCGGAATGAATTCAGTCAGATTGAAACAAAAGGTGTGCATGTAAGTTAAACAATGAATGGCGACTGCAGAAAGCAAAAGCTGAATCCTGGACATTTTGTACGAGGTCGACGTCCGGGAAAAAGAGGATGGTAACCCCTACTACTCAGCTTTCTCCACAGAACAAGAGCCTGCTAGCTTAGCTTCCAAAAAAAGATGGCTGACACTATGTGTACATTCTGTGACTGAGATCCCACCCTCTATGGGCGGGTTGAGAACATGTGGGACACTCCCTACTACTGGCTGTAGTCTTTAGCCTCTGGTCAAAAAATCCTCCGATGACGCAAAATGACGATTTTTGCGTCATCTGAGGATTTTTTCCAGACTAAAAATATGTAAATCTCTCATATCAGGGGGATATGAGGGGGGGAAGCATGGTAATTCGAAAATACTACTGGTTTTCTACTGATACAAAGCTTAATGCTAAATCCTGAAGTGACCCTTTAATTATAATTAATTACAATTATATACAATAAAGAATATGTGAAGATGGCAAACAAATTTTATGCTATTTAGATTTTGCAGCTAGTTTGGCTGCCATCCTCTCCGACTCCGAGCATATACATATTTATCATTACAATACCAATATATGTTTCTTTGTTTAAACGAGGATGAGAAATTGAAAATGATTCCTTCATATGCTGAGATGAGATGTGTTGTTATGTCTTCTATCAGGATGGCCATACGTGTGGTTTTGTTTCTAACACTTTTTACTGGGATGTGCGTCGCTGATTCCCAAGGTACGTTTAAAATAATACAAGTAAAAATGCATGGATTTTAAAATCTGTAATCATTGTGTATCATTACATATTAATCAGATTCATTTATTAAAATTATAGGCTGAAATATAGTAATCAAAAATCTGTTATTTATTTATTTACTTATGAAGACTTTGTTTTTGTATTTATTAATGTGTGTTTAACTGTTGTATTATTGTATTAACAGTAATGGACACACCATCAGGCTTTTGTCTTCCAAGTGAGTGTTCTTCACTAATCTGAATGTTGTCAAAAACACAGACCTAATAACACAAATAATATTCTTACTGAACATTTAATCAAGACAGTTGTTATCGCAAAATAACCCATGGTTATTGGACACAAAATAGGCTTGATTTGAGTTTAAATATGTTATTAACTCACTTGTTGTAATAAATGCAAATCTTCCGTGGTGAAAAAAAAACATTCCTAGCAAGACAAACGAACAAATTCAAACAAGACAAACATTGAAGGGATACTGTACATGTCATGGTGTATGTGGGTTGAGGAAGGATTCGAAGGCAAAGCTCCAAATTAGACAGTTTATTTCAATGTAACACTCACAGGTTCAGACAGGTAGGAAGACGGGCAGGAACACTCACAAAAAACACCAAAACCTTCACAGGTCATGTAGACGCTAGAACTGACAAAGACAGACTGGACACAAGCAAACTAAATACAGGCACGGATTAATAAAAACCAGGTGACACAGATGAAGGTGATTAACAATACGCAGGTGATGATGATGGACTAATGACGGTTGGCATGGAGATAGATGAGTGGCGGGAAAACAAAGGACACGTGACTAACACTGAAGACAAACAGAAGATCAAAACAGACACAAACGTGACATAACTCCCCCCTCCCGCTAGGCGCGACCCGCGCCGTACAAGGCAGAACACGGGAGGGGGGTGGGCATCCTGGAGTCCGTGACGGGAAGGTGGACCGGGTGCAACTGGACGGACTCCAGGATGGTCCAGGCGGCCGTGGCGGAGCCGGACGTGCAGGCTGCCAGGGCGGAGCTGGCAGTACCGGTGGCAAGGGCGGAGCCCCTTCGGGTGGCCACGGCGGTGAGGACCCTTCGGGCGGCCATGGTGGTGAGGACCCTTCGGGCGGCCATGGTGGTGAAGACCCTTGGGGCGGCCACGGCGGTGAGGACCCTTCGGGCGGCCACGGCGGTGAGGACCCTTCGGGCGGCCACGGCGGTGAGGACCCTTCGGGCGGCCGTGGACCTTTGGACGGCCGGGACGAAGACATATGGCCCCCCCAAAAAAAATACTTGGGGTGAGTGCCCGGATTAGGAACAGGCTCGGGATCGGGAACAGACACCGGCTCAGGAACAGACACCGGCTCAGGAACAGACACCGGCTCAGGATCAGCAGCCACTAGAACAGTAACAGCCACAAGGACAGACACAAACACAGAAACAGACACTGGCTCAGGCACAAGAAGAGTCTCTTGGTGGGCAGACGAGACGTGAACAGTCTCTGGCTGGGCAGACGGGACATGCATGGTCTCTGGCTGGGCAGACGGGACGTGAACAGTCTCTGCGTGCCTGACGTACTCCAGCAGTGAAGAGGGCTTGATGCTGGATGGAACCAGCGGCGAAGAGGGCTTGGTGCTGGACGGAACCAGCGGCGAAGGCGGCCTGGTGCTGGACGGAACCAGCGGCGAAGAGGGCTTGGTGCTGGACAGAACCAGCGGCGAAGAGGGCCTGGTGCTGGACGAGACCGGTGGGGTTGGAGTGGGGCTGGTGACGTCATCGACGGTGAAGGATGAACCGCAGGATACCAGCACCCACTTCACATAGTCGGCGAAGCTCCCTCGAGGAGGTTCCCCGGACAACGGCGCTCGAGTGGCGTTGTTCAGTCCCACACGTAGAAACGTGCAGAGGCAGTCATCCGGGAAATCGGTCTGAGGCACCAGATCCAGGAGAGAGATCCAGATCTCGAGATCCTCGAGAGAGCTGTCTCCCTGCTCAAGGCAGATGAGTTTGAGTCAAGTCAAGTCAAATATATTTATATAGCGCTTTTCACAATACAGATTGTATCAAAGCTGCTTCACAGTATCATTCAAAATAACTTAACAATGTTTGTTTATTACTGGAAAAAAAAAGACATCCAAGTTTGGTAGGGCTGATCAATGGTATGATTGGTTAATTAATTTGAATATCCCCAACTGAGCAAGCCAAAGGCAACAGTGGCAAGGAACCGAAAAACTCCATCCAGTGACCTAATGGTGTCCTAACACCCCATCAGATGACCCAATGGAGAAAAAAAAAACCTTGGGAGAACCCAGGCTCAGTCGGGGGCCAGTTCTCCTCTGGCGTTTATGAACTAGAGGCCGAATTTACAGTAACTGTAAGATAAAAAATTTATATGAATGCCTGGCTAAATAGATGCGTCTTCAGTCTTGACTGCAGGGAAAACCATGATGACGGCCACGGCGGTGAGGACCCTTCGGGCGGCCGTGGACCTTTGGACAGCCGGGACGAAGACATATGGCCCCCCCAAAAAAAATACTTGGGGTGAGTGCCCGGATTAGGAACAGGCTCAGGATCGGGAACAGACACCGGCTCAGGAACAGACACCGGCTCAGGATCAGCAGCCACTAGAACAGTAACAGCCACAAGGACAGACACAAACACAGAAACAGACACTGGCTCAGGCACAAGAAGAGTCTCTGGGTGGGCAGACGAGACGTGAACAGTCTCTGGCTGGGCAGACGGGACATGCATGGTCTCTGGCTGGGCAGACGGGACGTGAACAGTCTCTGTTCGTGAACAGCCTGACGTACTCCAGCAGTGAAGAGGGCTTGATGCTGGATGGAACCAGCGGCGAAGAGGGCTTGGTGCTGGACGGAACCAGCGGCGAAGAGGGCTTGGTGCTGGACGAAACCAGCGGCGAAGGCGGCCTGGTGCTGGACGGAACCAGCGGCGAAGAGGGCTTGGTGCTGGACAGAACCAGCGGCGAAGAGGGCCTGGTGCTGGACGGAACCAGCGGCGAAGAGGGCTTGGTGCTGGACGGAACCAGCAGCGAAGGAAGCTCTGGGCTGGACAGGACTAGCGGCGAAGGAAGCTCTGGGCTGGACGGGACCAGCGGCGAAGGAAGCTCTGGGCTGGACGGGACCAGCGGCGAAGGAAGCTCTGGGCTGGACGGGACCGGTGGGGTTGGAGTGGGGCTGGTGACGTCATCGACAGTGAAGGATGAACTGCAGGATACCAGCACCCACTCCAGATAGTCGGCGAAGCTCCCTCGAGGACGTTCCCCGGACAACGGCGCTCGAGTGGCGTTGTTCAGTCCCACACGTAGAAACGTGCAGAGGCAGTCATCCGGGAAATCGGTCTGAGGCACCAGATCCAGGAGAGAGATCCAGATCTCGAGATCCTCGAGAGAGCTGTCTCCCTGCTCAAGGCAGATGAGTTTGTCTGCAGGGAAAACCATGATGACAAAAAAGGAAAAAACAAACGAAACAAAAGAAACAAACTGAAGACGATACTTTTACTTTATTTCTCGGTCGGTTCTTCTGTCATGGTGTATGTGGGTTGAGGAAGGATTCGAAGGCAAAGCTCCAAATTAGACAGTTTATTTCAAAGTAACACTCACAGGTTCAGACAGGTAGGAAGATGGGCAGGAACACTCACAAAAAACACCAAAACCTTTATAGGTCATGTAGACACTAGAACCGACAAAGACAGACTGGACACAAGCAAACTAAATACAGGCACTGATGAATAAAAACCAGGTGACACAGATGAAGGTGATTAACAATACACAGGTGATGATGATGGACTAATGACGGTTGGCATGGAGATAGATGAGTGGCGGGAAAACAAAGGACATGTGACTAATACTGAAGACAAACAGAAGATCAAAACAGACACAAACGTGACATTACAGTCATGTACATCAAATTAATAATTACATGGACATTGATTTGAGATTAAACCGTTTTACATTCTTACCGATTTATTATCTTAGATCCCATGACAGTGTTAAAATAATAACCATTCGGCCAACAAGACGAACGCTACCGTAGAGGTCTTCATGGGTCACTTGGATCCGAAAACTCGAGTTCTGACCCGAGCGGGTTCGGTTCCAAACATTCGACGAGTGCCTCGGACACGGGTCGGGTTCGGTATCGCCTCGGGGGTAGCCTAATTTAAAATCTGCTTTTTTTCAGAATGGACCCGAGAAGACCCAAATTCTTTTAAACTATGTCTGGTATTTAACAAAAAAAAATAATTCTCTGCCAACGTTATAATCTCACTTTTTCTAAGTTCACCTCCGCATTTAGACTCAGTTGCTCCACATTTTTGCCTCCGTTTCAACGAGAGCCGTCATCATGGATTAAAATAAACTTGAATCATCTTATGGTCAGGTAAATATTATCACGCCAACAGTTATAGAATGTAATGAGGTAACAGTGCTGAGTAATGAACTTTTCAGCACTTCAGCGCGTACTTGTTGCACGTTCATGTCAAGTGCATTTTTGAGAAATACAGAGTCAGTTCTGGCAGGTCACGTTAGTCAAGCTCGCATCAGTGACTCTCAACTGATCCACTTCTACCTATAGGAATATGACGCCTATCACTGTTTCATATATAAGCTCCTTCAGTGTTATCAGCTGATATCTCATTCCCCAGGAGCTGATTACCCTCCTCCCTCCCCAGCTCCACCTGTCTCAGTCAGGATTTGGCATTCTGATTCCCCTTGATTCAGAATACATTCTCGAATTATGTTCTACTTTAAAATCTTGAATTAATGATATCTGCATACATTCCTGTTGGTTCTGTTCTGTTTACCCTGGGGGTTATTGCTGCTCTTATCCATGCTAGGCTTCATGGATGCGCGGGAGTTCAGAACGGAACCGCCAATCCAAACTGTATGCTAATTGTCAATCGTATTTGACGATAGTGGTCCTGACAGAAAAGCCACTCACTTCATTACGCTGCGTGTATGCAAGGCTTTTCTTTTTGTGTGTGCAGATTGCAGAAGCTCTTCACCAGAGATGAGGTAAATAGCTCTGCAGACAGCACTAGCGAATCCATGATTTATTATTAGCCTATCGATTTAATTTTTATCAAGCTATATTTATTTTCCCAATCACTGGTCACAATTGAAAGCCAAATTCAGAAATAGGCTAACTTGTATTCATCGGGCAGCCAATAATATAAAGTAACAATAAATAAATAAATAAGTGAATGAAATTAATGGAGCAACGGCTAAATCAGTCAGTAGAACACCAGGATTTCTCGAGTCTCAGTACAGGTGTTGGAAATGTAAGTGGGAGTGAATGAACAGCGCTCTCTTCTCTTCCATTCTCATCATTACCCACGACTGTGGTGCCCTTGAGCAAGACACCGAACCCCCAATCGCTCCGCAGCAGAAATATGGAATGCCAGACCTAACATAATAATAAATACATACATAAATAGATATAAGAAAAAAATTTTATTAAATTAAATACATAAACAAATAGGCCTACATAAATAAATATATGAGAAATGTAAAATAAAAAAATGAGTATTTATACTTTTTTTCCTTATGTATAATTGTATTTTTTTCCACATTTATTTATTTTTTATGCATTTATTTATTTCCACTTTTATTTATTTTTGTATATATGTATTTATGTCTACATGTATTTATTTATTTATTTCTACATTTTATCCTCTGTATGCTAATGAGGGGGGTGTGTTTTACCCAAGCGGCAACATTCTAATCTGAAAAATGAAGCCTACCCGGAAGTGCGAAAAACTGCAATACATGTAAAATCCGCTAGGGGCAGGTCCCAAAAGGGAGCAAATGTCCATAGACCCCCATGTTATAATGTCCGTTTTCACAGCATAAACTCATGTTTTTACAGCTTTTATTGTATTTTTCGATAGGTTCCGAGTGCCTGACAACTGTGAGGGGGGTGAATTTTTTTCTAACTCGTTAGTTTAGATCGTATTCAGATATAAAATGTATGACAAATAAGCGCGTGGTTAACTTTGATTGACAGCTGATAACGGGCTGCGCCGAGTGGAATTGACGTCTCTCGGCCATGATCTGACACAACACATCATACCACCTCTGTATCCTTTCTGAACATTTGTATTGAAATATCGTAAGATTTTCCAAGATGGCGCCGCCCATACCCCCCATAAACGGCCTCAAAAGTTCTTTAGAAAGTCTATGGGTGACGTCACAGACGCTTTGTCCATATTTTTTACAGTCTATGGTTTTACCTCAGACATAGCAGTTGAGCTCAGAGTGGCAGTGCTGAAGCTTTAAGGCCACAGTGACACCTTGTGGTGTGACCAAACGATAGGTTTGTGGACGTGCCTGTACAGGTTACACAGGGAATGAATGACTTAGAGATGTCTGGGGTGGTGATGGCGCAGTGGATAAGACACATGCCTTTGGTGTGAGAGACCCTGGTTCGAATCCACTGTGAAACACCTATGTGTCCCTGAGCAAGACACTTAACCCCTAGTTGCTCCAGAGGCGTGCGACCTCTGACATATATAGCAATTGTAAGTCGCTTTGGATAAAAGCGTCAGCTAAATGAATAAATGTAAATGTAGAGATGGGCAAATATGGCCAAAATCTTAAATCCCGGTTTATGTCTTTTAATATCATCCTAACTGAAAACATCCTTAAATGTCTTGGCACACATGAACAGAATCAGCTGATAACAAACACTTTGACACGGAAGATCGTGAAATTATCAACTGAACTATTAAAACACATTTCGTGTAAATGTGCTGGATGAGGCTGATAAGAGCTTGTGTTTATTGTCGATGAGACTCGCTCTCCTCTCCAGCTCTGAACGAGGAGAGAAACCAGCGGACATTTCACTGAAGTCTACGCCAGCATATTGATCAATGCGTTTGAAACACGACTGCAAATTCAGTTCACATTCACGTTTCCATATTTTGCATGCTGTTATCATCTCTGCTTCCCCTTTAAGGTTTGTTGGGAAATAAAATGCGTATGTGTGAGGTAGTGGGCAGGTGAATGCTGGGAGTGTAAACAAAAAGTATAGCGGAAGCAGTCTGAGTTTTATGGTGCGAACGTAGCAGTGACGCAGGCTATGCTCCATTCTGAATGCTAGAAAGAAAAGTGCCTTGTATGAATAATAAAGCCGAGTTCATTGTTGAAACCAACCGGCGACTACAGTGTGTGCTTGTTAGCCCGGACCACTATAAGCAAGTTACCTGCTACGAGCCAAGTCATGAAGCTCTTCCTTCAGTTTCTTTGTTAGCAGAGTGTTGGGAGTTTAGTAAGGGTGAGAGTAGACTTAATAGATATAGTGTTTTACATTCTGTTAAGACATACGCAGAGGAGCTTAAGCTTAATGAAAGGAAAATGGTGCCTTCTGTCTACTGGCCATCTATCCCTTATTGGTTATTGCCTGAGGCTGATGTAGACATATCTATTAAAAATTTAATAAAGGAAGGAAGTGTAGGAAATGTTGCTCACTATGTACAGGAGCATCTTAGGAAATTATGGAATAACTACATAGATATTTATACAGATGGATCTAGAGACCCTGAGAGTAAGAAAGTGGGCTTTGGTTTTTATGTTCCACATTTTCATGTTAGACAGTGTCATAGACTGATGGTCTTTCAATCTTTACAGCTGAACTGGTAGCAATCATATGGGCTCTGTGGTGGGTGGAAGAAGGTGAAGTGGAGAAAGCTGTCATTTGTTCTGATTCACTCTCTGGCTTGATGCCGATAGGGGGAGAAAGAGGAGGGGCTAGGTTGGATTTAGTCGGGGAGATCTTAACAAGGGTTTATAGATTAGAGAGGCGGGGATGTAGTGTGGGTTTCTTGTGGGTTCCAGCACATGTGGGGGTTGAGGGGAATGAGGCTGCTGATGAGGCTGCTAGGGCAAGTTTAGTTAGGGAAAATGTGGAGGTGGAGTTGCCATTTGACAGACTGGAGTGCCGTAGCATCATTAAGGAAAGACTGACACAACAATGGCAGCACGAGTGGAGTAAAGACACTAGCGGAAGGAAGTTCTATGATGTAAAACCATTAGTCAACCCTGGGAATACAATTATCCTGCCTCGGATGGATCAGATTAAGTTGGCCTGATTAAGACTGGGTCATTGTGGACTGGCAAGTGGGCTATTTCTGGTGGGAAAACACAGGGACGTCAAGTCTGTGGAGTACAGGAGTCTGTCAAGCATGTCATCATGTTCTGTCCGAGATATGCTGAGGAAAGGAGATTGTTATTCATTGGTCTAAAAGTTCTGGGAGTTTATCTATTCTCTGTTAAAACTCTGATGGGTGATGGTCCTAATCAAACAGAAAGAGCATTGGAACTATTTCACTTCCTAAAGGCCGCGGGCCTATATTGGAAAATATAGGCTAGGGAGAGCCTTAATGTAGACTGTCTATATCACCAGTGGGGGGCAGCAATGCACTAACAGTGCCTAGTCTGCCAGAAAGGAATAGAAGAAGAAGCCAAGTCATGATACCAGCTCGCTCTTAACTGGGTTTGGGAGCGCGAAAGCTGTGAAGGTAACAACATGTGACAATTCAAATGCTTAAAAATATAACGCATATTCCAAAAATGCTGCTCTTAGAGACTGATTAAGGGATTAAATCAGACAAAAGGAGCATCATGTAAGTGCAGGGAGACACACATCTCATGCCATGCATTGTAGATGCGTACACAGAAGCTAACTGCATTTTTAATGTATCTTCCAAAAACAACGTTGACAGCAATAGAATTTTGATCTATCAATTCAGTTAGAATAGTAAGGCACTACTATAGGGCTGTTGCCAGTAAAATAAAATCTGTATCAACAAAGTCCATCTTCGCACTGCAGATGTGAATGGCATTAGATTTTATTTACACAGTATAATGGAAAGTTGCTGTTGATGACATCATTATCTGGAAATATAAGACCTTGAATGTCACGACTGACCAATCAGAATCAAGTATTCATGAGAGCCGTGTAATAATCATTTGGATTACATATAGCATTATTTAGCAAATTATATTGGGATTATACTTTAGCACATAAATGTAAAAAAAGCTATTGTTTATTTTGTTAAACAGAGAATCTTGCTCTTGGAGCCACAGCTGTCCAGTCTACCACAATAGGTCGTAGAGGAGAAGCTCAAAGGGCTGTCGATGGCAACAGGGATTCAAATTGGGGTCATGGGTCATGCAGTCACACTAATGAGGACAGAGACCCCTGGTGGAGAGTTGACTTGGGGGAAGTCTACGAGGTAACCAGGGTTAGCATCACTAATCGTGGAGATTCTTATCCAGAGAGGATAAATGGTGCTCAGATCCGTGTCGGCAACAGCCTGGAAAATAATGGCAACAATAATGAGCTGTAAGTATTGTCTCTCTCTTAATACTTACACAAATGGTTAGAAAATTTGTAAATAAGATAACATTACTTTGAATAAATCCTTTTAATATAAAAACTTGCCTTTGACAGAAGTATATTTGATATGCTTCATGCCGTTTTTATACGTCTATTTCTCCGTTTCTCTGTGTGTCTTCACAGGGCTGTGACTGTTGTGTCCATCCCACCTGGAGTCACAAAAACATTTCAGTTTAATCCTATTAAGGGGCGATATGTCAACATTTATATACCTGGGCGCAATGAATATCTCATACTGTGTGAAGTCGAGGTGTTTGCAGGTGAGGGACAGAGAGAGAAGAGACTCTGTGATAGAATTCGTTCTTATTAATGTGTTTATAACTGTTATTATTTTATTAACAGAAAAGTACACATCAACGTACACGTGTGTTCCAAGTGAGTGTTCTTCATTACTTTGAATGTTGTCAGTAACGCATAATATAACTGTTAGTAAGAATATTATGTTATATTATAACATAATATTCTTACTGAACATTTGATAACCAATAAGAGATAATGTACATCAACACAGTTGTTATCGCAAAGTAAACCCTGAAAGGGTGATCAATTATTTACTTGTGGTTAGTAGCCATGTAATAAGACGGGGTGTCTTATTACATGGCTACTAACCACAAATAAATAATTTTGGACACAAAATATTAATTTGAGTTGAAATATTATATTAGCTCACTTAAAAAAACGCAAAGCTTCCGTGAAGCAAAAAAATATTCCTAGCAAGACAAACAAACAAGTTCAATCAAGACAAACATTTAAAGGGGACCTATTATGCCCCTTTTCACAAGATGTAAAATAAGTCTCTGATGTCCCCAGACTGTGTATGTGAAGTTTTAGCTCAAAATACCCAACAGATCATTTTTTACAGCATGTTTAAATTGTCACTTTTTGGTGCTCAGAAAAACGCGCTGTTTTAGTGTGTGCCCTTTAAATGCAAATGAGCACGGCACAGGGGGCGGAGCTTCAAGAGCTTGCTCAGTCTCAGGACTATTTCATCTCACAGAATCATGCTAATATCAGAAACTCTCAGTAACGGTGTTCATTTCGACCCGGAGTCAGACAATAATGCCTACAGAGTCAGAGAATATACTGTATGGATATGGAACAGGTATAGTTTAGTTTAATTACGGTTATAACATAGTCTATTTCTAGCGTATTCATCTGATATATTTCATCACGGCCAGATGAATACGCTAAATTATCCAAATTGACAGATTGTGTTAAAGATATAAAAGATTGGATGACGCGTAATTTTCTTTCATTAAATCCAGACAAGACAGAGGTAATACTTATCGGTTCTAAAAACCGTCCACAAAACCTTTCACAGCACGACTTTAACATATTAGGATGCCCTGTTACTTTATCCGCTACAGTGAAAGACCTGGGTGTTACATTAGACTGCAACCTGTCTTTTGAAAAGCATATTTCATATGTTACAAAAACTGCCTTTTTCCACCTTAGAAACATTGCTAAGCTACGTAATATGCTATCAGTCTCTGATGCAGAAAAGTTAGTTCATGCATTCATGACCTCGAGACTAGATTACTGTAATGCTTTATTAGCTGGTTGTCCTGCATCTTCAATAAACAAGCTACAGTTAGTCCAAAATGCAGCCGCTAGAGTTCTTACTAGATCAAGAAAATATGATCATATAACACCGATTTTATCATCACTTCATTGGTTACCTATAAAGTTCCGTATTAAATACAAGGTATTGCTTTTGACTTATAAAGCTCTAAATGGTTTAGCTCCAGTCTATTTAACGGATCTTCTATCGCCTTACAATCCATCGCGCTCTTTAAGATCACTAGATTCGAGGCTTCTGGTCATTCCTAGGATATCCAGATCCACCAAAGGAGGCAGAGCATTTTCACATTTAGCTCCGAAGCTCTGGAATAGCCTTCCTGATATTGTTCGTAGCTCAGACTCACTCTCCCAGTTTAAAACTAGACTGAAGACGCATCTATTTAGCCAGGCATTCATATAAATTTTTTATCCTACAGTTACTGTAAATTCGGCCTCTAGTTCATAAACGCCAGAGGAGAACTGGCCCCCGACTGAGCCTGGGTTCTCCCAAGGTTTTTTTTTCTCCATTGGGTCATCTGATGGGGTGTTAGGACACCATTAGGTCACTGGATGGAGTTTTTCGGTTCCTTGCCACTGTTGCCTTTGGCTTGCTCAGTTGGGGATATTCAAATTAATTAACCAATCATACCATTGATCAGCCCTACCAAACTTGGATGTCTTTTTTCCAGTAATAAACAAACATTGTTAAGTTATTTTGAATGATACTGTGAAGCAGCTTTGATACAATCTGTATTGTGAAAAGCGCTATATAAATATATTTGACTTGACTTGACTTGACTCTATTTGTCATCTGCTTGTATGTATCCACTTTTAATAGCCAAGGGGGTAATCCATCGACCGGAAGTTGAAGCCGGCCGGGTGCCGCCATCTTGTAGCAGAACTTCACTTGCGTTAGCATTTCCGTTGACTCCCATTCATTTTGGCGTCACTTTGACAGCGAATAACTTTACATCTGAGGCGTTTAAAGACTCCATTTGTCCATTATTTATTTCTAAAGAAACACGACAATGTATAAAGGGCTCCATTACCTTCTATGTTACATTATGGCCCCGTAGAAACAGTTTTTGTAAAAATAGGCTAACGATTGCGTCATAACCACTCGACTCTCTGTTGCGCTGTACAGAAGTTACCGTATAGACAGGAGGAGAAGCTCGCAGGCAATCGGGGGGACGTCCCGTCAAGGGAGAAGCCCATAGATAATGAGTCCATAAAAGCAACGGGACAAAATATTTCAACAACGTTTTTGGGGAATTGGAAATAATTTGGTATGAGAACTCTTTGCTCAAGTTCCCCGTCTCTGCAAGATTAACGTTGGCAATTTTCACGCACAGCTACTAGAAGATTTACGTCTGTCAGACAGGTTGCTCACGTCATCAAGCTTAGTTTGAGTCGGTTTGAGTCTGCGCGTCAGGAACGGAAGTGCTCAAAAATCGCTAAAAATGGGCTTCAACTGTCTCAACTGAGTTCCAATGAGATGGCTCTGTCCACTTCTTATACTGTCTATGTTAATAGCCTGCAAGCCTGCTGTAGCAGACCCCGTCCAAATGATGATCAAAAATATACTGATGAGTTTAATAAAGTTTATTGTACATCACACAAAAGACGAAGCATCAGTTTTACTCCAGAAAATCACAGTAAGAGATGAGTAAACACAGTATAAGAAGTGCGCAAGTACAAACGAATTTCGGTTGAGTTGAGAGAGCATTTTCTTTGAAAACAAAATTATTCCACCTCGTCTTCAGCGGCTGCCTCAGATTTCGGGAGTAAATAGAGAGAGCTATGTGGATTCATACATCCCCAGCCAAACACCTACAACGCTTGGGAGACATTCTCGTCAGTGCAGCAATGGTGGATGTGTGTACAACTCGCTGTGAACTCGATCAGCGCGGGTCTAAGTTAAAACGCCAGTGTCTGTCACTCGTGGGCGGGGCCTGTACTTAGTGACGTCACTAAAACAGCATTCTGAAAACAGGTCGTTGGGAGACACTGCTGATGATATACAGGTCCTTCTCAAAAAATTAGCATATTGTGATAAAGTTCATTATTTTCCATAATGTAATGATAAAAATTAAACTTTCATATATTTTAGATTCATTGCACACCAACTGAAATATTTCAGGTCTTTTATTGTTTTAATACTGATGATTTTGGCATACAGCTCATGAAAACCCAAAATTCCTGTCTCAAAAAATTAGCATATCATGAAAAGGTTCTCTAAACGAGCTATTAACCTAATCATCTGAATCAACTAATTAACTCTAAACACCTGCAAAAGATTCCTGAGGCTTTTAAAAACTCCCAGCCTGTTTCATTACTCAAAACCGCAATCATGGGTAAAACTGCCGACCTGACTGCTGTCCAGAAGGCCATCATTGACACCCTCAAGCAAGAGGGTAAGACACAGAAAGAAATTTCTGAACAAATAGGCTGTTCCCAGAGTGCTGTATCAAGGCACCTCAGTGGGAAGTCTGTGGGAAGGAAAAAGTGTGGCAAAAAACGCTGCACAACGAGAAGAGGTGACCGGACCCTGAGGAAGATTGTGGAGAAGGACCGATTCCAGACCTTGGGGGACCTGCGGAAGCAGTGGACTGAGTCTGGAGTAGAAACATCCAGAGCCACCGTGCACAGGCGTGTGCAGGAAATGGGCTACAGGTGCCGCATTCCCCAGGTCAAGCCACTTTTGAACCAGAAACAGCGGCAGAAGCACCTGACCTGGGCTACAGATAAGCAGCACTGGAGTACCCACAGTCAGTGATGGTCTGGGGTGCCATGTCAGCTGCTGGTGTTGGTCCACTGTGTTTTATCAAGGGCAGGGTCAATGCAGCTAGCTATCAGGAGATTTTGGAGCACTTCATGCTTCCATCTGCTGAAAAGCTTTATGGAGATGAAGATTTCATTTTTCAGCACGACCTGGCACCTGCTCACTGTGCCAAAACCACTGGTAAATGGTTTACTGACCATGGTATTACTGTGCTCAATTGGCCTGCCAACTCTCCTGACCTGAACCCCATAGAGAATCTGTGGGATATTGTGAAGAGAAAGTTGAGAGACGCAAGACCCAACACTCTGGATGAGCTTAAGGCCGCTATCGAAGCATCCTGGGCCTCCATAACACCTCAGCAGTGCCACAAGCTGATTGCCTCCATGCCACGCCGCAATTTCTTTCTGTGTCTTACCCTCTTGCTTGAGGGTGTCAATGATGGCCTTCTGGACAGCAGTCAGGTCGGCAGTCTTACCCATGATTGCGGTTTTGAGTAATGAAACAGGCTGAGAGTTTTTAAAAGCCTCAGGAATCTTTTGCAGGTGTTTAGAGTTAATTAGTTGATTCAGATGATTAGGTTAATAGCTCGTTTAGAGAACCTTTTCATGATATGCTAATTTTTTGAGATAGGAATTTTGGGTTTTCATGAGCTGTATGCCAAAATCATCAGTATTAAAACAATAAAAGACCTGAAATATTTCAGTTGGTGTGCAATGAATCTAAAATATATGAAAGTTTAATTTTTATCATTACATTATGGAAAATAATGAACTTTATCACAATATGCTAATTTTTTGAGAAGGACCTGTATAGGGATTAATAAAAATTGGGTACCACTATTGGGTGGTTGTGTACACACACTGCCAACACAC
Source organism: Gila robusta (assembly GCA_030770095.1). Classification (NCBI taxonomy): domain Eukaryota; kingdom Metazoa; phylum Chordata; class Actinopteri; order Cypriniformes; family Leuciscidae; genus Gila; species Gila robusta. Next base: position 468,220 of record JAVALU010001456.1, on the reverse strand, counting down.
ATTTATGTCCAAACAGCATACAAAAGTGAATTTTGCATAATAGGTCCCCTTTAAGGGATAATGCAGTCATGTATAACAAATTAATAGTTACATGGACATATTGATTTGTGATGAAACAGTTTTAAATTCTTGCCTGTTTATTATCTTACAATCAATTACAGTGTACAAAAACAGTCATTCAGGCAACGAGACGAACACAACAGAGTCTTAATACTACAAATACTTCAATATAATCTAAATATTTGAATTTAATCAAGAACTATAACAGAGACGCAACTGGCACCAGTTGTGTTTGTGTGAAACGAGAGAGAGCGGGTCCACAGTGTGATACAAGAAACATTAAAGAAAGGCCGGCTCCAGAAACCTGGATGAGTGTGTGTTAGACAGCGTTGCTTATGATGATGTCATTATCTGGAAATATCAGACCTCAGAATGTCACGACTGACCAATCAAATTCAAGTATTCCAGAGAGCCGTGTAATAATCATTTGGATTACATATTTTAGAATTATTTTGTGCCCATTATATTGGGATTATACTTTAGCACATAAATGTAAAAAAAGAAAAGCTATTGTTTATTTTATGTTAAACAGGGAATCTTGCCCTTGGAGCCACAGCTGTCCAGTCTACCACATACTATCAGGAACAAGCTCAAAGAGCTGTCGATGGCAACAAGGATTCAATTTTGAGTGGTGAGTCATGCAGTCACACTAACTGGGAGAAGGACCCCTGGTGGAGAGTTGACTTGGGGGAAGTTTACGAGGTAACCAGGGTTAGCATCACTAATCGTGGAGATTATGCAGAGAGGATAAATGGTGCTCAGATCCGTGTCGGCAACAGCCTGGAAAATAATGGCAACAATAATGAGCTGTAAGTATTGTCAATCTCTTAATACTTACACAAATGGTTGGGAAATGAGTAAAAAAGATACAGTTACTTTGAATATGAATATTTGAATATGCTGCATGCAGTTTTAAAACGCCCGTCTCTATTACTCTATTACTCTGTGTCTTCACAGGGCTGCGACTGTTAGATCCATCCCACCTGGAGTCACACAAACATTTCAGTTCAAGCCCATTAATGGCCGATATGTCAACATTATTATACCTGGGCGCAATGAATATCTCACACTGTGTGAAGTCGAGGTGTTTGCAGGTGAGCAATAAAAGGAGAGAGAGATGGTGTGTAGACATTTGTACTATTTATACTATGTGTATTTTGCCTTAATAATTTTTTCCCCCTGATTTCATTGCCAGATTAAGTGGAATGAGAGGATGTTACACCACAGTCCACTGATCCTACAAGCAAAATACCAAACTACATTTTCTTCTGAGCAATACTAATATTGCACTTTTCTCATTGTTTTCATTTCATATGCAACTTTTATCCTTATGATAAATTATAAGTTTCAGTGCACATCCAGTAAAGGTTTGAAATGGTTTTAAATGCACCTGATTCTTAACCCCAGTTTGATCCAGGGGTTTGTGTATTTAATCATCTTTGTTTCTTTCTGCTTTCTACTTCAATAAATTACTACAGCATTGCATGTTTGTATTGTATGTTTCTGGGTCAAAATTCTTGTTATTTACAATGAGGAGGTATAGTGTTACATAACTTCCCATCTAGGGTTGAGGAGCTGGTAACAAAGTAAAGAGTTACATTTTACAAAAAAAAAAAGAGGTAACACTTTACAATAAGGTTCATTAGTTAATGCATTAACTAACATTAACTAACCATGAGCAATACATTTGTTACTGTATTTGTTAATCTTTGTTAATGTTAGTTAATAGAAATAGAGCTATTCATTGTTTGTTCATGTTAGTTCACAGAGCATGAACTAATGTTAACAAGACTTTAATAAAGTATTAGTAAATGTTGAAATGAACATGAACAAAGATTAATAAATGCTGTATAAGTGTAGTTCATTATTAGTTCATGTTAACTAATGTAGTTAACTAATGTTAACTAACGAACCTTATTGTAAAGTGTTACCAAAAAAGAGAAAGAAAAAGAAAACCATGGAGAGAACGAGGATTTCCAACCTTCTGTCCCAGAATCAACAACACAACCACCAATTCAACTGATATTAACTTTTACTTTTCTGCTATAAAGAGGGGGAAAAAGGAAAAATAACCAAACCAGAAATATCAATATCAAAAATAATATTAATGAAAATAGGGGACATTTTTTCAGGGGAGAGTTTTGCCAAAAAATAAATAAATTAATTAATAAACCTAACCCAAAAATCTGAGAAATCTGTACAGTATAATGGCAGTGAAAAAAGTTTTGAAGTCCATCAAATTGCATCTATCTATGATAAAGTCCTCACACGGCTCTGCTGGGGTTAATAAAGGCCTTGTGAAGTGAAGCGATGTGTTCGTGTAAGAAAAATATCCATATTTAAAACTTTTATCAACTAAAATAACTAGCTTCCAGCAGACGAAAGGACCACGGTTCCTATTAAACACCTGACCATTCAGCTCACTGAAACATAATGTTTTCCTTTTCCAAAACCTACTATACATTCATGCTTTGCCCCTAACTAACCTTTTTTAGGGATTTTGTCGACTTAAACAGATACAGTGACCAGATAAAATGGTGGGGGAGGTACATTGATGACATCCTCCTGATATGGGCTGGTTCTTATGAAGAATTGTTACAATTATATGATCACTTGAACAATAATGATAGGAATGTAAAAGTGTGCATGGAACATTCCAAAACGACTATTAACTTTTTAGATCTTACCGTTTCTAATGGTAAAGATGGGAAGCTCAATACTACCGTGTGTTGTACAACAACAGATATAAAAACTATGTTAAAAGCAGCTTCCATCCACATTGGCTCAAAAACAATATACCTTTTGGCCAGTTCCAACGTCTTAGACGTATTTGTGATACTGATAATGAATATGAAGTGCAAGCTAAAGTCATGTCTAATCGATTTTCACAAAGGAGCTAACACACAGAAATTGTACATAATGCTTACAGGAAAGCCCAGTCTATTCCTAGATCAGAGCTACTCAAAAACGATCCTGTTTACACATTTTCTGACAGAATATAGCTCTCTGGCCAATCCCATAAAAATTATTTTACACTCAAATTGGAATCTTATCAGAGTGACCCTGTGCTTAGAGAAGTGTTTTCTGCACCTCCACAAATCAGCTTCAAGAGGAAAAATTCCCACATTACGTGATAGGCTATAGTCATCTTCCTGCCAAAACACAGATTACTTGGCTTTACAGACAGTTAAAAGATGTGGGTCTTGCAATCACTGTTCCAATATTAAAGTATGCAAACAATTCTGTAATTTCAAGACAAATAAGATGTATAACATAAAAGCATTCAATACTACTTTTGTGGTATACATGTTATCATGTAGATGTGGATGCTTTTATGTAGGCCAGACCAAGAGACGTCTCAAAGACAGAGCATAAAAATGCCATTAGAAAATCTCATTTGGATTATTCTTTGGCAAACCAAAACACTTCCAAAATGTGCACAATAGTAATCCAGAAGGCCTAATGGTTGATGGTTTAGAAACGATCAAAAAGAATATTCGGCGTGGTGACCGATTAAAATTACTTTTACAAAGAGAAACGTTCTATATATACGATTTACAGGCCACAGTGTATATACCCTGGGTTGAATGAATAAATACTGTAGATATTTTTGTGATAATTTTTTCTGTATATACATTTGTTTTTGGATTTAATTCGCAGTGTGGCCACCAAGTGGACTCTCTTTGTATGTGTATGTATTATTTTGGCATGGTTCATGTGGAAACTCACCATGTCTCAGGAGTTTCTAATGAGCACACACAGAAGCTGAAATAGTTCGTTTGGAAAGCACATCCTGATGAAGGCTGTTTGCGCTGCTACGCGTGGGATGCTTCTCCCTACGTCTTTTAATTTTTCTATTATGAAATAGCCAGTAAAATAAAGGCTTTTTAAATAATTTTGAAGAACAGTGCCTTGGATTTTCTCTTTTCTACATTTATTTGAATTCCCGACCCCAAAGAGCACCTTCAAACATCTGACTGAACTCCCTGAGCTATTTTTTATATTCATAAACCCCTGACCATTTTCAGTCAAGACTGTGTTCAGTTCAGTGCTCGTTCATCAGGACAGATGAGATCAGACTCAGCAGCTCCTGCCTCATTTACAGTGTTAAATCCCAATGCTGGGATTAATAACAGCTCTATCAAAGACCTGAATTAGCATCAGTTTGAGTAAGTAATGTCAAAGCCATGATGATGATGATGATGATGTTTGCACGACTGAATACTAGTTTACTATATTATACTATGGTCTATTCAGTGATGTTTCACACTCTTGCAGTACCGTTCAAAAGATTGGGGTCTGTAAGTATGAGTTCAATTGACGAAAAAGTCACAGTAAAGACATTAATAATGTTAGAAAAGATTTCTATTTCAAATAAGTGCTCTTATTTTGAACAGAATAGTGAAAAAATGTATCGTGATTTCTACTGTTCAACTGTTTTCAACTGATAATAATCATAAATGTTTCTTGAGCATCAGATCATCATATTATAATGATTTCTGAAGGATCATGTGACACTGAAGACTGGAGTAATGATGCTGAAAATTCAGCTTTGATCACAGGAATAAATTACACTTTACTATATATTCACATAGAAAACAGCTGATTTACATACTATCTTTTCACAATATTACTGTTTTTACAGTATTTTTGATCAAATAAATACAATCTTGGTGAGCAGAAGAGAAATTAATAATCTTTCTGACCCTAAACTTTGAACGGTAGTAGAAGCTTTTTAATTGTCACACTACATGAATATAGTTACAGAAAAGTTTTGCCATGCCATATGAACATCCAGTCAGTAAAATTACACTGATTTACTTTTAACTTTAAGTGATGGAGATGGCCTTTTAGAGATGGACGCCATTGAAAGTAATTCCAGTTTTCAAATCGGTAAGTAATGTTTATTCAGTCAGATATCAGAGCGATTCAAACCAGGAACTCGAGTTGGAGAATCTTTTAGAACAATTCATAAGAATCGTCATTTGCTTGTGCATCTGATACACTTTCTAATACAGGTGAAACTCGAAAAATTAGAATATTGTGCAATAGTTCATGCAATTCAAATTAAAAGGTGAAACTAATATATTGAGTATATATAACTATATACATACGCATGATTATACTTTTCAGACATTTCTGTATTTAAAATCCTTTTTTTATTGATTTTATGTAATTTTTTATGTACTGTAATTTCTGGGATTTTGAATTTGGGGTTTTCATAAGCTGTCAAAATTATAACTTTCGCACGATATTCAAATTTTTCAGGTTTCACCTGTATATGTACCTTAATAAATTATTTATTCTAATAACCTAATTTAACTTTAAACTGTCTGAAAAATAAATAAGTTTGTCACAAAAAAAAAAATATTACTGCTTACCTAATTTCATGATTTTGAAAAGAGAAATGCCCATGTTATTTGTAAACGGCCCATGTTGGATAGTACTTTTTTTTAGAAAACATCAAAATAAAAGATACTTTTTACAAATTCATCCACACACAGTTTGCATTTCGGAATTATTTTATTGGTCATGTAATTACCACTTCAGTTGTTTGGCGACTCGCTGCCGTGTGTTAGTTCACAGCACCTTAACGCTACAAACCTCCAATGAAACAGCAGCTGGAATGATTGACAGATCTGTGATGTTTTCTCATCCATGAAGCTGTCAGTCATATGTGGAGAACTGGTCATAAGAGGCAAAAACCCCTCTCTTGTCCACCGACTGGCCATCACAAGCTAGCAGCCAGTAGCGTAGGGGTAGAGATAAGTCAGTATCATTCTGTGACCGTCTCCACAGCGTTCAGCTCGGCTCAGACGCGCTCCAGGTCTTTGTACCTCTTGCGCAGGACAGACACGTGGTCCTTAAAGAGCACAGGGTCCAGGCGAAACTGAGAGTGCATTAGAGGCATGTAACCAAACCAGCTTGCGAAGGTGTTGACACACTCCTGCCTCTGGGTAAAGTGCTCTGGGTTCGCCCACGGCGCCATCTTAGTGCCCTTTGAAGGAGACAGAAAATAAGATGTTAAAAACACGGCCAAGTCTATACTAATCCCGATACATGTGAAAACGCAGTTTTTTCTCTATGTTTTGGCCAATTGTCAGTAAGGTGTTTTTGATGTTTGAAGTGTGGATCAAAACGCTATAGTGTGTAGAGCGTTGAATTGAAATTAATACACTATTTTTCAAAAGTATCCGGATTAATGTAGGCATAGCCGAAGAGCCAGGAGGTGTACATTTTTCATTTTTAGTGCTGTACTTATAAATATTTATGTTTCCCAGAAGACAATGCCAAAGAATGTGTTTGACCTGGATGATTTTTACTTGAACAGTGGGCAGTTTAATAACAAATATCACAACATACACATAAAAACAGTCGTGGATCATCCGGGTAATGACACACAGTCCCTCCAGCAGGAGTTCTTCTCTATATCAGTGTTTCTGAACTCCTGAAACGCCTCCATTGTAGTCTTGAGTTTCTTCCGGGAACGAACACGTCACAATATTCCTCATTATAATAATTCATACGCAGAATAAAGGGGCGGGGCCTGGTTGAGTTAGTTAGTAGTTTGTTAAACTGTCGATTATGGTAAGGGGCGGGACATTTCCCAAACACACTCGAAGTGCTCGACCAATCACAACACACTGATCCGGCCGACCAATCAGAGGAGCTAAACTGGGATGCGTTTCCAAAAGCATCGTTAGCCAACTATGGTTGCAAGCTCTGTCGTTATCAGCAGTTCAACGAGTCTGTGTTTCCTGAAACGAACATTGGCAAACAGCATCGCAAAGTTTTGTGTTTGTAACGACAGATCTCGACCTGTGGTTAGAAGAAGAGTTTCTTGTTTGTATGACATGTGGTCTTAATAAATCATTGTTTTGAGCAAAATAAGCAAGCTGACATTCATTACAATCTGTATATTTTATTTAGAATAAATACAAATGTAATTTATGTCTTTTAGTTTGTCAAGAGATTTAAAGCGATGTTTTTGAAGAGTGCGCAGGTGTGTGTGTGTGTGCTCTAGTGCGTCAGAACGAGACTATGATTGAATCTGGAAATAAAGCAAAATAACTGAGAAAAATTTGAAATATTCCTCAGATGCCATGTTCGTAAATTATAGCAAAACATCTAACATTAATTAGATCTCAAACAGATTCATTAAAAGTAGTTATTACTCCTGCGTGACATCATTAACCAACGTGGTTGAACGACCAATTTGCAACAATACAGTTTCGGGAAACAGTCGTGACTAGCTAGTTGATTTCTTCAACGATGCATCGTACTATGATAGTGAACTAAACAGAGTGTTACTGACAGACTGGGAAGAGAGGAGCCGCAACAATGGGGGAATATGAGGAAAATAATCAACATTCAAGCAGGAAAACCTGTTCTGTCAGGTCCATTAAGTCAAGAACACACAGACAAAAATAATTTAAGAATTTTAAATTATAAATTTATAATTTTTAAATTATAAATCCAAATTGAAATTTGGCAGTATGGCTCTGTTCAGGGAGTCCTCTGACCTTTCATGAGCACCATGAAATAGCAGAGAGTCAGAGGACAGCAGCAGCAGCATTAGAACGCTCACACAGTTTAGGACTGTGAGAGCTAAAATATCCCCCCAAACAAAACCACACCTGGCAATCCTCTGTGATACAGAGGATGATTTATTTGGCTATCTCCCCCCAAAACAAAATTGAGTGTCTCGGACGGTGTCGTCTGAGCCGCCCTAATTTTAGGAATTTATATTATGGTAAAAAATAATTCATTAATTAATTACTGAAATTACTAATCAAGACCGCAATAGCTAAAACATGCTGTTACCTAGATTATCTGTCTTGAACGGTTTTGACAGTCTACAGTGTAAGCTCTAGAAGAGATGACTAATCCACCTCTGAGAACGAGCTAGATGAAGAAATTAAACAGCTGATAGCGCATCCAGGGGCGTTATACTGAGCAGAGTGCGAGCAAAATAATAATCAGATGTGTTTTATTAGCAAAACAAATCAGAGACTTGAGCTCATGGGTTTCTGGGCGTCAAAGCCCGAACATCGGGACGGAGGTATCGTTCGTAAGCAGGAGAAGACCACCGCCCCATGCTTAAAGGGTTAAACCGGAGCGGATGCCACCGCTGTAGTTGCTGCACAATGCGTAAAAAATGAGCTGTATACCGGTCCGGAGGCAGTCCGCAGAAGTTAATTCCTATCACAGCAAGCTGTTTGAATCTGCGCTGCATAGTGGTAAAAGCCAGCGTGCGCAACGCGATCAGTTGCCAATGACAACAATAGTAACGCACATAGCCAATATGATCGCATAGCATTTTTACGAAAACGACTATTAGATAAGCCCAAATGCCACACGGATAGCATTAACAACAAGCATGTTGCCAACACACTGATGCTTTTAGCAATGAATATTAAAAGGAACTTAGCTTCGTGAAAACTTTCAGAGATGAATGGAGAATGAATCACGTCGAATCCTGTGTCAATATTGCAGCAGAAGCGAGCAGCAAGCATGTATGAGCAAACTGAATGAGCTTTAAATGGGGCGCCTTGTTGAGCTTTGGCCATTGAGCAGCGAGGGGAGTTAATGCAGCTCAGCTGGAGCAGAGCAGATGGGACAGTGTTGTTAGCAAAAAGCATTAGCAGCGTCTTGACTACCTGGCCTGCCAGAACTGACGCTGACGCTCAATTTCTAGTAGAGCCTGAAAACAACAAGTATAATATGGTTTCTTTAAGATTCAAGTGTTTGTAAACTTTTAAACTGGTTAATTTGTGTTAATTCCGTTATACAACTTAAGAAAAGAACATGCAATTTTTTTTATTCCTATTTTATTAAAAATATGAACATCTTGCATGTTCTGTAAACTTGAGTAGTACACACACTTGGCTCTGGCCTCACCTGCAGGGTCGGCATCTCTTTGTACTGCTTTCTCTGCGCCACTTTAATCGGTGGCATGTGTGTCACAGAGGAGACCAGGAAATTCATCAGGATATCCTCACAGTTAGCGGTGCGATCCACCAGCGCACGCAGAGAGGAGGGCAGGTAGTGAGAGAACAGGTGATGGTAGTACCTGTGAGACAGGAGCATCAGCACATGATCGAGAGTCTCCGTTTATCACGTTACAGAAGCTGATGAAGCGGGAGAGACTTCCACGGCCCTATTTTAAGGATCTAAGCGCAGGTCTAAAGCGCACGGCTCAAGTGTACTTAGTGCGTGTCCGAATCCACTTTTGCTGGTTTAACGACGGGAAAAATGGTCGGCGCTCCCGGTGCATGGTCTAAAAGGGTCGTCTCTATTCTCTAAATGAGTAATAGGTGTGTTTTGGGCGTAACGAGCAATAAACCAACTTATCTCACATTCCCTTTAAATGACAGTTGCGTTCGCGTCATGGCGGATTCGCTATTTACATGACGGAATTTGATAGTGGAAAAACTGAACACTTCTCTAGCGAGGAAACGGATCTGCTCGTGCGCAAGGTTAAAGCTGTGTCTCTGTGTGTGTGTGTGTGTGTGTGTTTGTGTGAGGTTAAAGCTGTGTGTGTGTGTGTGTGAGAGGTTAAAGCTGTGTGTGTGTGTGTGTGTGTGTGTGTGTGAGCACAAGCAGACCATCTACGGGACAAGCCAGATTCCACCATATCTTTATGTACACAAATAATCTTTTAGATTGTAATCCTTTTATTTTTAATATTTGGCTGGTTTGTGTGCTGCTGCGCGTCCCTGTGTGTGTAATAAGCTAAATGTGTTTGTGTGTTATAATTGTTATATAATATATCCCAATACAAATGAAAAATGTTTACACCAATGTTAAATCAAGTAGTTTTAATCAAGCAGTCTAATAGCTTGAAAGAACGCTTTAACTTCACAATCTTGAAAACTATCGATAGTTTGCCAACATACAAGCTATAGCTAGTTGAAATATGTCAGCTAACTTTTTAAACGTGCAAATAAAACTCCCGAAATGCATGTTCTCTTTTGTATACAATGTAATTAGTGTAACATTTAATGAAAGCAATTTTATAAATATATCATGACGGGTTATTGCCTCCATCAGCTGTTGTTGTCTGATCTGAACCGCGTACGTGTGACGTCGCGTGGGGCGGGGCAATGCGAACCTCTAAACTTCACCTGAGTCCGTTTCGCCCGATGCCTTATAGCTGATGCCTTTTAGTCTGAGGCTGTTTCGTCTGATGCCGTTTCGTCCGAAGCCTTTATGTCTGATGCCGTTTCGTCTGATGCCTTTTTGTCTGAGGCTGTTTTGTCTGAGGCTGTTTCGTCTGATGCCTAATTGTACGAGACCTGACACCTGACCATAGATATAAACACTAGATGTCGCCTTGGGGTTCTAAACATGCGTCAAAACCGCCGCCATCTTGGAACAGGGGTCTTGTCATAGGAAGTAGGTAACGCTGAATTCATGGATGATGCCGGACTTTTGTGCTGCGTATGGATGTTTACACAAACGAAATCTAAAAACCAGACAGCAAGGGATTACATTTCACAAGATTTTGAAATTTTGTAAATTTTTTTACATTTCTCTGGATTCTATAATAAATACATGTCTGACCGTTGGAACGAACTAAAACAACTAGAAAATCGCATTCATGACGATTTATGGTGATTCTATTTCCGTTAGACCTTTTCCTACATTGACGCTGATGAGGGGTTCCCCTGTTTCAAGATGGCGGCTCTATTGACGCATTCGTTCCAATGAACTGCCGTAGCCAAGGCGAAATCTAGTGTTTATGTCTATGACACCTGACATTGTTTTTCCTGAGACTTGAAGCTTTTCAGTCTGAGACTCGATGCCGTTTTGTCCAATGACTGAAGCCTATTAGTCTGAGGCATGATGCCTTGTCTTCATATGTCTGAGGTCTGACGCCGGTTTCACACTGCATGCGTCAGCAGAGCGTAAGCAGCGCATATTTTTTTCGGCGCCCATGTTAACAGATTAGAGCATTCACACCGCACGCAGAGACGGCGCGGCAGCGCGTAGCAGGAGCAGAGCAGGAGCAGCAGTGCCGCGATCGTTTCGGCGCCCAGTCTATTTTTGCCGCGCGGCTTACGCTGAATTAAAGTGACAATGCATTTATCATGGCCAAAATACACAGCAGTTTTACCCAAAAGTGCATTGATGATATCTATTGTGTTTTAAACAGTCAATCAAATGACCTTCATCAATTTAAAAAGAAAACAAAGTCAACAAAAACAAAGATGAACCAAAAGTTATATAATATAGCCTATTAACCCTCTGGGGATAGGGGTTTTTGGGGCCCTTGGGATGTTTTGACATGCACTGACATTTGTGCTTTTTTCAGTTATTTATAAACATGTTAATGGCAAAGGTGTAAATTCACTCTATATAGCACAAACGGGGCTACCATAATATGTTAGCAACATGTATGTACATGTTTGTATTTTTGAGAGAATCTTATTTATGCATGGTTATTGAAAAACTTAAAAATAAAAGTTTCTGAAATGAGGCCACAAAACACATATTGATTATTTCTTCACAAGACTTTTGAAAATTGTATCACATAGTCTAGAATATTTGCTCCAAAACTATGTGAGAATCATCCTGACTACTCATTCAGATAAGTCAATAAAGTCTTTTAGAATGTGTATGACGTGTTTTGTGTGAGAAAGCTTTATGCGAGGAGGCATGATCTCTCATTAATATGTATGGCATTTCACACCTGAGAAAGACAAAGACCCTCCCATAATGGCCCTATAAGGTGCTATCAGGCCATATCATTAGGAGGAGCCTTGCACAAAGAATGAGGAGATTTAAAAAAGAATGGCTTTTAGATTGTTTGGATTTATTTACAATACAACATAATCCAAAGATACACAACAAAGGACAAAAAAGCACATTAGTAAACACACTGATCTAAAGACAGAGGCTTGCACAGTCACACAGCATGGTCCCATTCCTGAAACATAGTACATACCTGTCATTTCCAAGGTGTTTGATTTTTCATTACAGTCTCCTGTGAATGTTGAACTCAGCAGGACTCATGGCATTTTGTCCCTGTAAAAAAATAAATAAACACCTGTGAACATGCTGATATCAAGAGAAACTATATGGCTGCACGACTTTGGGCATGCATTGTAGATTTTTCTGGTTAAAATAGCTTTTTAATTATATATATACACACACACACACACTGCTTAGAATTAGAAGTGAACACACCCATGCTAAAGTTGACTAAAAAGAGGAATAAAAAATCGTAATGCCTTAATTAAAAAAAGGAGGAAAACTCCAACCTTTAGGGACGTGAATAATGTCCCTGAATTCTTTGTGAATGAATAATGTATCGCAAATAATTAAATGTTCTTCTTTAAAATACAGGGTGCATACGTTTGGACACTTCTATCCCCAGAAACCCCTAACAAAAGCTTATGTCTTTATTTTGAAGCTTATTTGATTTGAAAAACTTTATCCAAAACTAGTCAACGAAATTTTGTCTTTTATTTCGTCTGTAACAGTGCATATCTGTGCGTTTATTTATTCATTCATACACACACACACAGAGAGAAACATGAATCACATTTAAACAGTATGCTATTTGTCCGTTTACAGACACTAACGTTATTCTATATCGCGATTAGAACAAAGCACAAGCATAAAACACTTACACTTCTCAGCTGAATCTGTTGCTCCTCGTCGAAGTGAAACCAGCACTTGTTCTGTGGTAATGTCCCAGGATTATTCCTCATAGCCGCGCAAGACGAATCTTAATCTGACTAAAAAATATAGTGTGTTTACAGCATTTGCCTGGGGGCGTTTATCTATTTTGCAAATGGCCTCAACACATTATCTTATGAATAGCGCGCTCTGCGAGAGGGTGTGAACAAATTAACGATAATGAGCTGAGACAGGAGAAACTGTACTTCTCTTTAGTTTCAGACAGATTACATTGCAGGAGAATATTTGTTTTAAATGTGAATTGTTTTATTTAAAAGTAGAAATTTAAAGCGTTCTTTAGACGTATGTTTCATGTTTGTGTGATAAGTATTAGCAGAGTTTCCGTTCATTTTCCAGACATGTTTCAGAAAGATTTTTGCGGAGACAGAGTGAGCTGAAAGCGCACCCTGTTTATTTTATTTATTTAAAAAAAAACACAAGGTTTTGATGTTAATGTGAGTGTACACAAAAAAAGAAGACCCTCTATAGTTTATAATCATGTATTGATTTTATTTATATGACCATAAATGACCGAGTATTTTAAGTCTATGTTGCTGCTATGTGAAAAAAAAAACAGCAAAACGCGCCGGCGCGTTCTTGATCCCCAGAGGATTAATTAATGAAATAAGCTTCTTGACAAGTCTTTTCTCTTAAATGTATTTGAAAACGAAATAAACCAATGCCAATTTACCCATTATAGAGTACTTTGTCTGTAAACACGCCGCGCGCGTCAAACGCTGCCAGTATGAAAGCAAAACGCGCGTGTCCTGCTTCCGCTCACCGTACGCACTGCTCCTGCGCTGCTTACGCTCTGCTAACGCGTGCAGTGTGAAACCGGCGTGAGGATGTCCTAAAATGTACACCGTACTACGGGTTCATTCAGAGTCCCCCAAACACATATTTTTCAGGCCAGACGAGCCAATGCGCATGTGCTGTCCCAAGCGCGAGTCTCAGGTTCCTATGGGAACCGGAGCTTCTAACAGTTAGAATGCAGATCATACGAAGTTTAAAACGTTTAAATAGACAAATAAAGTAGTAATTATTAATGTATATGAATCTTAGTTGATTATTGGCTATTAGAGCTGGTTTGGTTGATCTACTCAAGATCATTGAGTAAGTCCAAAACCCCAGTCGAGTTTACCTCTCTCAGGCACACACGCAACCGCACGCAACTGTGACTAAAGTCTGTTACCACAATGGAAGTTACTTAAGTAATTACGCCAAACTAAAAACGAAAGACTTTTATGCGTTTTGCCCGTTCGTTTACACTACAGCTGTGTTTCAGTATGGGATGAATTTAATCTCAAAATAATGAACACATGCATGCACAACTATCCACAACCAAATGCCTTTTAACTTGCGATTGCAAAATTGAGAATTAAATAAATGTGCAGCAATTTGTACAAATTTTGTGAATACAAATGTTTTAATGTGTATTAGTGTATCATAATTTGCACATTCAACAAAGAAGATGTGCATTTGTGGATCAGGCAATAAAATAATTTAAATTAATGTCATGTCATTTTTATTTATTTATTCATTTAAGTAGGCCTAGTTGTGTATCATGCTTATGTACAAATCAAGAACAAATTAATTTGCAAAAGTGTTAATTCACACCAGATTTCTAATTTTATCTAGGTTGGAATATATATCTATATATATATATATATATATATATATATATATATATATATATATTTATATATATACAAAGGTCACTTGTCAATGTACATTTTCTGAAACTTTTCTATATTGGTGTTTAAAGTAGAATAATGGCTTATATCTCCAAAATGCTGCAGTAAAATGGTTACATATGAGGTGTGCACACTGTATGGGACCTCCCCCATATAAACTGACCATTTTTTTTTTTTTTTTACTTATTAGAAATGAGTTTTTTATTGGTGTTTAAAGTAGAATAATGGCATATATCTCCAAAATGCTGCAGTAAATTAGTTAGATATGAGGTGTGCACACTGTATGGGATGTCCCCTATAGAAACTGACCATTAATTTCTTCTACTTATTAGAAATGAGGTTTTTATTGGTGTTTAAAGTAGAATAATGGCATATATCTCCAAAATGCTGCAGTAAAATTGTTTCAAATGATGTGTGCACACTGTATGGGACATTGAATTCAAGAAATGAATTCAATGTCTCAAGAAATGAGAGAAACTGTAATTTTAATACTGTAAAAAATGACAAAAGAGACATTTAGAAAGAGTGCATACTTTATTTGATCTGCTTTTTGCAAATAATTATGCTGTAAACCTCTACATAAAAATGTCTTGAGGTGTTACCTTTAAAGAAACAAACAAAACAGATAGATAGATAGATAAAAGAAAGAAAGGAAGGAAAGAAGGAAGAAAGAAAGAAAGAAAGAAAAAAGAAAGGAAAAAAGAAGATAGAAAGAAAGAAAGAAAAAGAAAGAATTATAGAAAGAAAAAAGAAAGAAAAAAGAAAGATAGAAAGAAAAAAGAATCATCACAATAGGCTACTAGTATAAATAACAAATAAACTATGTCTAAAGCATGTTAATATACAAAAGCAATACAAAAGTAATATAGGCCTAGACCAAATTAGTCGAGAAAAAGGTGAATCTCCTGTGCCAGTCTCCCTCTGGTGCCCCCCAAGTTCATTTTAAAAAAATGAAAAAAAAACCCCACAATCTCAGTGTTTGTATATTTTCATATTCACAGTGTTGTCAAATTATTAGGGCTGGGAAAAGATTAATCGCATCCAAAATAAAAGTTTGTGTCTACATGATGTGTGTGTACTGTGTATACTGTGTATTTTGTATATATAAATACACACACATATGCACGTATATATTTAAGAAATATTTGCATGTATATACTGTATATATTTATATATAATTTATATTATATATACATTTAAATATTTTATATATAAATAACAAATATTTCTTAAATACATACATGCAAATGTGTATTTATATATATACAAAATAATTATACACAGTACACACACATATATCATTAAAGTAGACACAAACTTTTAATTTTGGATGTGATTAATCGCGATTAATCTTTTCCCAGCCCTACAAATTATGTACAGAATTATTATATTGTGCCTCATCAGACCTCTTTTAAAGGTAAAATAGAGTTTTGAATTTTAAATGTTCCAGTGACACATAGGCCTATATAAAAGACTAATGTGTGCAATATTTTTGTATGCAAATATTTGTATGGGGGTGGGGGGAGTGGGGGGAGTGGAGGGGGGGGAGTGGGAGGGGGCACCACCAAGCATTTGTGCTTAGGGCACCCAAATGGCTAGCGCCGGCCCTGGATTTACCGTCCGCCACATTCACTCAAGGACTTCATTCAGCAATTTACAGAACTCATTGGTAATATCACCACAACCTATGATCGTTTTTTATTGGTGGGTGATTTTAATATCCACGTTTGTTGTCAATCTAATACTCTCTCAAAGGATTTTCTAAGCCTCATTGAATCTTTTAACCTAGTCCAGTGGATAAATGATTCCACTCACATGAAGGGTCACACATTGGACCTTGTGCTTTCATATGGGATGGTGATTAGTGAGGTTGTAATATCTGATTTTATGCTTTCGGACCATAAGCCAATTTCATTTTCTACATCTCTTCCTTGCATTGCTCAAACCACCAGTGAAGATGTAAGACTATCTAGATCATACTCTCCTCTTTTTGCCTTAAATTTTAACGAGCACTTTATGAATTCCTCCACACACTTGTTGCTGAACTCTCCACTATTGGAACTAGATGCTGACCAACATCTCGCTATACTCCACTTGGTTAAATGCCTTAAATGAAACTGCTCCGCTTAAGCCCTTCAAACCTAAACCGAAATCTGAACCATGGCTCAACGTGGATATTCGGCGAATAAGACAAGCTAGCAGAAAGACTGAGCGCAAATGGAAGAAGGGCAAGCTACATATTTCACTTCAGTTATTTAAAGACAGTCTGTCAACCTATCAAAATGCTGTAAAGGTGGCAAAAGCTGCTGTTGTAGAAATTTTAATAGTCATTGATCCCTAACAGATATCATAAGA
The DNA here is from genome assembly GCA_030770095.1 of Gila robusta. Taxonomy (NCBI): domain Eukaryota; kingdom Metazoa; phylum Chordata; class Actinopteri; order Cypriniformes; family Leuciscidae; genus Gila; species Gila robusta. The sequence goes on along the minus strand of JAVALU010001456.1, from coordinate 451,424 downwards.
GAGAGAACCTATTCAATGTATAAAAATATATGTGTGTACGTGCTTGTGTGTGACGTTTCAGGAACATATGGGACAGGACCTCTGACCTTAGGGACAGTCAGTTTTTGCCAGCTTATTTCAGTACCAGTTTGTGTCTTTAAGTAGAAACTGAACAGCAGTGAGGACCTTATCTGGGTGGGTGAAAGGTACAGCGGGTGAGGAGGAACCTTGAAAAGTGTATAAAGGCTGTCTCATATCTTCCTGTTGTGTGTCACTCTCTTGCACAGCGTAACTTCTGTGTACTAGACTGAACCTATTCTTGCAAGAATAAATACTTCTCTTTTTATTAATTTGACTCCGAGTGTCTCTTACGCAGTGATGATGTTTAACAGGATTTTTGCCACAACAATTTGGTGTCAGAACAGTGGGATTCCTTGGAAGTGCCTTCTGGACCTGAGAGCGGACCGTGATTGATCATCCTGGACTGAGTAGTTCCAGCTCTACCTCGTAAGCTTTAGAGAGAGGGGCCGACCGCTATCAGGGCCAGGAGAAACTCCACTGGAATTGAATGAAAGCGAACCCGTGGCAACCCAAGAATCACTGGTAAGAAACAGCCAAATTTATTTTCTTTTGGGGGAAAAAAAGAAAAGTGTAAAAAAGAGGAAAAAGGGGTAAAACGAACTATACTGGCTGAGACTGTTTTCTATGGTGCGAGATCAAGAGATTTAAGGCATAAACTGGGGCAAGAGGTCCTCAACCAAGAAATTGAGACCTACGAACTGGTCAAGAGATTTTCTAAACTGAGGCTGAGCCAAGAAGTTTTTACTAAAGAATTGAGCTCTCGCAAAGGTGGGAAATTGAGACCTACGAACTGGTCAAGAGATTTTGCCACACCAAAAAAGTTAATTAAGGCTAACTGAAATACAGATTTTGGGTGAACCATAATTAGCGACCCCTGTCCGATTTTAGGTTAAAAATCGGATCTGTCGGAGACGTCTGACAGATTACTAGACGAGCGTCGAACAAAATCCACGGAGAACAGAAAACAGCCAGTATGGGGAAATCTCAAAACAAGCTTGCCAAATTTGATACACCGGTTTTCTGTCAAATGCTGAAAGAATTACGGGGAAAATGCATGCAGGGTATTAAAAAGTTTAATCAAATATCATGATTTTCCAAAGTGAGGGAACACCCCGTGAGCACTACGAGGTTAAAAGTAGTGCGGGAATCAGTTGAACAGGGCAGTGAGAAACAAAAGGTTGTTATGGCTTTGTTCAAAGTGTGAATAGGCAGATAAAAAAGTCGAACTGCCAGGAGAAATAAAGTTTTTACTTCTTCATCCAGTAAATGGATGCATGACATTAGATGTCTGAGAAATTAAAATTATATGATAAGGATTGAAGTAGCAAGCGATAAAGCTGTCTGTGTGAAATAGAGGGAACTGTAAGTGAGAGACTTGATGGAAGAGGGAAGTGAAAAACAAAAAGGTTGGTGTGTGAGATATGTGTGTGGGGATTGTAAGCAAACAATCATGTACTGGTTAGATAATGAAGGAACTGGCATGTAGGGAAAATAAAGAATTAGCATGTAGAACAGAGGATGCAGAAGGAACTGGCATGTAGGGAAAGATGGAAGAAATATAGTAGAAAACTATATGTGATGAAAATAAAATGTCTGACAGAATTTATGGAAGTCAAATTAAGTTGAAATGTAATGAAAAGTGAGTTTCAGAATAAAAATGAGGCATTGAGTATGATTAACAGGGATATGAAGATAAGGAATGTTTCATTAAGCAAAATGGGGAACAATTCTATATTTTAATGGTAAAATAATGATTGAAATTATGTTTAGTTCTAGTTTGACAACCATTGTGTTTTGAACCTAAAAGGTCCAGCTATGCTGGGGGTACAGGAACAGGGCTTGCTTATTCAGCCTGGCTTCCGGATGTTAAATATGGAAATCAATAATGTAAAAATGTCGGATATTTGTTGATATTAAGTAATTGAAGCAAAAGATATTGTCTGTTTTATAACGGAAATTCTGGGTCAGGGATCATTTCCCTGGACAAGTATGACTAAAGTTAAACGAAAACATTGTGAAAACAACTTAGAATATTTTGAGCATTCCGATGCAGCTTATGAAAATTGATGTGCTGCCAATAATAATGATAAAGATTATGATTCGGCTATTGGCATTGAATCCACCACTGGTGGACTGTCAAAAGAATACAGAGAACTGCTTATCAGCTCTGTTTGCATTCCTGCTTGGGACACACTGCTTCAAGAGTGTGCAGTGTCTGATGCTGTAGTTGAGGCTGACATGAATCCATCAGATGACAGAGAGTGTGGTCAGCAGGACCATTTAGCCCTTAACTGTAAATGCCCACCGAGAAGGTGTTTGAAAATGATAAAGTGACAAATTTCTGGTATTAATGTGGGTTTGAAAGTAGATCAGTGTTTAATATGACGATATTAAAGTTTTCGTCTGAGAAAGAATATGAGATGAAAACAAGGTCAAAAGATTGAAGTCTTAAAGTGAATACTTTTGAAGAAAAGATCTATAATAGTAATTTTATAAGTGAACTGATGAATACAGTTTGATGTAAATCTAATGACTAAAATATGAGTTGTAAAATTGTAAAAATAACTAAAAGGATGATTTAAAATGATAACTGCAAAAGATGTATGTGTATCAAAATGTATCATAAGCAGAGCGTGATAACCTCATAAAAGTGAGTGTGAATCCTAATTGGAGATTGATAAACTCCTAGGAAAAATTTAAGTCAGATATTAAATTATGGTAATTGAGAACTTGACAACTAAAATTGAGATGAAATGTGAAACGTTAATGAGAACTAGAATAATTATTTTTATTTAAGATCAAATAAGCAGAAGCAGTAGGCTACTGGATTAACAGTTGCTAAATGTAAATAGTGCAGAAAGGCATCGGATTAAACAAACAGCTTGTTAGTGTTTTTAACGTGAAGAAAAAGTGTGTTGGTTAAAGGGTTGATAATGTTGACCATAAAAGAACTAGAAGCTGATGTTTTGCTTTTAAAAGATAAGCTTGTGCTGTGGCTGAAACTGTCAGCGCGACAGAGACTCAATCTGGTGGAAATTTGTAATGTGATTTTGATGTATGGGCAAAAGACAACTATAAAATTATGTTTATTTGAAAACGCATGTAATTTCTGGCAAAGATGCCTTAAGCTGGGCAAGAGTTAAAAGATAGTAGATAAAGTTTGATGTTAGAAGTTTATGAGAGTGCAGTGTGCCAGTCCTGAATGCCTCAGAGTCTCTCTCATTCAATGTCAGCTAAAAGCTGTTATCTGAGCCTGTGTCATAAGTGACAATAAGCTAGTAAAGCACAGTGTTTCAGTTGAAAACCATAGACACAGAGATGTTAAAAGTATCATTGCCATTCAGAGGGCAATTTGTATTTGTAAATGTTTTAAAAGCAAACCTGAATGACTTTAAAGAAGTCTTTAAAATAATAATGCAGACCTTAAATGATAGAAGTGACATTTTTGACTAGTTTATTTTAGGACCAGTAACTTTGTCTCATTTTAGTCTCCACCAGGGTCGATGGCTCCGGCTACAGATGTAGATGTACACCGAATAGACGGTCATGATGACTAAATTCACTGAGTATAATCTAAGCAGTGCTTGGTTGCTGCTTTAAGATGTTAAATGTATTTTAGTGATGAAATACTGCTGTTATTAACCTGTCTCCCTGTGTTAACACTATTAGGCAGTCCAAATGGCTCTGGTGACTCTTGAATGTGCCTTTCCTAAGCTCCAGAAAACATCTGATTATGTTGGAGAAAACTGATTTGGTAATGGGAAGAGCGGTTACCAGTGTGCACGAAGGTGATTTCTCAATGACGGGTAAGATCTTCTTTGGCCTAACAGAGGACAACCTAAGCCAGGGGGTCACCGCAGACACTGGGCATCTCCTGATGGGGGGTGTTTTATGTGAGATGGGTATGAGAGTTGAGCGGATGACTGTGAAGGCCGCAGCATCCTTATATCATAAAGGGGAGATGAGCTGTGAGAAGTTACGGCAGTCTGACCCAGAAATGTAAGTTCCTCTATACCACTCACCAGAAACCGCATACATTGTATGGCTTGTTTTTCATTGTGACAAGTGTCTGCAACTGTACCAGGGGACAACACCCTGATGAGAAGAAAATTAAAGATAAAGAGCTAATGGGAGTGGGCTTTCAAGAGCCAGCTGCAGACCTTGAGGTGATTGCCATTATTTGTTGTGGAGACAGTAGCAAACCCTTTTTATGAGGTTGCCTTATAGGCAAGAAAATGTATAGAAATGTCTATAACATAGTTTTAACTCCTGAAGGTCGTTAGGCATGGTGGTGGCTAAAGATGAAGACAGCTCTTGTAGATTTGAGAAAAGTCTTGATAACAAAGGTAAATGGTAAAAGGTTAATGTAATGAATTTAATATTACATTTTGTCTAAATTACAGTCTTAGGAGGCTGTTGAAAATATTATTTGTTTATAGTGAGAGAGAGACTGCTTGAGTGGAGGAAGGGATGGTAACTGTGTCTGTCTTTCTGTTATCGGCCTGCCAGAGCAAGCTGAAGCAAAATAGTGATAATGAACCAAAACAACCCAGCTGACTTTTCTAAAATCAAATGAATAATGAACAGACATGCTTTCAAACTGGTTAAGAGACAATGTAAAATGAGGAAAAAGCTACAGGAAAATGTGAAGTTTAAAATCTTACTTAAAATTGAAATCTTTTTAGAGATGATATAATGAACAACGAACATTGATAATGAGCAGTAACGTGTGTCTAATATGAGTACGTGTGATGGTGACTGCACTTTATGTCTTGTTTGTGTTAATATGGGGTACTAATACTCCGCCTGAATAGTGTGTATATTGTGTCATTAACCTCTGGAATGAGTGTTTTATCATTACAGATGGGTTAAGTGAAACGACAAAACTTTAAAGAAGCTGATAGCTTGACTGAAGCTTGACTGTTTTGAGTCAATCTGATGAAAAGATGATGCAGAAAATGGGACGAGCTTTAAATGGATTAGTATCCAGCTCTGTCTGCTACTGGTAATTATGAATCAATCTATGGATTAAGAGCATTTATGTAAATTGGATTTGTGAAGTTGTAGATCGTCGTCCATCATGGGTTGAGATAAACTAAAATGTTATAGATTTGAAAGCAACAACAAAAGTGACATATTGGCTAAGTCAATATCAGATTATCCAGAGAGTCCTTCAAATTTATGATTATTGTGAACAAAGGGGGAAAAATGTTGTTTGACTGACATTGACCAAGTCTGTACAGCACGACATGACCTGACAGAAACAATTGGTGATTTTGAAAATGTTTGTAGATGACTGGCTTGAGAGACCAAACAACAGGCCTGAAAAGCAGGATACACTGTGAGGCTCAGGGCCTTTGCCCGTCAAATACGTCGATAAGCAGATGAGATTGTGGCTTTAAGCGAAGAATGTAATATTTTGTGTCAGAGACAGCGAAAGACGTCTGAAGGAAATTTGGCTGAAGGACAACGTTTCGGTTAGTGGTGATGGCAAACTTTATCCAAACACCATTATGTTAGATTGATGCAAGAGTTGAATCATTGCATCAAAAGGGGGATGGTAACAATTGCCAAATATGGCCAAAATATGGTTTACTAGGGGACAATATATGTTGGGAGGACGCTGGGTTTAATTGGGTAAAAAGCCTGGCAAGAAGCCATTCTTCTCCCTAACAAAATTGCTGTCTGTAAGTGTATTTGCAGGACTGTTTCAACAGGAAACGCCAGGGCAGATGCGGCAGCGAAGGCCGCGGCAGCACAGTAGAAAAAAGAAACTATGTGTACCTTAATATCTGAAAATAACCTCGATATTTGTTTTTCTTTACTGAGCATGCAGACTTTTGATACAGGGCAGAATGTGCCCAATAAAATAATGGCTATGGATGAATTTGACTAACTATCCTGGTGTGGGTTATTATTGTGGCAGAAAGAAACAGGGCCACACCTGCGCAGCGCTTAACTAAAAATTTTCCTTTTGCAGGATGTCAGGATGGATTGCAGCAAACAGAACTGATTCTGTTCCAAATGCATAAATGTTGTGTTGTTGACATGAGCAAAGTGGGTTGAATGCTTTTCAGAGGAAAAGAACTCTGAGTGCTATTAAGTGAGCAAGAAATTATTTAGTGATAAGATGATTTGTAAAATGAGAAGAAACAGAGTTGAATTGGACAAGTGTTGAAAATAAACTTGAAATTCTTTATGCATAATATCAGCAAGGTAAACAGATGGTGAAAATTCCACAGGTCACACCAAAAGGGATGTCCGGCCAGACAAGCGGTCACTAACAAAACCTTAAGGTCTCCATTCACAGGTCAAAGCAGGAAATGGTTCACTCCAGTGGCGGTGCGTCATGATCTAAGGAGCAAATCTGGTAAAGATCAGAAAATGGTTGGAGAGTGGGACACCTGGGTCCTGGGAACTTAGACTACACCGACAGGCCTCAACCATCATATAGAGCACAAAGTGAGGGGTCAAAGGCTCGTGCTAGTAACGGCCTCCCTCACCGACGAGGGAAAGACCAGTGCAACGACTCGCAAAGAGTCACCCTGGTGAAGACGGGATGCCCATAGAGAGATGACCAACACACCTGGAGGAAGATGCACCAACTAATGGTTTGAGTTTAGCAAAATAATCTGTTTTTGTGATGATTTTGATGATTTTATTTGATTGAATCAAAATAGGGCTTAGATCCAATGATTTGATTGGTTAAGGATTCATTAGAAAATATTTCAGGTAAATTATAGGGATTATTATTGAAGAAACTTGATGATTAGGCTTTCCATTAAGGTGAAAGAAAGGCGATCATGGGAAAATCTGTATGGTGATAAGCTAAAAGATGGTCCGTAATGGAAATATTAGAGTTAATTTTGAACAACTACATTGGTTGAAAGAATGGATAAAAAAATATAAAACCTTTTTTTGGATAGATTTTATTAAATATGGTGTTAAATAGAGCTTACTAAGTAAAACCATTGGCTGAATCGAATTAAAAGTTAGGAAATTATGGTTAGGAAAATGGAGGGGATATATGGAAAAGGGCGTGGATTGATGGTAAATGGATAAGATTGGTTAATCTTTGGGGGGTACTGATTGCGAACTGTACTACCAATTTCAGCGATAGGATTATCAATATTGTTATGTTTACCATGTATTATAATGTGTGTTTCCAGCTCAGTACAGAGACTGGTTAAAGCTGGGATGCCTGTTCAATTGGATGAACAAAATATGATGATTCAAGTAGTGAGAGCTACTGTGACGTGTTAAAATGTATGCTTACTTTTCTTTCCTTTCTTCCTGTGAATGTTTTTGATATGAAAAGAAGGTTAAAAGCTGTGGTTATCCGCTATGTGATGACGTACAAGGAGAGGGGTCGAAATGAGGGATTTTATTCTACTTTTATTTCTTCGTATTTCTTAGCCTGTTGAAATGCCATGTGGGTTTCAAGATGTGTAATGATATAACCAGTGTGTTGAATTGATGTGTTGTTTCCTACTTAAACTATACACTATTCCTTGTTTATACTGAGGTGACTGAGGGTCCGACCTAGGTCGGGAGTGCAATAACAGTGTTTATTCATTCAGCCCGGCTCCAGATAAAATCTTTACTTGCTTGCTAACATTTAGGGGACTATCTCCACAAAAACAGCCTAAGCTTTTTACTTTTCCAAATATTATTTCACAAATGTTTAAGAGAGTTATGTGAAAACCAGAGATGAAGAGTAGCGTGATATGACTTAAAATTTGTCTTATTGTTTATTATTATGATTGAGTAATCTGAATGATAAAAAGCGGGGAATTGTTGTAGAAATTTTAATAGTCATTGATCCCTAACAGATATCATAAGAGAGAGAACCTATTCAATGTATAAAAATATATGTGTGTACGTGCTTGTGTGTGACGTTTCAGGAACATATGGGACAGGACCTCTGACCTTAGGGACAGTCAGTTTTTGCCAGCTTATTTCAGTACCAGTTTGTGTCTTTAAGTAGAAACTGAACAGCAGTGAGGACCTTATCTGGGTGGGTGAAAGGTACAGCGGGTGAGGAGGAACCTTGAAAAGTGTATAAAGGCTGTCTCATATCTTCCTGTTGTGTGTCACTCTCTTGCACAGCGTAACTTCTGTGTACTAGACTGAACCTATTCTTGCAAGAATAAATACTTCTCTTTTTATTAATTTGACTCCGAGTGTCTCTTACGCAGTGATGATGTTTAACAGGATTTTTGCCACAACACTGCGCACTTCTCTGACATGATTATGGCTAATCACTCTAGACCAAAGGTTTTATTTTCTGTTATAAACTCGGTTTTAAATCCTCCGGTAAATGTATGGAATGATGTTACGGATGAGCTATGTGAACGTTTCTTGAGATTTTTTATTGACAAAATATCTAACTTGAGATGCAATGCCAGCCGCTCTGCAATTAGTCAGTTGATGAACCCTGTTACCTGGGATGCTTTCGAGCCAATCACTCTGAATCTCCTCAAAGAAATTATCACAAAGATAAAACCTTCGTACTGCTCTCTAGACATCATCTCTCCTAAGTTTCTTAAATTGATTATCGATTCAGTAGGGCCAGGATTGGTATCCTTTGTTAATAAATGCCTCCTTACCGGCTCTATCCCTGCTGCCCTCAAGGAGGCCACTGTCACTCCTTTGCTCAAGAAGCCTTCACTGGATACTACTGTGTTAAATAATTTCCGTCCTATCTCTGTTTTGCCTTTTGTCACCAAGGTGTTGGAAAAAGTTGTTCTTGACCAACTCCAGCTCTTTCTAAAACGCAATGATATCTCTGAAAATTTTCAATCTGGTTTTAAGTCTGCTCACAGTACTGAATCTGCTCTGCTGAGTGTTAAATGACATCTATCGCTCCACTTCTTGATCTGTCGGCAGCTTTTGATACTATCGACCACTCTATCCTGTTATCCAGACTAGAATATGATGTGGGGCTAAAAGGTGTCGTCCTCCAGTGGTTCCAATCTTATCTCTCGGGTCGTACTTTCAGAGTCAAGCTAGGAAATTGCTCTTCCTCTGTTGCGCATCTAACCTGTGGCCTTCCTCAAGGTTCTATTTTAGCGCCTTCTCTCTTTTCCCTCTACATCTTACCACTGGGCACCATTCTAAGAAGGCATGGGGTATTTTTTCACTGTTATGCAGACGACACCCAATTGTATGTTCCAATCAAGAGAAATGATCCCTCTACCCTTTCATCATTGTTAGGTTGTCTGGATGAAGTAAAAGTTTGGTTGGACCAAAATTTTTTGTTTTTAAATGAAAACAAAACAGAGATCATTGTTTTCGGGTCCACTGGTAATCCCCAGGCTGCTTCCTTTGATCTAGGCAGACTAGCGGCATTTAGTTCTGCAAGTGTGCGGAACTTGGGCGTTTGTCTGGATGAGTCTTTAAATTTTGACAAGCAAATCTCTTCTGTAATAAGCTCTAGTTATCACCTGCGGCTGTTGTCAAAAGCCGTCTTTTCTTAATCACAAAACCCTTGAGATGGCTGTTCATGCTTTCATCACCACACGTGTAGATTACTGCAATTCACTCTACTGCGGTATCTCGAAAACTCAAACTGCTCGTCTTCAACTGGTGCAAAATGCCGCCGCAAGATTCCTCACAAATAGTCGGAAAAGTGACCACATCACCCCAATTCTGAGGTCTCTTCACTGGCTGCCCATTAATCTCAGAATCGAGTTTAAAATCCTGTTATTTGTGTACAAAGCCCTATGCAACCAAGCGCCTAGCTATCTAACTGAACTGCTACAACCTTACACGCCGTCAAGAAGTCTGAGATCAGGTGAAAAAAATCTGTTACAAGTCCCTCAATGCAGACTTAAACGTAGAGGGGATCGAGCTTTTTCTGTGGTTGGGCCTCGGCTATGGAACAATTTGCCCTTGGACGTTCGGATAGCCCCTACTGTGAATTCCTTTAAGTCAATTTTAAAAACGCACTTGTTCTCTTTGGCCTATAAATAAGGTGCATGTACATGTATATATATGTGCATATGTGTACATATATGTGTGTGTATGTATGTGTGTGTGTGTGTGTGTATGTGTATTTATATGCTCATATGTATGTGTGTGTACGTGTGCGTATGGGTAGATATATATATATATATATATATATACTTATATATTCCTTTCTGTCTATTTTTATATTTCTCTCCTTTGAGTATGATACTAGTATTAAACCTGTTACTGTCTTTTCTGTTTTTATTTTCTATTACTGATAATCTCTGAGACTGCTTGGACGTCTACAGTTTTAAGCTGTTCTTAACCTTTTTGTACTGTTCTATGATGTGCTACTACTCATGGTGCTGGTGTCTTCTAATTTTGTAGTTCTGTAAAGCACTTTGGTCAGTCAGTGACTGCTATAAAATGTGCTATATAAATAAAATGAACTTGAACTTGAACAAACATTCAAGAGCAGGCTGTTTAAAGAGGCCCTTTTAGACCCACAGGCGGTTTGATCAGGGGTGCGTTTCCCGTACAACGACGTTACTCGCTGCTTAACTACTATAGTACGATGCATCGTTGAAGAAATCAGCTAATCACGACTGTTTCCCGAAACCATATTGTCGCAAATTGGTCATTCAACCACGTTGGGTCACGCAGGTGGTGGAGTAATAACTTATTTTAATGAATCTGTTGAGATCGAATTCATGCTAGATGTTTTACTAGAAGTTGGCATTTTTTGAGTAATTTTTCTGAGTAATTTTGCTCTATTTCCAGATTCAATCATAGCCTCGTTCTTACGCACTAGAGCTCATTCACACATGCGCACTTTTCAAAAATGGTGCTTTAAATCTCTTGACAATGACATTTGTATACTCTAAATAAAAGATACAGATTGTACTGAATGTCATCTTGCTTATTTTGCTCAAGACAAGGATTTATTAAGTCCACATGTCATGCAAACAAGAAACTCTTCTTCTAACCGTAGGTCAAGATGTGGTTCAAACCACACAACTCTGCGATGCTGTTTGCAAATGTTCGTTAGAACTAGTATGTTTTCGGGAAACACAGACTCTTTGAACTGCTGATAACGACGGAACTTGCGACCAAAGTTGGCTAACGATGCTTTTGGGAAACTCACCCCTGAGCGGGCCATCTCAGCCTCGAGCGGTTGTCCCTGGCAACCATTTATGGTTTCTAAGAATACGCTGAATCTAGAATCTTTGTGTGATTGCCACCGCTGGATGATAAGTGAGGATGAACCCACAGTGTGTTGATGAGTATAGAGATTGAGTGTTGTACCACAGATCTGATTCCAGTGCCAACAGAAACACATTATGTTAATGATCACTGCACCCTGCTGTTGGACAAAGTGGCGCCCCTTAAAAATAGAGAAATTCCCTCTGTTAATACATCCCCGTGGATGAATGACGCCATTCGCAGCTTAAGGCGTGTCTGTCGGAGAAAAGCGACTCAGCTACAAGTCCACCGCCTATATCTTAAAGAGCTCTTAATGGACTTAAACTACATGATTAAGGATGCTAGAGCCTCTTATTTTACTAATCTGATATCTGCCTCTAAAAAAAATCCTAAAGCTCTCTTTGAAACTATTAACAACATTGTTTCTCCTGCTGCATGTGTTGTCCTTGTGTTTTCAAATGTTGACTGCAACTACTTTTTGTTTCATTTTGTGGACAAGGTTAGAGGTGTCAGGGCAGGCATTGTTTCATCAGCAAAACCTCATACCTTCAATACTGGACTCCTTCTGCCCCATTACCCAGAATGACATCATTAAATTAGTGGGCACGATGATACCTTCTCAAAGCCCTGTTGATATTTTACCTACATCTTTGCTTTTAAAATCCATACATCATCTTGGCCCATGTTTGGTTTCAATTTTAAACTTATCTCTTCAGCTGGGCCAGGTCCCTAGCTGTTTTAAGCATGCTGTTGTTCAGCCTATCTTGATGCAGCTCCATTTGGAAACTATAGGCCTATTTCTAAACTGCCTTTTCTTTCTAAAATTCTAGAAAAGGATGTTGCGAACCAGCTGAATAATATTTTGGATTCTCATAATATCTTTATATAGTATATGTGTCTTAATATAGTTTGTGTCTGTGACTGGAGCAAGGCGACAACGGTCAGGGGTTTAAAGGTTCATCAAGGGAAAATGAAATGCTTGAGGGAGAAGGGACAAGGGCCTCGCATTGATCAGTACTTCTTACGAAGTCAGTCAAGTCAGTCGAATGAAATCCAGCGACAGGAAGCAAACCACAGCTCGCAGGATATCAGCACCCCTGTCATAGAGGAGAGGAGGGCTTGCACAGTTAATGATGAACATATTCATACTTGTGAACCCGGTCAGAGTAAACAGCATAAGAGAGAAAAGAACCTCAACGGGCATAGGCCTGGAGTTAGATGGCCAAGAGCTTGTGAGAAAACTGCATGGGACACGGTAAACACAGGTCTATGCTTTTGCATTGGAAAGATTAACTGGTACAGTTGAAAAGAAGCTGGATAAATTTGGGACATCATTTATGCATATGGAAGTGAGAGGTTTGGTGTGGAAAAAAGGAAGGAAAAAGTACAAACTACTCCTGGAATGTCTAGACGGCAGCAGAAAATTGAAGGGTTAGTTAGAGAAAGGAGACAGCTGAGGAAGCAATGGAAAAGAGCAGAACAAAGTCAGAAGGAGGGACTCAATCTCTTACAAAGGGCCATAAAAGATAAGCTGGCAACATTACGCAGAGCTGAGCGCCTACGGAAACGCTACAAAAAGAAGGAACGTGCGAGGGCTAATTTCTATAAAGACCCATTCAAATTCGTAAAGAAGTTATTCACCAGGGAGAAGAATGGCACTTTAAAAGCATCATGAGCCTATGTCAATTCCATCAGACATACCACCTATCAACCCACCAGAATACCAAATGGAGGTCTGTGCACCTAAGTGGAAAGAGGTAGAGCAGGCTGTGAGAAAGGCAAGGGCTTCATCATCTCCAGGGCCTAATGGAGTTCCGTACAGAGTGTACAAGAGTGCTTCAGGAGTTCTGCGAATTCTGTGGAAATTGATAAAAGTAGCATGGGAAAAACAGGTTGTACCTAGAGCATGGCGCAGAGCAGGTGGAGTCTTTATACCTAAAGAAAAAGATGCTACAAGCATCAGTCAGTTTTGTCCTATTTCACTATTAAACGTTGAAGGTAAGATTTTCTTCAGCATTATTGCCCAGAGATTGTCCACCTACCTATTAAAGAATGGCTTCATTAACACTTCAGTTCAAAAAGCGGGCATTCCAGGGTTCTCAGGATGCTTAGACCACATCAATGTTATCTGGCAACGAATTCAGTCAGCTAAAAAGGAGAGGAAGGAGCTCCATGTGGCATTCCTGGATTTGGCTAATGCATATGGTTCACTGCCACATGAGCTTCTTTGGGCAGCATTTAATTTTTTCAGAGTACCGATGTCAATAACAAATTTAGTGACAGCCTATTTTGGAGATTTGCAATTTAGTTTCTCAACTCCAAAATTCAGCACTGCATGGCAATGCTTAGAGGTTGGAATTATGGCAGGATGCACCATTTCTCCACTGGCTTTTACCATGGCAATGGAAGTAATCATTAGGGCATCAAGATGGGTAGTAGGAGGAGAGCGCTTGGCTTCTGGGATGCGACTACCACCAATCAGAGCATACATGGATGACATGACAACCATGACTACAACAGTAGCCTGCACTAATCGGTTATTGGGGAAGTTAACAAATAATATTGAATGGGCACGAATGCAATTTAAGCCCTCTAAATCAAGGAGCATCTCGATAGTTAAAGGAAAGGTAGTAGATAAAACATTCTTCATTAATGGTGAGGCAATACCAACAGTTTCTGAGAAGCCAGTGAAGAGTCTTGGGAGATGGTACGATGGGGATCTAAAGGACACAGTTCGAGTGGGAGAAGTTAGATGACAAGCAGTGGAAGGGTTGAAGAGCATAAAGAGCTGCGCTCTACCAGGCAAACTAAAACTCTGGTGCTTTCAGTTTGGTCTACTGCCGAGGTAGCTGTGGCCACTGACTGTGTACGAGGTTTGTTTGACAACAGTGGATATAAGCTGGAAGCGTTGATAAGTTCATACATCAGGAAATGGTTGGGAGTTCCACGCTGCCTCAGCAGAGTGGGACTTTATAGTAAAGGAATATTGCAGCTGCCAGTCTTAATTACAACCATTACAAAAATTACAATGCTTAAAACAGCCTTTTCAAAATCAATTATATCTGCCATTACTGATGATCTTTAATTTTTTGATGGAGGATTAAAATGCATGTCCAAAGTCTTGAAAAGGCTCATATTGTGCTAATATTATGTTTACTGAGCGCTAGATTTCTTCCTTATTGAATGAGAAAGCAGACAACCAAAACTGATAAAAGAGTAGGCTTACTGTTAGGACATTTAAGTAGCTTTTATAAACATGCCTTAGTGTTAAGTGCCTTAGGGCTAAGTGTTTTTCACATGAAGTGTTTTTGAAGGTTCCGCTGTTTATACTGATTGAAATACTGCAACAGGTTCTGTAAATTGATTGCAAGTGCCCGAAACGTGCAGTTTGTTCACATATCTTTGTTTTTCTTCTCTTGACAGGTGATTTAAATATTCATGGCTTGAAACAGATGGAAAAACTGATAGGCCAATGCTGCATTTCTATGGATGTTTTTGACTCCAATTCTCCGTGATTGAAAGCAATGTATTGGCTAAAAAATATTTCAGGGAATGAATGTCCATGAAGCAAAGATTTCAGCAATACTTTCTACAATTCAACAAATAACAAATAACTATATCCAAGCTTATTAACACTCTTTGGCTAATAAAAATAGCCACACAAAAAAAAAGGTTTTTATAGTCTTTTGGCTGAAAAAGACACATGAAAAAAATATGAATGCGAGTGGTGTTTGCCAGATTGTAGTAAGGTATTGCAATGAGTTTCCTAAAGTGTTCTAACTGTCTTTAGCACACTGCGGTTAAATGTTTGTTTAGACATCCCCATTATCTCACCATTGAGCCAGGTGCTTGCAAACTCTGTCCGTATGATTTCATCTGTGCTGCGCATCATAACTGGCTCTGAGCCCCGGAAGTGTCAGTAGAACTGTCAATTATGCTTAATCTGTTTTTAACTGACAAAATTATGAATAAACAGTCAGTATGTACCAACCATCTCAGACGTGTATCGTTGAAAAGGATCAAATGGACATGTCCCCTTCCCATCTTCTTGCTTGTTCTCTAAATTCAGCTGACCATTTGCATAGGACTAAGAATAACGCAAAAAACCCCCCAAAAAAAACAGCCACATAAAACACTGTATACTGCACATTCTATGTTTGTAGTCACCATATTTGCACAGCATGGGTTGAATGCTTTTGGTTCCACAAACATACATACTGCCATCTTTATTTTTATGAAGAATTCGGATATAGTTTTTGCAGTCATTCTAAAGAATAAACAAACAATGTAGCCATAGGAAACAAATAAATGATGTGATCTTTTTGTAAATAAAGACCTACTCTCAGTTCTGTCCACAATGTCTAACCAAGCAGAACCAAACGCTTCCCTTTCCTGTGTGTTCTTAGAATATATACGTTCATGTGAGTGTTTTTGGCTTTTACTTAGCACTTGATTTATATCTGTCGATATCTTCTGGAATTATACATGCAGGTTGTACTTTCTTGCATGTTGCTTTGGCTAGACAGTCTTAAAACATCCTTAAACATCTTTTTACCTTGATATTTGCATAACATTTAAATTCATGCAGCATCTATACAATGACACACATGTATTTATAAAAAAAATAAAGATCATTCCATAAATTATATTTTGAAAACTTTAATAAACTGAATACTCTGCATTCACAATAATACAAATTAATTAATACACTTCAGGTGATCAAAGTGTACATATCTGCTAATATATATCAAGACAGATAATAAGACACAATAAAAGCTGGTGCAAGGTATTATTTGTCCAAACATTTTTTTACACACACATATATATCAATATATGTGAGCCCAAAATGCACCCGTTTTATTGAATTTCAAATGTGAAAACTCACCATAGCATCTTTTCCTTTATTGGAACAGTCTACTTGCTGCTGTTTTGTGACTGGCCAATTCACCTGAGGAGAAACAACACAACGTATCATCATCCCTGTATACTACAATTTTTTTTTACTGTAGAATTATATTTAATGACTTGGTGAACAACTTTATCACAGCATAAGAAGCTTTTGTAACTATGCTTTTAAGACCTCACCATGGCCTTCTTGAGTGTAATGTCATCTAGATCGAGGGCAAAAATGGCTTCCCTGGCACCCAGGATGAGCATGTTGAGGTCTTCCCGCAGAAACATAGTGGTGTAGTTCCAAAAACCCTCTTTGTGAAACTAACGTCCTCCATTACCAGGAAGTTTTCCCCTTTGTCCTGCAGTTGACTTGCCACGCCCCATTTTTCTTTGCCACTCAGTTCCCCATGCTGTTCACCACACCTTCAACTAATTAGCTTCAATCAGCCACAGACTTTATTAGACAGCACCAGTACACACAGCCCTTTCTCTTTGTTCATGCCACAAGGAGGAATACATGTGTGTTACTGCTGGAAATGCCGTGTCACATGCCTTGTGTGCGTTATTGAACTATGTAAGTTCCATACGTTTTTCTCCTTTGATATGTTAAGTTAATTATGAGAAAATGTGCACGAACCTTGCATTCCTTTCAGTCTGTCTGTTTAAATGTACTGTTAGATTGAACAGTTTATATTGCTCAATATGTGCATTTGAGTATTTATAGGCATTATCAGTTCATTAAGGACGGGTCAGAGGGAATTTATGTATTGACTTTGTTTGTAGGGTACCTAGCTAATCTCCTGCATTCGTTCTTGTACAAATGTTTGATTGTCATTCAAATAGATTGTGCGTGGCAACATGTAGCTAATTCTATCCCATATCTTTTCCCTCCTAGAAACACACACACACACACACACACACACACACACACACACACACACACACACACACACACACACACACACACACACACACACACACACACACACACACACACACACACACACACCTAATAAAGAAAGACATTGTGTAATTAAAGTGACTGGACAAGACTGTTCTTACCGACACCTCCACTGGTCTCAAGCCAGCCACCTACACATCCCTCTCATACCTCCTTTTCACTTACTGTTTACATTGAGCACACATCCTGTTCTTACCGACATATACAACATTTGAATAACTTGTCCTTGTATGCCAGGAAAAGTGTTGTGATAAAAGAACATAAATAATGATATTTTAAAATTGAAATGTTAGCATAACAATTATTACATTGATCAGTAAATGGTACTGAACTGTACCTGAACTTAACTCGAATCCTGTTAACATGTTCATGTTTAAAGAACTTCATACTAAAAAAGTGTTTTGTTCATGTCAGGTGTAAGATCATAATATACTAACACACATGAATGTAATGGAGGATGTTTTGAGTTTAGCACCTCAATCCAATCCCATGCAGAGCATGCTGGGAAATCGACTGTTTCAGCTGTCAACAAATTATTGTTACATGTTATCCCAACTCAAAAGCATGATTTAACTATTTTAAGTGAATTGACTGCAATGAAATCAAATCTTGCAACTCATTTCAAGTAAACTGAACTAGCAGCAAAAATATTTGAAGTTTTAAATGTCTTGTTCTGACAAATATTTTATAAAATTGTACTTGCCTGCAAGTTTGTCTGTAGCATTTTCTTTAGGGTACTTCACTCAAAAGACAAAGTCACAAAACAAATCAGATCAATGTTATTTATTTTAATATATATAAAACTGGTGATAATGACTTAATTTTATAAAAAAAAACGTATTGCATCTTGTAACGGTCATCAGCTGGAGTGCCCTTCAGAGCCACCAGAGGGCACTCCACTTCAGATTTGTTTTTCCCTCACAACTACATTTCCCATAACTCACTGCCCGGACTCATCATCACTGATCACATTCACCTGTATGTCATACCTTGTTTAGCTCACCCCATATAAGCCTAGTTTTATCATTAAATCACTGCGTAGTTTTGTATGTTGTTGCACTGCATCTCTGAGCATTTCTTTGGTTCCCTGTATTTCGTTTTTTGGACTCTCTGCCTGCCTCTGGATTACCCGTTTGCCTCGTTCCCAACCTTGTCTGCCTACCTGGATTTTGAACTGTTGCCTGCACATTTGATTACGTGTCTGGATTAGGGTGGCCATTTCCATAACACCAAAAAGGAGGACACAGACATCCCAACCTGCAAGAAGTCATTGCTGAGGGCACGCAAGGTCTCTCGCTCTCTCCCTCTCTGCCGTGCGCGCGCTACACTGTTTGGAGCACATACAGTAGGCTATGTTCTGTCTCGCATGCACGGCTCTAGATTCCAGGAGATTTTAACTAATTTACGGGCATCAGGGAGCCGCTATCAATATGCAGGATTTTTATAGGTTAATTTTGTTTTTAAACAATTCAGCGCAACTCCAAAAAGGAGGACAAATGAGTGTCCGGCTTGAGGCTGTGCCGGACACCGGACAGGGGGCTTAAAATCCGGAAGTATGGCCACCCTAGTCTGGATTACCCCATGTAGCTGCCTGGTTTAAGAAAGGTTGGACTCTTTGACTGATGATTCCCACACTTTATTTGAATGTCCGTCATCACAGATAAAAGCACCGTTGGACACCATGTTCGTTGAGAATCAACGTAAAAGCTTGTACAAAAGGAAAACAAAATACAAAAAATGAATAAACATCCATCAAAACCAAATAAGTAAGATTAATGACTTAAACATTATACAAAGTAACAACCAATAAGTAATCTTGATACAAATAATATAAATCAAAACAAGAACATAAAGATAACAGGAAGTCTATAATCATACCTTGTTCTCCATTCAAACCAGGAGCTAACTCCTTGCAAACCTTAAACCTTTGATACCATAACCATGTATGTCTGGGCCTCGTTCCATACATCGACAGTAAAAGAAATGAACACAGCGACCCCATTGATTTCAACGGAGAAGACTGAAGCCCGATTATTGCACTTCCTGTCTGATGGCTGAGCGACTGCGCAGGCTCAAACTGAGCTTGACGACACTCTGACAGTTGTAAATCTTCTAGTAGCTGTGCCAAGTCAAATCTGAATCACCTAATTCCTCAAAAACGTTGTTCAAATATTTTGTCCCGTTGCTTTTATGGACTCTCTATCTATGGGCTTCTCCCTTGACTTTATGCCTCTATGTCCCCCCGATTGCCTCATAGACAGTAAAAGATTGCCTGCGAACTTCTCCTCCTGTCTATACGGTAATGTCTCTATTGTGAAACAGAAAGTCGCGTGGTTATGACGCAATCGTTAGCCTATTTTTACAAAAACGGCTTCTACGGGGCCATAATGTAAGATAAAAAGTAATGGAGCCTTTTATACATTGTCGTGTTTCTTTAGAAATAATGGACAAATTAAGTCTTTGGACGCCTCAGTTGTAAAGTTATTCGCTGTCAAAGTGATGCCAAAATGAATGGGAGTCAATGGAATGCTAACATCATGTGAAGTTTTGCTACAATGGCGGCTCCCGCGAGGCTTCAGTTTCCGGCTGATGGATTACCCCCTTGGTTCCATACTGAAATGTTTGGACCATATGCACATTATATCCGCTCACGTGAGTGAAATTCAAAATAAAAGACCTCCGTTACCACAACACAAATGAGACGAAAATCAAAAATTAAATGCCATGCAAAAATAAACAAATAAATCGTTTAAGGACTATATTATTTTCATATTTTCAAAGCAAACAACTTAAAGTCATTAACACCCCATCATATTAAAAGCTGCATTTGGTTTTCTTGTCTCAGAGAAGTTTGTGACGTTTCTAGACAGTTTGCCAAAAACTCAGATCTCAAATTCTGTAATTCTGAGACCAAAACATTCATGCTATTCCTGAAAAACATGTGGCATAATGCAAACAAAGATAAACACAATTGAAGTTGTGAAATTACTGCAGAATTGAAGATCACATCCTGATCACAAGATCACACATTAAGTGTCTGATTACATGATGAGAAGTCTGGGATCAAGACCCAAACCAGCCGTATATGCAGGCCTGTAACCAAGATCTGCCGCCTTCAGGAGTCAGCTGAATCCCGATTGACGTACTCGGATAACATGACAATTGACTGGACTATTTTTTGACTTTTTTTCTTCTGAGAGAAGACAGAAGATTGGCTCACTTTTGTATGATGGACTATAAATAATTGTTTACTTATTTTCCTTCCCCTGCATGTGTAATGCATGTGTAATTATTACTGTGTATTAACTATAATAATTAGGGGCCGGAATTTAAGAGCCAGGTATGGTTTTATTATTCTGAATTATTTTGGCTTTCAGATTGTCGCCCACACTGGCATTGTCATGATTGCATGATTTTCATTAAAAATTATAATGCAGGCTAGCGGCATTGGCAAAAAAAAATAAAAAAATTCTACTTTACAACCTTGGGTCATAAGTGCACTTGAAATACAACAAAAACAGCTTGAGCACCAGGTAAACTTTGCGAATGGCACGGCAGACAGACGGTTAGCGACATATGGAAAACGGAACAAGGAAACAGATAAAAAACAAACATAACCCTGACAGTAATAGGTCCATTTGATGTTTATTTTACAGATATCAGAGTAATTTAGTTGGGAGGGCCTCAATTCAACAATAAATAAATAGAGCATAATTTCTGAGCACAATATTATTCAACTAGACCTTCTTCAGACTCCTGGTTCGTATTAATATTTATATCTATGTTTAATAGCACATTTTTGGTTTGAAATGTTTCGACAGGGAATAATATTCCTCATATGAATAATATTTTGGATAAAAAATAAATATAGCAATTGTTTATAAACGAATATTAATAATGCTATCTGTTGTTTGTATAGAAACGTAATATTTTGTTTAAAAGCAGATTTAAAAGCTGAATTGTGAAGGTCTTCTGTGAGGTTGATACATTGACAGATTCCAGGTGAGTTGAATGTTTACACTCTCTCTACACCGGTAACATTATAATTGGAATCCATTAGTTTTCTTCTTATTATTTTACCATAATGGGAGTCAATGGCAGCCATATGAACCGAAAGTAGGAAAATTATACAATTTGGCACACTTGTAGTGATGGTGAAGAACAGTCATTTGACCAACTTTGGAGTGTCCAGGACAAACTCTATAGCGCCACCAACAGTTTTTTTTTTTTTTACATTAAAATGTTTATAACTTTTGAACCATTTGATCTAAAAAAAACAAAACGCATGATTCCTCTCATGATTCTGATCAAATTAAACATATTATATCAAGATTCCACCAATTACAGTAGCGGTCATTTTGAAAAGGACAGTATTCCGTTTTTTTTGCTACTCCTTCAAATTTGTCCAAAATCTGATCAGATAATCTTTGGACTGAGCAGCACAGAAATTACAGAACAGATTTTTGTTATCTTATGTTAGTTAGTTTAACATGCTGATGATTAACATGCTAACCAGTTTCCATTCTTTTTAATGTGGCTCTTCAGATATTAGATTAACCATAAGATACATTCGCATTAAGTTGTCTTAGCATGCTAATCTGGTTAACATATGAAGTAATGATTTTGTGTGCTCATTCTAACACTGAAGGCTCTCCTCGGCTCCCTGTTGAATCAGCGTCGACTGTAATTCGACATGCCAATAGTGTTTATTGCTTATTATTCTAAATGACAATACCTCGGTTTCTCAAAACAAAACTAATCTAAGGATTTTTTTTTTTTTTTTTACAGCGATTACTTAAGCACAACAAAATACAAATCTAAAAGAAATAAACATTCAGGCATTCACATACAGCAGACCAACAGACAGCATTGGTACATTTGTTCAGGGTTTGTGAATGTAAACCAAGCAAGGCAAATTGATAAATATTTATGATGTCCACATGAGCTACATCTGCTTACGCAAACTTTGACCATATTTTGAATTAAGAAATCATAATGCAGCCAAAAGATAAATGATGAGAAACATAAATGAAATAGAAAAATAAGTATTTTGTATTTTGATAAGTAAGGTTAAATAAAGAAATGTTAACAATATGAAAATGTACAAAATACGAAATTATCAAATTACGAGTAATAACACAAATAAATACAATAGAATAAAGATACAAATTAAACAAACATGTTATTCAGGTGTTACAGTAGTATTCAGGTACAAAATACAATAATGTGTAAATGGAATATAGATTAATTCTTATTAAAGCTAAAGAAGTTTTTTTCATGGTTTTAGTTAACTATAATAAAATTGTTGTAAACTTTTACCAAATTGGCTTAGTATCATGGGTGTAGAAGATGAAAAAAGAAAAGAGAAAATAGAGCAAATTCAGTAAAGGCATTTAAAAGCCAAAGAACGGAGGCAGGTTATTCACATTACACTCACAAGTCATGGGGTTCTTCTATACTATTTTATAATTACAATAGCAATATACATTTTTCTTTGTTTAAATGACGATGAGCAATTGAAAATGATTTATTCATATGCTGATATGAGATGTGTTGTTATGTCTTATATCAGGATGGCCATACGTGTGGTTTTGTTTCTAACACTTTTTACTGGGATGTGCGTCACTGATTCCCAAGGTACGTTTAGAATAATACAAGTAAAAATGCCTGGATTTAAAAATCTGTAATCATTGTGTATTAATTAATCATATTAATTTATAAAAATTATAGGCTGAAATATGGTAATCAAAATATGGTTATTTATTTATAAAGACTCTGTAATAGAATTTGTTTTTGTAGCCTATTTATTAATGTGTGTATAACTGTTTAATTTTATTTTATTAACAGTAATGGACACACCATCGTGGTCTTGTGCTCCAAGTAAGTGTTCTTCATTAATTTGAATGTTGTCAGTAACACATAGCTTATTATATTCTTACTGAACATTTGGTAACCAATAAAGGATAATGTCTACATAATCAAGACAGTTGTTATCGCAAAATAACCCATGGCTAGCCACAAATAAATAATTTTGGACACAAAATAGGCTATTGATTTGAGTTTAAATATTTAATTAGCTCACTTGTAATAAATGCAAATCTTCCGTGACGAAAAATATTCCTAGCAACTTGCCGCCCTCACTCTCGCAGAATCAATCGCAAGTACTGTACACTCTCCTGCACTTTTTTTAAGTGGCCTCTGTCTGCTCCGTTTCTCCGTTCGGCTCCAATTTTGATGTCTGCTGATTGCTGATGATTTTATCAATACTGTTATCTCTACTCTTATGTTTATTCTGTTAATTCAGAATATAATTGGGATTGATTTTTATTTTAAATATACATAAATGTTTCTCGAGCGGCAATAATACTAATGTTTATAATAGCAAAATCACTAACGTTATATGAACTCAATAATGTCACTGGAAACAAATCTAAAATGTCAGTAACGCTAACATACTGAATTTTTAAATCAAGTTCAATCAAGTCCAAGTACAGTACAACCTTTGCTTTAGACGATCGAAAAATCGATTTGCATTATAGCCTGAGGCAAGACACTTTCACCAGAAAAATAAATAAAAACAAACATGACTATCATGAAGATAAATGGAGGACCAGATAGATTCCGTAACATGGCCAGGCAGACAACAAATAAAAAAAAAATAGAGATAGTATGCAAGCAATATATTTAACTTACTAGTCCAAAAGCATGCCGGCCAGGTCAGCATCGGTCGGGCACTCCTCCTCCTCCTTTAGGTCACGCCCGCGAGCGAACGCTGGACCAATATTGATCCTCGTCCTGGCTTTTAATTTGTCACTCTCCCTTTTTCTTTTTTTAGTCTCCTCTGACAAAACCTTTGCCTTCTTCCTTGTAGTTGTTGGTTCGGCCATGACGACAACATACAGACGGCAATCAAACGCTAGTTGAGCTCTCACGTCAGAATTTGAGGAAGTGGGAGGTGGTGGGGAAGTGACGTATGCCGTAAAGCAGTCGAATTTTGTAGTTCTTTTTGTGCTCGGGTTCCTACCCGAAACCCGAAGTTACATAGTGCCAGTAAAAGCGATACAGACACTGTCAGGCTATGGCAGACGTGTCATTCAACCTATTGTAAGTCGATGTACCATCTCAAGGGTTTTGGAAATATATTATGAAGGTTGAAAAACTACATAGTGCTGCTTTAACGAGGCTTGTTGTCTTTTAGCTAGCTGGCCCATAACATTTATTTACTAATTAGCTTATATTTAACTTATTTAACAAAGATCGATCGGATAATTCCACTGGAGGTGATCGTGGGCGAGTGCAGAATGAATGGGAGTCTATGGAGCTAGACGGCTAAATGTATCCCTTTCTCCTGCTTGTCGTTGAATCAACGTAGATTTTATTGTTGATTCCGCAAGTTCAATATAGATTATAGTCCAAAAGTCGAATGAACGAGTAGGCCTACTTATGTCCTTTCGATTTCTTACAGGTTAGGTTGTTGTTGGCCAGAACACGCTAGCATTCTGCTATTATGTGACGTCATCACCAGTGTTGGGCAAGCTACTTAGAAAATGTAGTGAGCTAAGCTAGCAGTTACTCTATATTAAATGTAGCTTCACTACACTGAAGTTACCACCCTGGGAAATGTAGCAAGCTAAGCTACAGCAATATGGCAAAAGTAGTTTACTACATCTAAGCTACTTTTTCAAATTTAATTTTTATATTGAACCAACTTAATTCCAAGTCAATGCTATCTCAGTGATCAATAAAATTGTCAATCAAACATATAGGCATGCATAATTTGTCAGTTCAATTGTTTATTCAACAACTGTTCCAAACCAATTTGGCCAAAAAAAAACAAAAAAACTATAACTATATAAAACCATATAACTATATAAAACTATAACAAAACCAGGTGTCAAGAGTGTGTGCATCTTTTTCCATTTCTCACGTGTCAGCCCAAGGATTGATATTGGTACGTGATGTCACACCATACGGAGCAGAAGGTGCTGGTAATGCACCAAAAAGCTGGTTTGTAGGCCCTATGAAATCCGTTTTATTTTTTCCCACATTCCAAATTCAGTTTTATTTTGTTTTCATTTTTCTGGACTCCCATTTTAATGGTTAAATAAAATTTTAGTAATCAAAAACGTGTAATTAATTGAAATCATGAAACGTATATAATTTAACAATAATTTATTAACATTTTTAAATAAATTACATTTTAAGGGCACTATGAAATAGTTTTTTTTTTTTTTAATGGTTTAAATTGTAATGACCAATTATTTAAAATGTAGGCCTAATGATTTAAGCAAAACTTTCTTCAAAGGTTAAACCAACCTTTTATTTTGACAGGTTGCCATGTAGCTAGACCTTTGAGTCTCTGTTTTTTTTTTTTTTTTTTGATATGACGATAGTTTTTCTCAAATCAAGCTAAAATGCTGCTAAAGTGACTCTCAGAGCGGCTGTATAGATGAAGTTCATCGATCCATTACTGAAAACATCGCAAGCGTCATGGGTGCTTCAGTGTGTGGTAAATGAATCCACGCGTCTGAGCCATTCATTCACAGAGACACGCAGAACATGCATGATTCCTTTTTAAATAGTCTTTAAGCAGTTTAATATTCACAGACACTAGTCTATATTGCGATTTTATTTAAGTTTACTTACCTTCTTTTCATCCAAGATCTGACAAATTCCGTGAAATTCCTCGTTATACAGTAAATTTTGTTTTTATGCATGGATATCGCGATTCAGTCCATGTTTTCCGTATTGCGGTAATGAATCATATGGCCCTATGGTTGCCAACCACCGTAAAACAAGGAGAAGAAGTCACCGTCACTAACTGATCCAGCATCAGTGATACTTAGCAGGAGTATTTCCGATTTGAGCTTGAGCTTTAGAAATGCTTGGGAAACTGTAACGTTAGCTTGTGTGGACAGTACCGCACTACTTGATCAAAAAAAGAGCTTCGCTACTGAAAAGCTATTTGATTCAGAAAACAGTGACGCTACCACCACGCTACTGAGAAATGTAGTTAAACTAGTAGCGTCACTACTTGTAGCGACGCTACTGCCCAACACTGGACATTTTTGAACGGATTTTTAGAAAAGATAAGTGAACTTAAAAATGCAATTTTCAGTTGAGTGTATTATCTTAGCCCCCCCTTTTGAATGCAACTTTCAAATTACTTGACAAAAAATTACATCCTGAGAAAAGTGGATTTCTGGGGGTGAAACCCCATAGACTCCCATTCTGCACTCCCATTCATTCTGCACTCGCCTGCGAGCGCCCCCGCATGGACAGAGACGTGTTACTGCAGCCAGTCCAGAAACCGGAAGTAACCAGACTGTGCCAATTCTCTTCTATTAGACATTCTCTGTTAATTTGGAAGTTTTACCTTATGTCCACTAGGTGGCAGCCTACCCTCACTCGAGTGCATTGCAAGCATTGCATCAGCCGAAGCGCCGGTTGCGTTGTGAGGCTTCGGTCAGGTGTGGACTGTTAGCGCTTGGTTCCTGAAAATGTTCCTGTTCTAATGATTCCTGGGTGGTTTTAGTAGGTGTTTAGTAGTATGGTCAATGACGATATAACCACACCGTTATATATCTACATGCATATTGTGTAGATTGCAACCTGAAAGTAATCCCTGTATGCCATACCGTGCTGGTTGCTGATTCTGAATCCTAATAATTCAAGTAAACGTATATCAACCTGATTCTGTCTTCCTGAGTCGTGACTGGCATCCTGTAGTGAATGCAACATATTACCAGTTAACTGTCATTCCCCTACCTCTTCCTAACTTCGCTCAGAGAGCCTGTCAATCACAGCTGTTAGTCATGACGTCACACCACCGTTTTTATAGCATCAAATAACTAACTAAAACAAACTTATTTTAAAAACAAACACTTGAACTTACATCAACGTGATAAAAACTACAGCAAATGACAGAAAACATCTTTGGAAAAAAGATATTTGAAGTGTAATTTAATTGTTTAGTTTGTCTCACGTCCCATTAAATAACATGGAGAGGCGGGGTTTATGACCTATACTAGGATCAGTCACCGGGGGGCGATCGAGGCGCTTCAGCTTCACCTTTCAGGGCTTGTGCGGCACGATTGGTATGGGGTCACCATACATAGGCCTATACTCTTTATTACGTACATGGCTGTAAAACATCCTAAAATGTCTTGGCAAACATGAACAGAAGCAGCTGATAACAAACACTTTGACACGGAAGAACGTGAAATTATCAACTGAACTATTTCATGTAAATGTGCTGGATGAGGCTGATAAGAGCTTGTTTATTGTCGATGAGACTCCCTCCAGTTCAGAGAAACCAGCACACATTTCACTGAAGTCTTCGCAAGCATATTGATCAATGCATTTGAAACGCGACTGCAAATTTAGTTCACATTCACGTTTCCATATTTTGCATGCACAACATGTGACAATTCAAAGGCTTAAAAACACATATTCCAAAGATGCTGCCCTTAGAGACTGATTAACATGTCTAATGGTGTCTTCAAGTCATGTCATAAATATCGTATTTACAAGTATAACGCACATGAACACCACAATGTCGTAAATACCAGTGGGAAGCTCGGGATTTTCCTTAAGCCCCGATCTTTACGAGTTGTGGGCGTGTCAGTGAACAACATGGCGGAATACCACAATACTAAAGGGTATTTAGCAGTGAAATTGTCAGGATTTTCTGTTTTTGACGTAGTAGCCTAAGCTGACCAAGTACCCCAGAGTGCAGTCTGGACGATAGGGCGGGGCGACAAATTTGGGCGGGACAACACGTGTCGCTCCGCCCACCCCCAATTTAATTGGTTTATAATACCGCAATCTTATTGGTGTAGACGATTCAGGTCTGAGAATGCACATTCCTTTATGTACGATTTTGTGAATGATTTGGCCATTTTAAAGAAATATTACATGCTAACTTTAATCGTATCTTATTATCGGTTTACCATGGTAATTTTAGTTAAGATCTATCGGCTAATGTTTTATTATACTTAAGACACAGAACATGAACGCTTGGTGACGGCACCTGTACTTCAGGGAGATGTTTTACATTAGCGAGTCATTCACTTTGCTTCTTCATGCTTCTTCATATTTCTATCAGGATCGGTGGATCAGCACAAACTCGTGATTTTACACAAATGGTGATAATTCACTGTAAGAATGTAAGCAGCTGATTTTAAATTCTAAAGCACGACCGTTTTTTGTTGTAATTTTTTTAACGAGATTTGTTGTCCAATGCTTGCATTATTTGGTAAAAAGTGCAAATAAAATGTTTAATGGCAAACTCATGTTTCCTGGTTGATTACCTGTTAATAAAATATGAGGGCCTATATATTGGTTCTGTAAAGCCTTATGTTAATAGTTTTTAAAGATTCATGTTTTCGAATAAGTGTAAACCAGTTAACATGTAGGCTGTGATAGTTAGGTCCTGTGTTTCCCCTTCATTGTGTTTTTGGTTTAGTCCTATTTCTCAGTTTTCCCGCTCCTTGTCATCCCTCAGTTAATACACCTGTGTCTCATCATCATCATGTCTCTCACCTGTGTCTCCTGATTATGTTCCTTTGTTTCCCCAAGTATTTAAGCCCTCTGTTTCTCCCTATTCCTTGTCCGTTCTCTTTTATAGTATGACGTGTGTTGTGACTCCTGAGTTTAGTTTGAATAAATTCCTGTTTCCAGTTCCTCATCGTCTTCCTCGTGATTCCTTCAACAACTACGTTACCTAACAGAAGAACGGACCGGTCTAAGATGTACGATGGGGTCGAATTAATCGTCCTGGCTCAGGAGAGCCAAGCCTTTTGTCGTTCGCCCTGGGCTTTTGCCGCATTGTGGTCCACAGCACTCTTGACGACGAGAGGTTGTGTACCTTATTCCAGATCGGGGCCACTTTTCACCATCAGGTCGACCTCCCAGACACCACCGGACTAAACTGGAGGGAGACCGTTATCCGGTGTCTGGAGAGCGTCGATCCCCGATCTGAAACACAACCTTCCAGCCCAGAGCCTTCACCGCTGGTGAAGCCTTCATCGCCGCTTCGGGCGGCCATGGCGGAGAAGACCCTTTGGGCGGCCACGGCGGAGACGGGTAGCCCCCCCCCCCCCAAAAAAAAAAATTTCTTGGGGAGAGTGACGGGCTCTCGCTGGGCAGTCGGGACGTGAACAGTCTCTGGCTGGGCAGTCGGGACGTGTGCAGTCTCTGGCTGGGCAGTCTCTGGCTGGGCAGTCGGGACATGTGCAGTCTGTGGCTGGGCAGTCTCTGGCTGGGCAGACGGGACATGAACAGTTTCTGGCTAGGCAGTCTCTCGCTGGGCAGTCGGGACGTGGGCAGTCTCTGGCTGAGCAGTCTCTGGCTGGGCAGTCTCTCGCTGGGCAGTCGGGACGTGAACAGTCTCTGTCTGGGCAGTCTCTATCTGGGCAGTCTCTGGCTGGGCAGTCGGGACGTCGGGCTCCGCCCTGGCCTCCTGCACAGCCTGCTCCGCCCTTGATGCTTCCTGTTCCGGGTAGACCACGCCCTCCTCAGCCTCCAGGGCGCCCGCCCCCCCCACCCCATTGATGTTATACGGCGCGAGGATGGCCCTTTTTGGGAGGGGGTGTACTGTGATAGTTAGGTCCTGTGTTTCCCCTTCATTGTGTTTTTGGTTTAGTCCTGCTTCTCAGTTTTCCCGCTCCTCGTCATCCCTCAGTTAATACACCTGTGTCTCATCATCATCATCATGTCTCTCACCTGTGTCTCCTGATTATGTTCCTTTGTTTCCCCAAGTATTTAAGCCCTCTGTTTCTCCCTATTCCTTGTCCGTTCTCTTTTATAGTATGACGTGTGTTGTGACTCCTGAGTTTAGTTTGAATAAACTCCTGTTTCCAGTTCCTCATCGTCTTCCTCGTGATTCCTTCAACAACTATGTTACCTAACAGCTATGACTGTCTATCTGTGACTGTGACATCAGGTATATTAAAAATACAATTATTTATTCATCCACCCCCGCATTGCGTGTTCATGTTAATCTGCGTATGTAGGCTACGGGATAAAAATGGTTTCAAATATTAATACTCACATATAGGCTAGCTGCATAACCATAAAAAAACCCACTGCTGTAAATCTGTGCAATTACAATATAATAAAATACCTAGCAGAGAAGTGATATGAACATGTAGGCCTATTGCTTAAATGCGCTCTTGAGCACATAAATTATAATATTTGCTATAGATCGACATAACATCTGTTTTAGTAAAAAATATATATATATATATATTTATTTATTTTCACATTTCAGCGCTGCACAGTTTTTATATTGTAGCCTACGCACAAAACCCAATGGCCAGGGCTTGTATGCTATTTGGTAGCCTATATATTATTGTCTTATTTGTCACCGTGGTTTTGCTTTAAAATAAAATAAAACACACTTTCGGATTTATCCGATGTTTTACTAAAAATACAGGGAATTATCATCATTTGTGTAAAATCCTGAGTTCGTGTTTATTCACTGATCCTAATGGAAAAACGAAGAAGCATAAATGAATGATGTAAAATTACGGAGCCCTACATGACATGCGGAAAAATATTGTCTAAATCAGCCTATATAGAAATGATCTCTCCTTTGATATGCCAGTCATGCTCATTGCCCACTAAAAGTGGCACTGACTTATCTGCAGGGTAAATTAATATAGTATAGCTAGGCTAAATCTCAAACATTGTATCATTTATCAGCAACATATTTCGTGATATCGCCGAGCCATAAAACTGATCAATATTAAAGCTTACAATATGACTTTTTGTAAAGCTGCTTTGAAACGTTATACGAATAAATTTGGACACTAACTTCATCTAACTTGATTCGTAAGTTCATCAAAACATTATGCAATTGATCGTTACTGAAGTCACCATGGTTATCACTTAATATAGTACGGCCAAACAGCGTCGTAGATCATTCAGAAACTCATATAGACTCGCACATAAAGGAATGTGCATGCTCATGCCTCAAGCCTCTATGCCAATAAGATTGCTGTATTATAAACCAATAAAATCGGGTGTGGGCGGATCGACACGTTATAACAACTTCAACTTTTCCTAAAAGGGTTGAATCATTATAACAAGGGGAGTTGACTATTGTTCCCTCTTACTCTTTATCAAAAGTGCTACACAAAAACAGCATGATTGCAAAGACAGCAAAGTCCCAAAAAAGCAATGTATTGGAAATATAAAGGCAGCTTAGACACTTGTAAGGCACACGCAAACATAACATAAAACTGTTGACTCTTTGTATAAAACTCAAACAAAATAGTCCATATAGAGAAGGTTCAAGAGTAAGTCCGTGCAAGCAAAATATAAATAACAAAGATAATACTCAACAGTCCTGTCTCAGTCCTTTTCTGCTTTGGGGTGGGTAGACAATTCAAAGTCTGGATGAAAAAACAATGTCCCCAAAAAGAGAAAAAAAGTATAAATCCACTGGTTCGAGGCCCCCCCAAAAAACCCAGGTTATCCTCCAGTTGAAAAAAGTCCCCAGAGTATAGTCCACCATGTATATCTCAGACCAGAGCATGCACATCCATGCGTCCAGCGTCTAATACCAAATGTTTCTCTTCCCAGAGATCATTTTGGGCCCTCGTACTCTGAGCTAGGTTAGCCAAAAAAAAACCTGCCACCTCACCAAAAACACACCTTTCAAAAGGTCCGCTCCCCATATACTACTTCTTCTTCTTCCTTTTTTTTGGCGATTCGCATCAATTTCGTGCATTACCGCCACCTACTGTGAACATGATCCAGAGACTCTAACCACTACCCACTCCTCATCTTTACCCACTCTATTAAAACATTATATGTTAAAGCCAGCGCTGCGTGTTCAGCTCCTCTGGCTTTAAAAAAAAAAAAAAAAACTTTCAAATCCTATTAACCCTGTGTTCTCCAAATATTTAAATAAAGCCTCTCTATTATCCTTTTCCTGATCTTTTTTTAATATGTTTCTCAAAGTTATATCAGTCTCTTCTTTCTTCCGAATCTCTTCAAATAATTTATCTCTATCCTCTTTATATCTTTCACATGATAACATGTTCTACTGTTTCATCTTCTCCACACCATTCACAGAGTCCTGTCGGATGCTTAGATATTAATTTCAATGTTTTATTAAGTCCTGTATGTCCTTAGTCTGGGTTTCCCCATGCTGCCTTGCCGCAGCGCGATTTTATTCACGCTGAAAGGCAGTATGGATACCATGGTCCAGATTTTCGCCTCATTTAGGGAACCAATCACAGAACGGGGAGGGAGCAGCAAGATGATGACGACATCTATGTTGGCTATGAGCTACGTACAGGCGCATTTGATAGACATTCTTAGCACCCAATAAACGGCGCCGGGCATTCGTAAAACCACGCCTCAAATACGAGAAAATGTACATGTGGTTCCCAGACCCAAGTCTCAACGAGAATTGGGTCTGGCGTTAGCCAGGCTAGTATGTCCTATTCTAAGTCTTGATAAAATGTTCTCCTCCCTTCTACTTCCACCTGAGTACCTCTTTTTCCCCACCTTTGGTTGGATTGCATACATACTACTTCCCTTACTTCCTGTATCCCACATTTGTTGCCATCTTTGATTTATTTGTTTTTTAATTATAGCTTTAATTTCATCTCTACTATATGTTATTTCCAATTCTATTCTATCCTCCAACAATGCTTGTTTCGCCATTTTATCTGCTGCCTCATTTTCCCCTTCTTTAACCCTA
Organism: Gila robusta; assembly: GCA_030770095.1. NCBI lineage: Eukaryota > Metazoa > Chordata > Actinopteri > Cypriniformes > Leuciscidae > Gila > Gila robusta. Next base: position 418,638 of record JAVALU010001456.1, on the reverse strand, counting down.
GGCTCATCATAATAAGAGTCCTAAGAGTTCAACAAAAGTTCCCCTCCAACAAAAAAGCATAGGCAAATGCTCAAAATCAACATGCATGAAGATTAAAAAAACAAAACAATAAACTTTTTGGCATGGCACCTATACAGACGGTATACTATATATATATATATATATATATATATATATATATATATATATATATATATATATTATTATTATATATTTTTTTTTTAACTTAAGTAAGCATCGTGCAGGGCTTTATTGTGTCGTCCAGACTGCACTCTGGGGTTACCCAAGCTGATTGCCTGCACAGATCTGATGAGCGTGTGAGTACAATGGCCAATCAGAGGTGTTTACGATTCCGCTCAACAGCGCTCAAAGCATCACATTTTTAAAAATTTAGTAACGTTTGGTACCGAAGTCCGTACTTTTTGACAACTCCAGCTTTATTTTGCCCATTTTATTGGGATTATACTTTAGAAGATTAAAGTAAAAAAAGAAAAGTTATTGTTTATTATTTTATGTTATACAGGGAATCTTGCTCTTGGAGCCCCAGCTGTCCAGTCTTCCACATACGATGTAGCAGGAGGAGCTCAAAAGGCTGTCGATGGCAACAGGGATTCAAATCGGTTTCGTGGGTCATCATGCAGTGTGACTAAGGCAGACAGAGACCCCTGGTGGAGAGTTGACTTGGGGAAAGCCTACACAGTAACCAGGGTTAGCATCACTAATCGTGGAGATGGTTATACAGAGAGGATAAATGGAGCTCAGATCCGTATCGGCAACAGCCTGGAAAATAATGGCAACAATAATGAGCTGTAAGTATCGTCTCTCTCTTAACACACAAGTGCTTAGAAAATGAGTAAATAAGATAACATTACTTTGAATAAATCCTTTTAATTTGAACTTTGACAGAAGTATATTTAATATTTCTCTATGACTCTGTGTCTTCACAGGGCTGCAAGTGTTGTGTCTATCCCAGCTGGAGTCACAAAAACATTTGAGTTTAAGCCTATTAATGGACGATATGTCAACATTATTATTTCTGGGCGCAATGAATATCTCACACTGTGTGAGGTCGAGGTGTTTGGGGGTAAGGGACAGTGAGAGAAGACTCGTTAATAGAATGTGATTATGTTCTTATTAATGTTTGTATAACTGTTATTATTTTATTAACAGACACATCAACGCACGCTTGGGTTCCAAGTGAGTGTTCTTCATTACTTTGAATGTTGTCAGTAACACATAATATAAAAGTATATTATTTCTGAATATATTCTTACATATCAGATTCTTACTGAACATTTGATAACCAATAAGGGATAATGTGAATCAACACAGTTGTTATCGCAAAGTAAACCCTGAAAGGCTGATCAGGACCCCGTATTATTACATGGCTAATAAATAAATGCACTTTTAATAAATGCAAAGCTTCTGTGAGGAAAAAAAAAATCCTAGCAAGACTAACGAACAAGTTCAAACAAGACAATTATTTAAGGGATAATGTAGTCATGTACACCAAATTAATAATTACGTGGACATAGTGATTTAAGATTAAACCGTTTAAAATTCTTGCCTGTTTATTATCTATCTATTAAAGTGTGCAAAACAATAATTTGGGCAACAAGATGAACACTACAGAGTCTCAATACTAAAAATACTTCAATACAATCATAATATTTCAATACAATCAATAACTATAACAGAGACTCAACTGGCACCAGTTGTGTTTGTATGAAACGAGAGAGAGAGTGGGTCCACAGTGTAATACAAGAAACATTAAAGAAAGGCCGGCTCCAGAAACCCGGATGAGTGTGTGTTATACAGCGTTGCTGTTGATGATGTCTGTAATGGCGATCGTACCACAAAAATAAAGCCACTAGAGGGAATATGAAGTCATCTCCAACGCGTGATGGTGCAAAATAATCAGGTCTGCCATGGCATGCGGTTAACACTTTATTTTGTGCATAAAATTACTTGGAAAAACACTGCTGCTTGCACTTCTGAAGCAAGTTGAGTTCGTACATCAGCAAAGACAGTAAACACCATGCTAACTGCAGGACACGCCAGAATCCATCAAGCCATAAACACACATGCACACAAGCACGGTTGAAAAACTGTGAGCTTCCTCAGATCCTAATTCCCTGCCCCCATTCACCTGTGACTTCCTTATATAGTCTCCATAAGTACTGTGATTCCCCCGCCTATGCCCCCTGGTGTGCAAGCGGAAAAACGTCACCCTGTACAACTTACTACTGATAAAACACATAAAACACACATCAAAATTGGCTACAACACACCGGCCCCTAATTGTTACTCTATAATAACATAACAATTAAACATCATACAAACAATTGAAGCCAATAAAACATCCATTATGCAGATGTGTGGTTTCAGCTCATAATGTCCATGTATACATGCATGTCCAATACATCAGTCTCTATCCAGCTTCCCGCAGAAGACAAATCTTTGTAACTGGTCTCTCCAGAATGTTGCATTTGGTCTGGACTTTAACAGACCGCACAAGTCCTTGTGAGTCAGGAAATGTCTGTAGTACTTTCCCTAATAACCAGGATCCGCGAGGTGCAGTAGAGTCTGCCACAATGACTATGTCTCCAATGACAAAGCTTCTCCTGTCCTTGGACCACCGTTGTCGTTCCTGTAACAGAAGTAAGTACTCCCGAACCCATCTGTGCCAGAAGAGATCCGATAAGAACTGAACTTGCCTCCACCGTCGTTTCGTGTACAAATCACTCTTTTCGAAAAGCCCAGGTGGAAGTGCAGGTTTGCCTTTCAACAGAAGGATGTGATTTGGGGTCAAGGGTTCCAGATCGTTAGGATCATCTGATACTTAGGTGATGGGACGGTCATTTAATATGGCTTCCACCTCACATAGCAGAGTTTGTAACCCCTCATCATCCACACTTTGCTGATGAAGGACTGAGTTCAGCACCTGTCTGACCATGCGAATGATTCTTTCCCATGTTCCGCCATGATGTGATGCAGCAGGAGTATTGAAGCTCCATTTCACTTCTGACTGAAGTAATGCATTTTGTATTTTTTGATTGATTAAGAGCAGACAGAGGCGGTTTCAAGATCTTCTGTGGACATGGTTTGACCAGTCAGTTTGGTTCTGAATCTTTGCATCTCCTTTTCCACGTTGACTTATGTCAAGTCCACTGCTAGACACAGAAGCTTGTATTTCTTTTCTCTTCTGACTCAACAGCAGCAACATCTTTCTCACCTGTAGAAAGCAAGCAACTGAGGTTTTTAACCTTTTCCATGAAGAGAAGTAAGTTATCAACTGGTTTGTTGCATTCTGTGTATCTGTGTTGACAGTGTTTGTTACATTTAGGACATCTTTAATGACTACAGCATTTACTGTAGCCTCTCCTTTGACCTCTGGGTCAGTACTGCTGATAGAAACAGAAACTACAATGTTAACAGGCCATTCCCCTTTACTCTTAAGAAGAAAATCTGGGCCGTGGATCCATCTGCTGCTTGTGAGAAGGTACTCAATTTTCACCCCACGTGAAGCTTCATCAGCAGGATTCTGCTTTGTATCGACGTACCTCCATTGTGAGACAGCAGTAGCTTCTCTTATTATGGAGATCCTATTGGCCACAAAGGTGTGAAAACGCTTTGTTTCATTCCCAATGTACTTTAACACAGTTGTGCTGTCACTCCAAAAGGTTGAATTTTCCAACTCTAGCTGTAGTTCTGCTTTTAACAACCTATCAATTTGAACTGCAAGCACAGCAGCGGTTAGTTCCATCCTTGGGATTGTCACTTTCTTTAATGGCGCAACTCTTGCTTTTCCTAAAATGAATGCAAGATGAATTTTCTTCTTGTCATTCTGCAGCCTCAGGTAGGATACTGTACCATAACCATCCTCGCTGGCATCGGAGAAGTGATGTAGTTGGGCATTTGTGAGCTGTCCAAAATCTTTGGGCTTGATGCATCTTGGTACGCTAAATGTGCTGAGCTTTCTTAGATCTTCTAGCCACCTCACCCATTGTAGTTGGTAGTTTGGGGAAATGTGATCATCCCAACCACAGCTCAACCTACAAAGATGTTGCAACAACAACTTGGCAGGTAAGGTAAAGGGAGCTAAAAATCCTATGGGATCGTATACTGAGCTTATTACAGACAAGATACCTCGTCTTGTCAGTGGTCTTTCCTGAACTGCCATTTTGAACCTGAAAGTGTCAGTTTCTGCACACCATTGCAGTCCAACTGTTCTCTCGACAGGGAGGTTGTCTCTGTCGAGATCCAATTGTTTTACTTCCTCAGCTCTTTTTTCTACATCAATAGATTACAACACTGACCTGCTGTTGCTAATCCATTTCACCAGCTGAAAACCACCCAGCTGGCATACAGTTGTCAGGTGTCTCACCAGGGCCATGGCCTCTGCTTCTGAAGGCAGGGACTTCAAGCAGTCATCCACGTAGAAATTGTGCTTGATTGTGTCCGTCACGTGTACTGGAAACTTTGCCCTGTTGTCCTCAGCAGTTTTACTTAGGGCGAAACTAGCACAGCTGGGTGATGATATTGCACCAAATAGATGAACAGTCATTCTGTATTCAGTGAGATGCTGTGTTAGTTCACCACTTGGCCACCACAGGAAGCGAAGAAAATCTACATCCTGTGTTGTCACTTTAACTTGATGATACATCGCCTGAATATCAGCCATCACTGCTACAACCTCTTGACGAAACCTTGTCAGAACTCCAAGCAATGAATTCGTCAAATCAGGTCCCTGAAGTAGCTGACCATTGAGTGACATCCCCTTGAAGCTTACACCGCAGTCAAACACCACCCTCAATGTTCCCTTTTTTGGATGGTATACGCCATGATGCGGAATGTACCAGACTTTACCTTCTTTTCCTTTCAGTTGATGTTCTGGCACCTTTTCTGCATATCCTTTATTTATGACATCACTGAGAAAGTGAGTGTATTCCTCTTTAAAGGTAGCATTTTTCATAAATTTCCTTTTTAAACAGAGAGCTCTTTGTTCAGCAACCTGACGGTTGTTAAGCATGGTGACATTTTCCTCTCTGAAAGGTAATCTCATGCAGTAATGACCGTTGCTGAGTTCAGCTGAACTGTTCATGATTTCCATAAACTTGAGATCTTCTCTGGACATTTCTGGCTTGTCCTCTGCTGACTTCTCATTAAAGTCGTGATTGTATTGCTTCACCAACAATTCCTCTATGTTAGCAATAGATATTCGGTTGACTGAAATTATCCATTTCAGCCTCCTCTCAGTGGTCCATTGATAACCCATCCCAATAGGGTTTTGACAGCATAGGGTCCTCCATCCTTGCGGTTTACCACTTCCCATGGTTACATTACTCTTGCAACGTTGATTCCAATCAACAGTTCCACGTCAGCGTTGATGACAGGAATTTCCACTGAGTGTAAATGTGGCCAGACACTTAATTCTTCTTGTCGTGGAATGTTATCATGAGTCACAGGCATCTCATATTGTGTGAATACATCAGATAATTCAGAGAAAGTGTTACTATTAAGTGCAGATACCTTCAGTCCTGAGATAACAAGACTGTCGACAATCTTTTCTTGGCTCATGGTTCTCAACAGGATCTTGGCGTTCTTTCCTCTCACCTTTAGTTCCCTCATGAGTCGTTCAGAGCAGAAAGTTGCTGTACTGCCGGAATCTAAAAATGCATAAGTTTTTAACATCTTACTGCCTTTTACAGCCTTGATTTGTACAGGCACAATTGGCAAAACATGGTCTTGCGCCCCGGCCCCTATATGGCCACAAGTCTTAGGAGAAACTGCATGACTTGTTTCTTGATATGTGTCCTCTGATTTGATTTCCTTTTCTCTTGAATGGATGTGGAGGCAGGTAGGATGCTTCAGGTTACACAACTTGCAAGACAGACGTCTATGACAATCTTTGCTCATATGTCCAACAGTCAAACACCCAAAACAAACACCTTTGGCTTTTAGAAAGTCAGTTTTCTCTCTGTGCAGCTTCTTCTCCATTCTGGGGCACAACTCCAATATGTGACCCTCCTCACACAGCAGACACGACACCTTAGGTGTTTTATCAGTCACATTGTTCTCCTTTTGCACTTGATGTATGTTCCCAGTTTTAACAGCTTCCACAGAAGTAGCAAAACTGCTTCCCCTTCCCTTGACGCGAACCTGTGAGATTTTATGTCCAATGTTATATTTTGGTGGCAAGATGGATGTGTCCTGAATGTTTCCAAAGAGTGGATCAGAGGCAATGGATACTTGCCTCTCAATAAAACTGACAATGTCACTGAAACCTGCCTGACGACAGTGCCTCTCCTGCAACTCATACGCAGTGTTCCTCCACCTTTCCCTTAGTTTATACGGGAGCTTCAAGACTATAGCACGCATGTTGGATGGCATGTTCATCTCTGTCATGTAACTGATGTCCTCCACTGCATTACAACAAACCCGTAGAAACAAAACAAAGGCTTGCAAGCCTTTAACATCTTCTGCTTTCACTGGTGACTATCCCAGAGCTTTCTCCATATAAGCTGTGGCTATACTTTGTTCATTTCCAAAACGTTTCTGAAGAAGTGTCTTAGCTCTTTGATAGCCTCTTTCAGGTGGCATGTGTTGACAGCTCTTGACCAGCTCCTTAGGTTGTCCTTTGGTGTACTGCTCTAAAAAGTACAAACAATCCATACTGCTAGCAGTCTTTCCCTCCACTCCATTTTCAAATGCTCTTATAAATGTGCTGTACTCGAGAGGGTCGCCATCAAAGGTTGGTATATCCCTTTGAGGTAATGATAGTGAAGACTGCTGCTGCACTAGTAAGGCAGTTATGTCATTTTGCCTTTGCATAATAGTGAGAAGATTTTGAGTTTCTTGTCCCACGTTGGCTTGCACTAAATCATCACGCTGTATGGACTCCTGCGTGGAAAGCATAGCCGTTTTCTGAGTGTGATATGTGGCGTGATTGGTTTGCTGAGAATTTTGAGGCATACTTGTTTGTAATCCAGAGCATGCTCATTTGTTCCATCTTGTTGTAAACTGGTTTCCTTACGTCGTGCCCCCATTGACACCGTGGCTTTGCTGCCTCCTTTTGGTAGATGATTGAACTGATGGCTTGAACTTTGTGGACGTGTCTCCATTGACACTGTGGTTTTGCTGCCTCCTTTTGGTGGATGCTTGAACTGATGGCTTGAACTTTGTGGAACAAATTCCATAGCAGAGGATCTGAGAGAGGATTTGTGTTTTGACCTTTTCAGATATGAATTCATTCCATCAGAATGTGCACTCGAGCTTTGCACATCAGAACCTCTGTACTTAAGCACCTTAACCTTTGCTGTATGAGCAGCAATTTGACTCTTTATTTCAAGCGCCTCCTTCTTTTGTCTAATTTGTTCCTCCTGTACCTCCAGTTCATGCTTTTCTTTTAATGTAGCTGCCATAGCAAGAAGAGCGGCCCTTTCAGCCTCTGCTTTGAGGTATGCAGAGGAGGTTGATGACTTTAAAGACCTGTGGCTGGAGCATGAAGCAGACGTACACCTTTTTCCACCAACATTAGAAACACTATCATTTGGACCAATATCATCAGTGATCACAGTCATGTGTTGCTCAATATTGTCAACTTCATCATCATCATCATCATTGCATTGTTCCCCATTGTCAAGCAACCACTCTTCAATCCCTCTAATTATTTCTGTATTGCTGTTCATTTGGGTTTCAAACCATTTATTGTTTTGACATTTCCTCCTGTGGTAGCAATGGTTTCAATGATTCATGCAACTCTGTTGTTTCCGCAACCATTTTTAGAAACGTATCATATATGATCTGTACCTCAGGCACCTTTTCGTTTGAAAGCATCAATTGCTCAACTTCCTTTCTTAGTTTGTAAAGTTTCTTTATCCTAAGGTTCCTTTCCTTTTGATGTGATAATATTTTTTCTTCTAAAGCTTTAACCGTGAGTTTAACTGGTCTTTTACCAAGTTCATTCTCCGTTTCACCTTGATTGACAGGTGCATTCAAATCCACGTTACTCATTTTGATAATGATTTAGACAAGCTGCCAAAAAGGCTTTATTTTTAGAATTGAAGCAGGATTTACCTATATCCTGATTGTGAGAAGTCCAATCTCTTCCACACAGCTTATAACAATTCAAAAAACAGTCCTACCGTAGCTCTCCGTGTTGTTGTTTAGCCCACTTTCACTTATCAGCGTCCCAATTTGTCCTGTCGGCGTTCACTGATTGGAATCAGCTGGAGCGCGCCACAACATCCGCGTGATCCGTCCATTAAAGCGTAGTTTTTCAACTTTTGTAATGGCGATCGTACCACAAAAATAAAGCCACTAGAGGGAATATGAAGTCATCTCCAACGCGTGATGGTGCAAAATAATCAGGTCTGCCATGGCATGCGGTTAACACTTTATTTTGTGCATAAAATTACTTGAAAAACACTGCTGCTTGCACTTCTGAAGCAAGTTGAGTTCGTACATCAGCAAAGACAGTAAACACCAGTGTTGGGCAGTAACGCGTTACTGTAACGCAGTTACTTTTGACAGTAACTAATACTGTAACGCATTACTTTTTAAATAAATTAACTCCGTTACCGTTACCATATGGCGCGTTGTCCGTTACTTTTTTAAATTAGTTGCTGGAACGGCTGACAAGTGTGCGCTGTCATTACACAGTACGAGAGCACTGAAGAGACTGCTAGCATTATACAGAGCGAGAGGACACCTGAGGACACATAACAAACTCACTGGCTGAGTTGTTTACGAACACGTGAGGCAGCGCGAGCACGGAGATTACAAGCTGCACGGAGAGCGCTGAGCACTTGATGCGCATTTAAAACACAGACAGCGAAACGGTATGAATACAGAACACTTAAGTACACATTGCCATATCATTATAAAGTAATTAATTTTTTAATTACCCACATGTTTTATGTCGCAATTGTTACCATCTATTTGCATTAGTTTATATCCAGCTGGTCACTTTTATGCATTCATTAGCCGGCGAAGTTGTATTTTTAAAACTAGTGCCGTGATTGATTGCTTACATTGATATGTTCATGCAGCCAACATCAAGTCTAATCAAGTGTTCTAAAATTTAAGCAAATAAAGTGAAAGACTGTACATGTAATATAGGTCTACATTTATGTAATTTTAATGCTCTGGCCTTTGCAGATATTTAAATATGGCCATCTTCTTTAAGCTTGAATCATATAAATGGTAACACTTTACAATAAGATTACAATTTTAGCATTAAATATGGTTAATAAATGTTGTAGAAGTATCATTCATTGTTAGATGTATTTGTATATCCTTAGTTAATGTAGGCCTACTATGAACTAACAAGAATGATCAAGGTACAATTGTATTGCTCAAATATTAATTCATGCAGTAAAAAACACAGTGGTAAAAACGTATACTGTCAGCTGCATGAACATATCAATGTTGAGAAAGCAAACAAGTCACTAGCTTTAAAAATGCTTGTTTTGTTATTTATTTCAGAAATCCTTGATACATTCAGTTTGTGCTGGTCTGACTTAAATAAAATAGTGTTTAAAAATTACTTTCTGTTTAAGTCAGTTTTGTGTTTGTATAGACCATAACGCATAAAAGGGCATTAATGGGAACATTTGAAAACTTTCTTTAAAAAAGTAACTAAAAAGTTACTTTTAACAGTAACGCATTACTTTTTGGTGTAAGTAATCAACAAAGTAATTGAGTTACTTTTTGAATGAAGTAACTAGTAACTGTAACTAGTTACTATTTCTTAGTAACTAGCACAACACTGGTAAACACCATGCTAACTGCAGGACACGCCAGAATCCATCAAGCCATAAACACACATGCACACAAGCACGGTTGAAAAACTGTGAGCTTCCTCAGATCCTAATTCCCTGCCCCCATTCACCTGTGACTTCCTTATATAGTCTCCATAAGTACTGTGATTACCCCGCCTATGCCCCCTGGTGTGCAAGCGGAAAAACGTCACCCTGTACAACTTACTACTGATAAAACACATAAAACACACATCAAAATTGGCTACAACAATGTCATTATCTGGAAATATCAGACCTCAGAATGTCACGACTGACCAATCAAATTCAAGTATTCCAGAGAGCCATGTAATAATCATTTGGATTACATAGTTTAGCATTATTTTACCCATTACATTGGGATTCTACTTTAGCACATTAAAGTAAAAAAAAGAAAAAGAAAAGTTATTGTTTATTATTTTATGTTAAACAGGGAATCTTGCTCTTGGAGCCACAGCTGTCCAGTCTTCCACATACGATGTAGCAGGAGGAGCTCAAAAGGCTGTCGATGGCAACAGGGATTCAAATCGGTTTCGTGGGTCATCATGCAGTGTGACTAATTCGGACAGAGACCCCTGGTGGAGAGTTGACTTGGGGGAAGTCTACACAGTAACCAGGGTTAGCATCACTAATCGTGGAGATGGTTATACAACAAGGATAAATGGAGCTCAGATCCGTATCGGCAACAGCCTGGAAAATAATGGCAACAATAATGAGCTGTAAGTATCGTCTCTCTCTTAACACACAAGTGCTTAGAAAATGAGTAAATAAGATAACATTACTTTGAATAAATCCTTTTAATTTGAACTTTGACTGAAGTATATTTAATATTTCTCTATTACTCTGTGTCTTCACAGGGCTGCAAGTGTTGTGTCTATCCCAGCTGGAGTCACAAAAACATTTGAGTTTAAGCCTATTAATGGACGATATGTCAACATTATTATTCCTGGGCGCAATGAATATCTCACACTGTGTGAGGTCGAGGTGTTTGGGGGTGAGGGACAGTGAGAGAAGACTCTGTGATAGAATTTGATTATGTTCTTATTAATGTGTGTATAACTGTTATTATTTTATTAACAGACACATCAACGCACGCTTTGGTTCCAAGTGAGTGTTTTTCATTACTTTGAATGTTTTCAGTAACACATAATATAAAATAATATTCTTTCTGAATATATTCTTACATATCAGATTCTTACTGAACATTTGATAACCAATAAGGGATAATGTGAATCAGCACAGTTGTTATCGCAAAGTAAACCCTGAAAGGCTGATCAGGACCCTGTATTATTACATGGCTAATAAATAAATGCACTTTTAATAAATGCAAAGCTTCTTTGAGGAAAAAAAAAATCCTAGCAAGACAAACGAACAAGTTCAAACAAGACAATTATTTAAGGGATAATGTAGTCATGTACACCAAATTAACAATTACGTGGACATATTGATTTAAGATTAAACTGTTTTAAATTCTTGCCTGTTTATTATCTATCCATTAAAGTGTGCAAAACAATAATTTGGGCAACAAGATGAACACTACAGAGTCTCAATACTAAAAATACTTCAATACAATCATAATATTTCAATACAATCAATAACTATAACAGAGACGCAGCTGGCACCAGTTGTGTTTGTATGAAACGAGAGAGAGCGGGTCCACAGTGTGACACAAGAAACATTAAAGAAAGTCCAGCTCCAGAAACCCGGATGAGTGTGTGTTATACAGCGTTGCTGTTGAAGACGTCATTATCTGGAAATATCAGACATCAGAATGTCACGACTGACCAATCAGATTCAAGTATTCTAGAGAGCTGTGTAATAATCATTTGGATTACATATAGCATTATTTTGCCCATAATATTGGGATTCTACTTTAGCACATTAAAGTAAACAAAAGAAAAAGAAAAGTTATTGTTTATTATTTTATGTTAAACAGGGAATCTTGCTCTTGGAGCCACAGCTGTCCAGTCTTCCACATACGATGGAGCTGTAGCTCAAAAGGCTGTCGATGGCAACAGGAATTCAATTAGGACAGTTGGGTCATGCAGTGTGACTAATGCGGACAGAGACCCCTGGTGGAGAGTTGACTTGGGGAAAGTCTACAAGGTAACCAGGGTTAGCATCACTAATCGTGGAGATGGTTATACAGAGAGGATAAATGGTGCTCAGATCCGTATCGGCAACAGCCTGGAAAATCATGGCAACAATAATGAGCTGTAAGTATCGTCTCTCTCTTAACACTTACACAAATAGTTAGAAAATGAGTAAATAAGATAACATTACTTTGAATAAATCCTTTTAATTTGAACTTTGACAGAAGTATATTTAATATTTTTCTATGACTCTGTGTCTTCACAGGGCTGCAAGTGTTGTGTCCATGTCACCTGGAGAGACAAAAACATTTGAGTTTAAGCCTATTAATGGACGATATGTCAACATTATTATTCCTGGGCGCAATGAATATCTCACACTGTGTGAGGTCGAGGTGTTTGGGGGTAAGGGACAGTGAGAGAAGACTCTGTGATAGAATTTGATTATGTTCTTATTAATGTGTGTATAACTGTTATTATTTTATTAACAGACACATCAACGCACGCTTTGGTTCCAAGTGAGTGTTTTTCATTACTTTGAATGTTTTCAGTAACACATAATATAAAATAATATTCTTTCTGAATATATTCTTACATATCAGATTCTTACTGAACATTTGATAACCAATAAGGGATAATGTGAATCAGCACAGTTGTTATCGCAAAGTAAACCCTGAAAGGCTGATCAGGACCCCGTATTATTACATGGCTACTAATAAATAAATGCACTTTTAATAAATGCAAAGCTTCTGTGAGGAAAAAAAAAATCCTAGCAAGACAAACGAACAAGTTCAAACAAGACAATTATTTAAGGGATAATGTACAGTCATGTACACCAAATTAATAATTACGTGGACATATTGATTTAAGATTAAACCGTTTTAAATTCTTGCCTGTTTATTATCTATCCATTAAAGTGTGCAAAACAATAATTTGGGCAACAAGATGAACACTACAGAGTCTCAATACTATAAATACTTCAATGCAATCATAATATTTCAATACAATCAATAACTATAACAGAGACGTAACTGGCACCAGTTGTGTTTGTATGAAACGAGAGAGAGCGGGTCCACAGTGTAATACAAGAAACATTAAAGAAAGGCCGGCTCCAGAAACCCGGATGAGTGTGTGTTATACAGCGTTGCTGTTGAAGAACAAACAACAACAACTATAAGAAAACTTGCAGGAAAAGAGAGGTAAAGATATTTTAAATAGACAGTGCTATTTATCTCTCTTTGGACTTTTGCCTCATTTCTGTTTAAAAGAACAGCACTGAAAAACATTTTTGAACATTTTGGACACAACTGGAATTGTAAAGAGATCAGTGAAAGTCATATTTTTCCCATTCTTGGCTTATTTATTCATTTTTGCCTATTTTATATATTCACTGAGAGATGAAAAACAAAACAAATCAAAACAGTGGCAGTTATTTCAGTTGATTGTTTACATTCCAAATCAACGATGGCCAGAGCATCATCTTGGCCCCGCCCCTTCATCTACCCTCATCTTAGCCCCGCCCCTTCATCTACCCTCAGAAGAGCTCTGAGCACTCCAGGCTGATGCTCAGACACAAGCAGATGAAGGAGAGCCCTGACACACTGTTTGCTGAACTACAGGACCACAGTGCCATGAACAACCTGCTCTTCTACACCGAACACAGCCCTTTATGGCACACTGCCTTCTGTCAACATCTCACCTTTATCAAAAAAAGAGGCATCTGTAAAGGCAGACAGATCCTAGCATTTGAAGATGCTGAAAAAAATGATGAAACAAGATTTTTGACCCTGAACTTGTATCAAAATGGCACTGTCATGATCCAGGGATCAGAGTCTGCTCTCAAGGTCTTCATCAAGGATTTTGATCTAATAAAAACACTGGCCCTGTCTGATGAAGCTGACAAAAATATGAACATTGATGCGTCCCCTGGAAAATCTGTCCAGAAGATTACAGTGACTTCAGCAACTGCGATCCCATCTCCAATGTCAAGAATGAAAGACAATTTTTCACTTCTGGAAGTAGAAGTAGTGGAGATAAAAGAGTTAATACTGTCCCACCTGAAAGAAATCAACATGGAACAAGTGACAATCGACATAAAGAACTTAAAACAAGAAGTTGAATATCTGCAGAGACAACGAGAAGAAATGTCAACAGAACTTCAGCAAACTAAAGATGAACTGAGGGAAGTAAAATCAACTTTAGGAAGACAACTAACAGACATTAGAAAAGAAATGGAGGAGGAGCTCTCTGCCTTGAAATCAGTTCTTCGCACCAAAGACGAACTCATCACAAACCTAAAAGAAAGACTCAGTTCTGTTTCAGCATCAGAGTCTTCTGCTAAACCCTTGATCCATCCAGAGATGCTCATGGAGAATCCTCGACCTGAACAGCTACCAGTGGAAGAGCCTCACTGCTCGACTGATCCAGCATCCCAGACCCACAGCTCCGCTGCACAGGACCCGGGAGAGACACACGCTCTTATCCTGACTGACTCCAATGGGAAATATGTCAGTGAGAAACTCCTATTACCAAACATGAGAGCCAAGAAAATCTGGTGTCCAAACACAAGAAGTGCTTTTCAGATCCTGTCGGAGAGTAAACACGAAAACTACAAGCACATAATAATTCACACAGGCACAAATGACTTAAGGGCCATGAAGGGCCGTGTGACTCCTGTGATGAGAGAGGTGGCGATCAGAGCCACACAGCGTTTCCCAGAGGCTAGAATAACTCTGTCCACACTGCTGCCACGCACCGACGTACCGTTCCACGTAATCCACGGGAATAATGTGGAACTCTCCAGAAGCTGTGCACTCATTCCTAATGTTCATCTCGCCCATCACAAAGACATACAGCCTCATCATATGTATGACCACGTACATCTCAACAAGCAAGGAGTGAAAGTCTTCGCCAGAGTGCTGAAAAGCACAGCCCTTGTAAATACAGCAAGAAACAGAAACTTCGATAACAAGAGAAGCTCTCAGCCACCGAGAAGCCCTCGTCCTCCATCACAACACAGGAGCTACAAAACACAGAGAAGCCCTCGTCCTCCAGCAGAGCCCAGAACGGACCCCGGACCTCCATCACAACACAGGAGCTACACAACACCGAGAAGCCCTCGTCCTCCAGCAGAGCCCAGACCGGCCCCCGGACCTCCATCACAACACAGGAGCTACGCAGCGGCCGCTCAACAACCCCAGAACCCTGCAGCCGCTGAACTCAACCAGATAAGACATCTGCTGAACATCATCTGCTCCAGACTGAGGACATAACCTGCATAACACTCACACACACACACATATATACACACACACATTATAGAAGAACCTACTCATGAAATCTTTTAAAATCAGTTGTTGGAATATACAAGGTCTGCACTCTTCTACGTTTGGTAATAAGACTGCAGACCAAGACTTACTCAGCAGTGTAACTGATATGGACATCTGTATCTTTCATGAGACGTGGTGTCGTAGTAATGAGACTTTACAGTGTCCAATAGGATACAAGGAAATTATAATTCCTTCATCAAAAAATTCTAAAATAAAATGTGGCCGAGACTCTGGTGGAATACTTATATGGCACAAAGATGATCTAAAACATTCAATTAAAATTGCTAAAAGTGGAAAATCTTCTATTTGGCTTGAAATGAAGTCCATCATTTCACAGTCCAATCTTTACCTCTGTGCCATCTATATTACCCCCCATGACTCTCCCTATTACGAAGAGCAAAGCTTTCCAACATTACAGGCTGACATCTTACACTTTCAGTCCAGAGGAAATGTCCTCGTCTGCGGAGACTTAAACGCCAGAACAGGGCGAGAAATTGATTATGTAAATATTGTAGATAATGACCACATCCTCAATGACACCACGTTTCATTCCTCATCGAATATCACACAGAGAAACAGCTATGACAATTCAGTAAACATTAATGGAAAACAAATGTTAAAACTATGTAAAGGTTTAGGTCTCTACATCATCAATGGCAGGACTCGTGGAGATACATTAGGTAGATTCAATTACTGCTCCAGATTAGGAACCAGTGTGGTTGATTATTCAATAACAGATATTGACCCAAGCTTTATTAATGCCTTCACAGTCAGACCTCAGCTCCCGATCTCCGATCACTGCCAAACTGTGCTTTATCTGAAACCCCCGTGTGAAATAACTAAAACTTCTCCACTTGATTCTGAAAAACTGTTTCCTTTGAAACCCAAACTTAAATGGAGTCAATCCAACTCGGATCAATTCAAAGAAAATATGAACAGTCCTACAATATTAAAAATGCTGGATGAATTTATGTCCACTGATTTCACTTTAGATATGAATGGAATAAATTTAGCAACAAAAAACTTAAATTACATATTCAAAACATTGATAACTCTATCTAACATTAAACAGCAAAGCAAACATAAAACAGATCAACAGAGAATAAGAAAGGATGTGTGGTTCGATGATGAATGTGCAGGTCTCAGGAAAGAATTGAGGAGACTCTCTAACAAAAAGCACAAAGACCCGTCCAGCCAGACATTACGGCTTTCTTATTCAGACTGTCTGCAAAATTACAAAAGACTTTTGTGGAACAAAAGAGGAAACTATTTTAAATCCAAAATTGATGAAATTGATAATTCGGTAGATCAAAACACTTTCTGGAATCTTTATAAAAAACTTGAAAAACCCAAATTAGAGATGTCACTCCAGAATGGCACAATTTGGAAATCATACTTTGAAAATTTGTATCGAAAAATTGCACCAGCGGACCTTAACCAACCTCAGAGTAAAATAAAGAAAACTCTAGAAGACTTGGAGAAAACAATTAAAAATTATCAAAATCCATTAGATAAATCTATAACAATATCTGAAATATTAGAACATATTAAAAATCTTAAATTAAAGAAAGCATGTGGACAAGATCACATTAGTAACGAAATGCTTAAACTCAGCAGTCCCAGCATGATTAAAACTCTAGCCAAACTATTTAATCTGGTGTTCTGGTCCGGAAGCTTCCCCGAGATCTGGTCTGAAGGACTCATCACCCCCATATTCAAGAAAGGTGATCGATTCGACCCTAATAGTTATCGCGGCATCAGTGTGGGCAGTGCTTTAGGAAATCTGTTCTGCAGGATCATAAACACACGCATTGTCTCACACATTTCATCACACAACATTTTAAATAAAGCACAGATTGGCTTTCTACCAAAACACCGCACATCCGACCACATCTATTCTCTTCACACACTCATCAACAAAAACATCAAGGACAAACAAAGGAAAATATTTGCATGTTTTGTAGACTTTAAAAAAGCATTCGACTCAATTTGGCATGATGGTCTACTGTACAAAATCCTACAAATTGGCATTGGCGGGAAAACGTTTGACATTATCAAATCTCTGTACAGCAACAGCAAAAGTGCGGTGAAAATCAGGAACCACAGAAGCGCGTTCTTCCAGCAGGGCCGTGGAGTGAGGCAGGGCTGCAGTCTGAGCCCGACTCTATTCAACATCTACATCAATGATCTGGCATCAGCGCTGGAGAGCTCTACTGTCCCCGGCCTCACTCTACAGCACACACAGGTCAGGGATCAGGGGTCAGAGGTCAGATGTCTGCTGTACGCGGATGATCTGGTCCTGCTGTCCCGCACACCTGAGGGCCTTCAGCAGAGCCTGTCCCTGCTGGAACAATACTGTCACGACTGGGCCCTGACAGTCAATCTGGACAAAACCAGAGTCATGGTGTTCCAGAAGAAGGCCAGATCTCAGGGACACAAACACCAGTTCACGTATAAAGGCCAGGTCCTGCAGCACAGCACTAGCTATAGCTATCTGGGCATCGACATCAGCGCTTCGGGACGCTTCGGTCTGGCTGTCAAAACACTCAGTGAAAAGGCTCGGAGGGCTTTTTATGCAATAAAGTCACGATGCGGCCACTTAAAATTACCCATTAAAACCTGGATAAAATTATATAATTCAATAATAAAACCAATTATTTTATATGGATGTGAAATTTGGGGACCAGTACTAAATTTAAAAAATTGGGATAAAACACCAGTAGAAAAATTACAATCGGAAATTGCCAAAAATATTTTAGGGGTTCACCGAAACACATCCACTGCCGCCTGCAGGGCTGAGCTAGGCTTGTACCCGCTGAACATCGAGATCCAGAAGAGATGTGTTCAGTTCTGGCATCACCTCCATCAGTCTGATCCAGAGTCAGTCCAATATAAAGCCCTCCTCGCCAATGAAACCTCAGCAGAACCTCATCCTCTACACTAGGGATGGGCATTCGATTAAATTTTCTTAGTCGATCGTCGGGAGAATTAACGATCGACTATCGATTAATCATTAATATTTTTATATTCAAATTCATTATTTATTTAACTTTTTATAAATTAAAAATGCAATGAAAATACAAAAATACAGCGTGTTTTTCCTCGATTAGATCTTTATTACAAGATGATCAACTTGTGGCAGTAAAACTGGACGTTGGTTAGGCTAAACTTGAAGATATGCGCTGCGGTGCTCGAAAGCAACGGAACCTGCAGCTGCGAGTTGGCGTTCTTAAACAGAGACCCTCGTTTGTTCCAAAATAATAAATAATAAAAAAAATCATGTTAAACAATAACTTAACCAAAAACATAATAATACTTAGATCTGACAGGTTTTGTCAAAATGTAACTCAAAACTATCCAAGAACGGAGTCGAGAAAGAGGGTGAGAGAGATTAGCCTACCTACTGTAACAATCAATTAGGCTAGGCTACTTAACAAAGCCTCATAAAAAATAACTAGTAACATACAACTTCTACACCAGTCTACTGATTTTTGTTGAGAAAGATAAGCATGTTAATGACATGATCTGGGGTCAGACGCGACCGCAACCTGACCGTCAAGCCTCGTTTACACTTTCGCCTGGCTCTGCAGCGCGAGTCTCCGCAGACTGCGCGCGCACCTCCCCAAACGGACGAGGCGTTTATACTCGACGCGCTCGCCTGTGAAACACCGAATACCGCAATGACGTCATTTTTGCCGCGCTCACCTTCGCGCTCGTGCGGACGCGTCGAGCACGGGCGTCAGTTTGGTTTGAAATGTGGGGGGGGCAGAGACGCATTCGGAAGTGCATTTTCAGAAGTGGTGGGTACAATGACGCATTCATTTTTTTTTCTCTTTCGCGCAGGTCATGTTTTGAAAGACGATGTCCTGTAGCTTATTAATGTAATTATGTAAATACAAAAAAATGTATACAAAAATGTGATGTCCGACTCGTTTAATGAAGAAGAAAGCCTTAAGTTTTCAGACAAGTAGGCTACTCAATTTACAACATGCATTCATCCAATCATCTACATCAGTCATTTTGACCAACTTGAAAGCATCCAATCATCATTATCATCATCACAACTATTCCCGTATTCAGCAATAGATTTAAGGCAAGCATAATGCAAACAAGATAGCTACTACTCCACGATCATCTCCACCAATGCTCACGGGCGTCAGTTTGGTTTGAAATGTGGGGACAGAGACGCATTCGGAAGTGCATTTTCAGAAGTGCTGGGTACAAACTTGTCAGTGACGTGCGGTGATGTCTTAAAGAGGCTAGGCACTGAGTTGAAAGCCAGATTACCTGATTTATTGTTTATGCTAATAATACGTAATAACAGTAAACGTTACGCACAAGCGCGGCATATCAAGAAATGTACAAGTCAGGATGTATATCGTGTACTCTCTCTCTCTCTCTCTCTCTCTCTCGCACGCACACACACACACACACATACACACATACACGCACACACACAAGCGCGGCACAGGCACACACCGGTAGTTATGTCCACTCCAGCATCAGAATGCAACCATTCTTAATCCTTAATTGTTGCACAGCGGCAATTATGTTTGTCAGTCAGCAAAAGTAAAATCACACACTGCTCAATTGAATATGAAGGCAAATGGCTTGCATTGATTCAACCACATTTATCAAGTCAATATTAAGCCCAAAATAGTTTTTGACTCACCAATCGGTAGATTATTTGTACATAAAATCCATCCGCCGTTCTCGTTAAAACGTCGATCACATTTTCTTTCATTCCAGTCTGTTTGAAACGATCGGGCAATTTTTGGGCCCTTTTGCTGCATTAGTCCATCTAAGGCTGGCGTAGACCTCCCTCTTGCTATTAACTCAGATTTTGTAAAAGAAAAAATTCTTAACTCCGTGATCACGGCCGGTGCTGTCATTTTGACTTTGAATTTGGCGGGGATTAACTATGTAGGCTAGCTGTGGTGTAATGACAAATGTCCAGTGATATCTCGATTTTAATTGGTCCATGTCTGATACGTAACGGAGTATTACTGGCATAACATATTTACGTCCAAAGGCACAGCAGATTTGTGCTTTTTGCCGTACATGTTGAAGAATACAGGATCGAAGTGCGCATGCGCAACATACAAACAAATGCTAGTAAAAGAAAAATGCTAGTAGACAGTAAAAGCACTTCTTATTCTACCATTTGTTTTTTATTTGATTATGCGTAACTGCCACATTTGTCATCATAACGTCTAAACAATTGGAATAACACACATATTGCATATATAAAAAACAAGAATAAACAGTAAAAAACAATTTTGGCAGGGTAGTGCCTAGTTTGCCTACCCAGACCGCACGTCACTGAAACTTGTCAAACTGTGCAGCCTCTCTCTGCTCAACCCGTAAATAAATCCATCGATCTGCACATTTTGTTTGAGTTCTTTAATGGTCTAGTGGTTGATCTTTTGTCTCCACAACGGCGATAGATTGAAGCGCGCGTCCGAGTGAAGACTGCGCGAGCCTGTATCCGTGACACTGATTGCCGCGGCAACGAGCGCTCAGCAGCTTGAGTTCAAAAACACCACATTTTAGCGCTAGATCTCTTATTTAATAGCGAATTAAATTAATGCTCTGCTAGTTAACTGGATATGTTTTATTTATATGTATTAGGTACATCCGTGGCGCCTCAATGTTTCAAAAAGTGGTGGGTACAAAATGACTCATGGCGAAATCTGGTGGGGACGCGTACCCACCGTCCCCACCGAAATCGACGCCTATGGCGTCGAGTGTAAACAAGGCTTCAGTCCAGCCGCTGAAAACACCCGCTCTGAGGGGACTGACGTTGCCGGGATGCACAGGTACCTCCGCGCTAACTTGACCAGCCCGGGGAACACGTTCACTTTCACTCACACTACGCAACGCAGCAGCATTAGTTTAATGATAATCGATAACAAGTTAACGTGATCGACGAAATTCTTAATGATCAATAATCGATCGTCGATTAATCATGCCCATCCCTACTCTACACACACTCGCTCTTCACCTCCTCCATCAGACTACACCCCCCACTAACCACAGCTACAGCCCCAAAACTATTGTTAAAGAAATACACACACATCTAAAAGACACCCATGATGAGTCACTAAAAGCAAGTTTTGACCTCCAAAATAAACTCCAATGTTACTCGACCCTCAACAGAACCACTAAATTGGCCAGTTATCTATTTATTAAACATTTTAAAGAAAGACAAATCCTCTCCAAATACAGATTAAGTGACCATGATCTAGAGATAGAGAGAGGAAGACATAGACAAACATGGAGAGAGAGAGAGCAGAGGATCTGTAGACACTGTGATCTACAGCACATAGAGGATGAGGAACACTTTCTGCTCTTCTGTCCCAAATATACCGATATAAGAGAAACTTTTCTGCCCAAATTTGAAGCCTTGATCCCATCATTCTATGAACTGTGTGACACTGAAAAAATGTCCTTCTTACTTGGAGAAGATGATAGTACAGCTGCACTAGCGGCTAAATATGTGCTAGCTATTCATAACGCCAGAGACAGCTAATTCTCTAGAGTGATCAAATGTATTTATTTATCTATTTATTAAGATAGATTATGTTTATTTATCTATCTATTTGCAATGCTACATATGACATGATTTATACATATATGTTTACTGTTTGTTTTATTATTTATATATAATATGTTGATGCTTTGGCAACATTGTGTTACACAGTCATGCTAATAAAGCTAATTTGAAATTGAATTGAGAGAGAGAGAGAGAGAGAGAGAGAGAGAGGAGAGAGAGAGAGAGAGAGAGAGAGAGAGAGAGAGAGAGAGAGAGAGAGAGAGAGAGAGAGAGAGAGAGAGAGACTCATATCAGGCTGAAGCCCTGCGGTGTCAGGAGCAGAACCGGCACCGGAGTAGAGGTGGGCGATATATCGTTTAGACGATAATATCCAAATTGTTGTCTGGACGATATGCAAAATTGGGATATCGAATATTTCATAATTTGTACAATCCGACCACCAAACATGAAAAGAGCTGAAGGAAGTTAAAGAGAAAACAAATAACGCACACTAACCTTCTAAACAATTATATGTAGCGATTTTAATACTGTAGGGGTTTGTTTGACTGTATTTTATTTTATTTTTTGTACAAAATCACGATCGTTCCTCAATTGCACGAGAGTAAAGCTGCTACTAATTTGCAATATACAACTACGAAGTTCTTACCTGTGTGTTATGACGTTTCTTAGGTTGAAGCAACAATCCAAAAGAGTAAAGCGATGTACGATTAATAAAATAGCTGCTAGAAAAGGCAAAATGTGCGGCGTTTGCGGAAAAATGAAGTCTGAAGTTAGAAAGTTTTTCTTAAATGTCTGTGGCGTCCTCAAGTGGCGAGCTTCGTGATTGCATCATTAGAAAATTGCGTTGTATAATGAGTCCAAAAGATGGAATACATTTTCCCAAGAGATCGGTTCGGTACGCATTACAAACCGAACCATTCCGGTGGTTGGACCATTTTTCCTGCCGACCAAAATCCGCGCTGGAGCGAACACCACAACGTTGCGCAACATCAAATGGCAAATGTAATGAAAGCGGAACGAAACTCATTATTTTGTGCTTCACGGACCGTTTATCAGTTCGGACGAATGTCGGTGCAGCGCGAGCCGATCTTGATTAAGCGACACCGTTACTACATAAGAGATCCAGTAAACAAAGCATTTGAATTCGCCACTTAAGTAATAACATCGCTGCGAGATCTAGTGAGAAGCGTTACAATTTCTCCGTTATTAACGGATCAAACAGCGCTGACGTGGAAACCAGGAGAAACATCGTTCCATGAATGAACTAGTTATAGGTTTTAAGTCCACAGATCCATTCACCATGGATTTAATGTAGTAACACTAACTTGTAACCATGGAAGTTTTGCAGAAATATTAAAATGCTTTCAAGTACGTCACACATCTTTTTCCAGCACGTCAAAACTCAAATGTTATATGTTATTTAAATGTTATTTTTAATGTGATGACCAAAACATTATTTGTTCATCCTTCAAAGATTACCCCTATTTATAAAACTAAAAGTTTCAAGATGTAGGAAAACTCACACTTATTTAAAAATATTTTTTCTTTAAATAAATAGGAAATTTCTATGGCATTTCTTTATTTTTTGCTGTATCGAAAACGTACCGAACCGTGACACCACTGTATCGTATAAAACCGAACCGTGAATTTTGTGAACCGTTACACCCCTATTAAAAATATAAAAGAACAATAAAGACTTTATTGAATAATATTTTATTATTTTAAAAAGTTTAGGAGTCTTTAAATCAATAATGTCTCATATCTTTATGTACTAGTAATTCCATACAATAATAGGTCAAATCAAATGCAGCAAGTCAAAAGACCAACTGGACCTTCTTTGCCAGTTTGCACACATTTCTTTGAAGGATTGCAAAAATATCGTCTGAATATCGATATCGAGATATTGAAAAAAAATATCGAGATATTCATTTTTGTCAATATCTCCCACCCCTACACCGGAGCGCACTCTCACAGCTGATGCTGAAACTACAGCCAGACCAGCACAGCACTATCTGGCCCAACCAAATTATACAATTACAAAAACAAAATTACATCACCTATTGGAAAGATGCTACTAAATTACAAAAAAAGATGGAACTCTATTTACTCCTGAAAAGAGATTATAAACCAGCAGAATACCTGAGCTGTGTGAAAGAGCATAAAGTGAGAAAGACCCTAACCAGATACAGGCTGAGTGACCACAGTCTGGCTGTAGAGAGAGGTGTGTGTGTGTGTGTGAGTGACCACAGTCTGGCTGTAGAGAGAGGTGTGTGTGTGTGTGTGAATGACCACAGTCTGGCTGTAGAGAGAGGTGTGTGTGTGTGTGTGTGTGTGTGTGTGTGTGTGTGAGAGTGACCACAGTCTGGCTGTAGAGAGAGGTGTGTGTGTGAGAGTGACCACAGTCTGGCTGTAGAGAGAGGTGTGTGTGTGTGTGTGAGAGTGACCACAGTCTGGCTGTAGAGAGAGGACGGCACAGGCAGAGATGGCAGCCGAGAGAGCAGAGACTGTGTTCTCTGTGCTCTCAGAGAGAGGT
Organism: Gila robusta; assembly: GCA_030770095.1. Lineage (NCBI taxonomy): Eukaryota > Metazoa > Chordata > Actinopteri > Cypriniformes > Leuciscidae > Gila > Gila robusta. Next base: position 394,330 of record JAVALU010001456.1, on the reverse strand, counting down.
GTGTGTGTGTGTGTGTGTGTGTGGCAGCCGAGAGAGCAGAGACTGTGTTCTCTGTGCTCTCAGAGAGAGGTGTGTGTGTGTGTGTGTGTGTGTGTGTGTGTGGCAGCCGAGAGAGCAGAGACTGTGTTCGCTGTGCTCTCAGAGAGAGGTGTGTGTGTGTGTGTGTGTGTGTGGCAGCCGAGAGAGCAGAGACTGTGTTCTCTGTGCTCTCAGAGAGAGGTGTGTGTGTGTGTGTGTGTGTGTGTGTGTGTGTGTGTGTGTGTGGCAGCCGAGAGAGCAGAGACTGTGTTCGCTGTGCTCTCAGAGAGAGGTGGAGACAGAAGAACACTTCCTGATACACTGTGATCACTATCACAGCATTAGATCGGACTATTTCACTAGATTCCAACAGTTAGAACCAAATTTTATGGCATTACCAAATTCAGAAAAATTAAATCATATTTTGGGAGAAAAATCTAGCTCAATCACAACAGCAGCAAAGTATGTAACAGCCTGCTACAAACTACGAGAGTCAGCCAGTGGACAAAACTAAAGTCAGAATTGTTCTTGTCTTGTTTGAATGTTGGTACAAACGTACAAAAATGTGTGTTTTAAATGTTAAAAATGTATTCATGCATTTTTTATTATTTATTTTTTTTTACACTGACTGATTTGTTGATTTTTATTTTATTATATTTATTGTTTGTGATTATTTGTTCATTGCATGTGTAATGGCCAATGCTTTGGCAATACTGTACAAGTCATGCCAATAAAGCTCATTAGAGAGAGAGAGAGAGAGAGAGAGAGAGAGAGAGAGAGAGAGAGAGAGAGAGAGAGAGAGAGAGAGAGAGAGAGATGTGTTAGACATTTGTACTACTTATACTATGTGTACATTGCCTTGATTTTTTTTCTTGATTTCATTGCCAGATTAAGTGGAATGAGAGGATGTTACACCACAGTCCACTGATCCTACAAGCAAAACACCAAATTTCTGTTTTCTGAGCAATACTAATATTACACTTTTTTCAATTTTATTTTCATTTTACCCATGCACATTTTATCCTTAAAATAAAGGAGATGTTTCAGTGCACAGTCAGTAAAGGTTTGAAATGGTTTTTAAAATGCACCTGATTCTTAACCCCAGTTTGATCCAGGGGTTTGTGTATTTAATCATCTTTGTTTATTTCTCTGCTTTCTACATCAATAAATTACTACACCATTGCATGTTGTATTGTATGTTTCTGGATCAAAAAATGCTCATTTGGATATTTACAATGAGGAGGAGGTATAGTGTTAAATAGCTACTCATCTAGGGTTGAGGAGCTGGTAACAAAGTAAAGAATTACATTTTACAAAAAAGAGAAAGAAAAAGAAAACCCTGAGGAACGAGGATTTCCAACCTTCTGTCACAGAATCAACAACACAACCACCAATTCAACCAAAATTAATTTTAATTTTCTGCAATAAAGAGGGAATAAAGAAACAATAAGCAAACCAGAAATATAAATATAAAAAAGAATAATAATGAAAATAGGGGCAATTGCTTCAGGGGAAAGTTTTGCCAAAATAACAAAACTAACCCAGAAATCTCTCTAAATTACCTGGAGAAAGATAATCCAGAATAATAATTTAACCATAAACAGGAGAAAGTCAGGATTACAAACAAAATTTGCACCCTCCCCCTAAATTTCCCAAAACAAGAAATAAATAAGGATACTGGAGAAACAAGTTATTTACAACATGCGTAAAATATCAAAGAGAGTCAAAATACATTTACTGAGAGGCGATGAGACTGAGGCTACGTTTACACCTTGCTGGGTATTTAGAGAAATGAATACCCCCCCCCCCCCCCCAAGTTTTCAATAATAACATCGTGCACACAACCCGCATAAATACGCCGCGAGCGCCATCATAACTATGCCAAACCTATGGGCGGCAGTGTAGGGAGAAGGATAAAGCCATGCAAGCCAATCAGAATCGACAAAAGAGAACCTAAAACCCCGTTTTTCCCAGTTGACACGGCAACACATAGCGGGCCTTTTCAGAAATCTCCACTTTGGCTGAAGTTTTTAGAAATAATCGTTTTCTGTGATAAAAACGGGGTTTTCGTGTAAATGAGAGGCCAAACCGCAGGGAAATATCTGCGTTTTCCCTTCGTGTAAACGGGGCCTGAATCCTCCTCGACCACACCTCATCCCCTCTTGAGACTCTCTGTGGTATTAAAGGGATAGTTCACCGAAAAATGAAAATTACCCCATGATTTGCTCACCCTCAAGTCATCCTAGGTGTATATGACATTCTTCTTTCAGACGAATATGATCAGAGTTATATTAAAAAATGTGGCAGTGAATGGGCAGAGATTACCTGATCTGATTGTAAAGTGCTTTGGGTGTACAGTAGCACATATGAAAGCGCTAAATAAAATTCATTCATTCATGTAGGCTTAGGAAAAACATAAATTAACCATCAAAATTAAATAAAGACACTTATCCCTAGAAGGGCTATATATTTTATAGACTATCAGCGCGTTCTGTAAAGCTATGCATAGTTATAATAACACAGAACAACCTCCTGGACAACAACCAGTCTGGTTTCAAAAGCGGACACTCAACTGAGACGGCCCTGCTCTCGGTTATTGAAGATCTGAGACTCAAGAGCAGCTTCCAAATCCTCAGTTCTCATCCTGCTGGATCTGCTGCCTTTGACACAGTTAACCACCAGATCCTCCTGTCAATCCTAAAGACGAACCGCACTATAATGGTTCAAGTCTTACCTCTCAGGTAGGTCTTTTAGGGTGTCGTGGAGGGGTGAGGTGTCTAAGACCCAACATCTAGCTTCTGGATTCAAGATTCAAGATTTTTATTTGTCACATACACAGTTATACAGAATATACAACCTGTAGTGAAATGTAAAATAGGGTCCACTCCAAGATAGTGCAATATTATAAAGTACTAGACATAAATTAACAATTTAAATAAATAAGAAAAAATTCCTAGTAATATAAATCTGTAATGTAGGCTAAACTGGTAATATTACATACAGAAATGTGCAGACAATGGTAACAAAATAGTTACATAGCAGCAGTATAAAATGCAAAATGATGCAAGAAAAGTAGCTGCATTATAATAAAGCAATCAGTGTTGAGTCCAGATATTGACATCCAGAGTACAGATGATGTTAAGAGACAGAGTTTAGAAGCCTGATGGCCTGAGGGAAGAAGCTTCTCCTAAGTCTCTCTGTTTGAGTCCTCAAGCTGCGGTAGCGCTTACCAGATGGCAGCAAGTTGAATAGACAGTTATGTGGATGGTTGTAATCTTTAATGATTTTGTTGGCTCTGCTCTTGCAGCGTTTGAGGTAAATGTCTTGTAGGGGTGGGAGAGAAGACCCAGAGATGCGCTCAGCTAAGCGCACGACTCTCTGAAGGGCTTTGCAGTCGTGACTAGAGCTATTCCCAAACCACACTGTGATACACTGAGTTAAAACACTTTCTATGGCCCCTGAATAGAAAGTTTTTAAGATCGTTGGTGAGACCCTGAATTTCCTCAGCTGTCGTAGATGGTATAGTCTTTGCCTGGCTTTATTCACCTGTGTGTGTATGTGAGAGGTCCAGGTGAGATCCTCAGAGATGTTCACACCGAGGTACTTGTAGCTGCTCACCTTCTCCACAGGGGTCCCACTGATCATAAGAGGAGTGAAGGCCTGCTGTCTCTTTCTGAAGTCCACAATCAACTCTTTGGTTTTGGTCACATTCAGAGAGAGACAGTTGTCCTGGCACCAAGATGTCAGTTTCTCAACCTCTTCCATGTATGCGGTCTCATTGTTGTTGGAGATAAGGCCCAGGACCACTGTATCGTCAGCGAATTTGACAATAGAAGTGGAGCTGTGAGAAGCCACGCAATCATGTGTATAGAGAGAGTAAAGTAGGGGACTCAGAACACAGCCCTGTGGCGCTCCTACGCTCAGGGTGATGGAGTTGGAGGTGAACCGGCCTACTTTCACTACCTGGGGTCTGTGTAAAAGAAAGTCCTGAATCCAATTGCAGAGTGAAGAATTCAGACCAAGATTTAGAAGTTTGGAAGTTAATTTTCTGGGAATTATAGTGTTGAAGGCTGAGCTGTAGTCGATGAAAAGCAGCCTTACATAGTTCCCATTTTTACTGTCGATGTGGGCAAGGGAGGAGTGTAAAACGTGAGAGATGGCATCCTCACAAGATCTGTTTGGTCGATAGGCAAACTGAAGAGGGTCCAGTGTTTCAGGTATGGAGGAGCAAATATAGTTTTTAACCAGTCTCTCAAATACCTTCATGACTGTGGATGTGAGGGCAACTGGACGATAGTCATTCAGGCAAGAGGGTTTATTGTTCTTAGGCACAGGAATGATGACAGATTTTTTGAAAGATGAGGGGACCACGGAGGTAGCCAGGGACTCATTGAATATTGATGTAAACAATCCAGCGAGCTGGTCAGCACAGCACCTCAGAATGCGACCAGAGATGCCATCAGGCCCAGCTGCTTTCCTGACGTTCACTCGCTTTAACGCCCTCCTAACCTCGTTCCTCCGACACAGTGATTACAGGGCCGTCGCCACTCTTACCGCTACTTTCTCGCGCGTCGAGAGGCAGAGTTACGCTGGCGCGTTTGCAATCAAAGCGAGCAAAGAAAGAGTTTAACTCGTCAGCCAGCGACGGATCTGCTCTCACCTTTGTAGAGGAGTTAGTTCCGAAGGTGCAGATGGTCCTCAGTCCCTGCCACATGCGTCCGGAGTCATTTAGTTGAAAATGAGACTCCACTCGATCCCTGTAATGGAGTTTGGCGTCTTTCACTGCGTGGCGAGGAGCATAGCACGATGATTTGTACTCGCTCATGTTCCCCGACAGCAGACCGGCGTTGTATGTTGCAGTGCGTTTGTTCACTGCAGCACGAATAGTTTTGTCCACCCATGGTTTCTGATTCGAAAATATCTTAATAGTTATAGTTTCCGTTGCTTGTTCTGTTAGTGTGTTTATAAAACTAAGTGCTACGTCCGTGAACTCGCTGACGTCAGATGAGCTCACCCGGAACATGTCCCAGTCTACGTCATCAAGAGCCGCCTGTAGCCAAGTTTCTGAGTTGGAGGACCAGCGCGTCACTACTTTCTGCACCGGAGGTTCTTGGACGAGCCTTTGTTTATATTCCGGTGTGAGGAAAATGGCGGCATGGTCCGATTTGCCAAAAGCGGGTTGTGATCGGGCTTTGTAAGCATTTTTAAACTGAGAATAACAATGATCCAGCGTGTTGTTCCCCCTAGTAGGACAAGAGACATGTTGGTAAAAGTTCGGCATGACTTTCCTGAGATTGGCTTTGTTAAAGTCCCCCGCGATGATAAAAGCAGCGTCAGGATGTTTGTTTATGTAGCCGCTTAGCTCTTCATGGAGTTTGGACAAAGCCTCACCGGTGTCGGCCTGTGGAGGGATGTAAACGGCAGTGGCGATGATCGATGAGAACTCCCGGGGTAGATAGAATGGACGGCAAGAGATGGACAAATGTTCCAGATGGGGCGAGCAAGAGTGCGACAGAGTGGTGATGTTCCTAGGGTCACACCATTTCTAGGGTCATTTGTCCATCACAACCCGCATTTCTTGTTGATCATAAAACACACCCCACCACCTTTTGTTTTCCCAGCCTCAGCTGTTCTGTCCTTCCGTAACACAAGAAAGTTATCAGACGGCGTCACAACAGAGTCCGGGGCTGAGGTCGCGAGCCATGTTTCAGAGAAACAGAAGATGTTACAGTCCCTGATGTCCCGCTGGAAGTTTGTCCTGGCTCTCAGATCGTCCATCTTATTCTCCAAGGATTGAACATTGGCGAGTAGGATGCTAGGCAGAGGAGGACTATGTGCTCTTAGCCTCAATCTGTTGCGAATACCGGCGCGTTTCCCGCGATGTTTCTTGTAGCGCCGTCTCGGTGAGTGTCCATTGTTTGTTCCCTCATTGCGAAGAATCTCCGGTGGAAATGAAGAGTTCATGGATAAAGTGTCCCAAAACAGGTCAGTACAGCGATATCCAATATCCAGGAGTGCCACTTTCTCATAAGTTATCAGTACAGCCGTATTACGGGTAGAAAAAGAAAGAAAAAGTAAGTAAAAAATTAAGTAAAAGCACAATCTATGAGGAGTGACCTGGACGGCGACCGAACGCGGCGGCGCCATCTTAGCTCGGAGTGCCTCAGGGCTCAGTTAATCAGAAGAATCAGAATCAATTTTATTGCCAAGTAGTGTTGTGCACATACAAGGAATTTGCTTTGGTAATAAGGTGTTACCGAGGCTGCTATAATCAGCGCCAACTTGAGAAAAATACAGCATGACATGAGGAGAGGTGAGGAGAAAAAAAAAGGCAACCCCCAGACTATGCTCCTGTAAGGAGAACAGTCTGGGAACAGGAAAAAACACCTCAGCAACATTACCACATAAACAGTACACTCTACAAACAAGACATTGCAACACGGTTGGGGGTGGGGGATGGAGGTAGTCCAGCTCAGGCAAGCAGCATCCGGTCCTGCAGCCATTATGGCGCTGGTCACAGACCCGCCTGTCAGACTGGGGGTACGAAGCGGCGAAGGCATGGGATGGGGTGTGGGGCAGGTGCATATCCGTGTATGTGTAAGTTCATGTGTGTGTAGGCCTGGAGAGAGTCACTAAGCCAGTACCATAATCTAGATGCCTCAGTCCGCAGGATTGTCATAGCGATACACAGCAAGTTGCCATGGAGACAACCTTGATCAGGTCCCAGACAGAGTCAACAATCACCAGGTGTCTGGGGAGTCGGGAAAGGAACGCAAGAGCGGCTCACTGCAGTGCTCTTACGGGAGAGTTGTTGTTCCAACAGCGGCCTTGGCCAAGGCCAGTGCTGGTAGTGGGGTGCCGAAACAGATAAGATTGGGATTGTTTGGTCTTGGGGCGAGTAGCCGCATTCAATTTATACAGGCTATTCTCCTGGTCCATTTTGGTCTCTGAAACGATCCATTTGCCTTTGCAAAGCTGTGAGCTTCTCCATGATGTTATCCATATTGTGGTTCATAGACCCAGTCTGAGTGCTGACAGCTCTGCCCACTGCTTCAATCATCACGGGCAGCCTTGCGGGGCTTTTGACAGCTGTCACCGTCTGCTTAGTTCCTCGATAAACCAGGGCAATGCCTGATCCAATCAGCAGAAACCCTGTTATCATGGTGCCGAATAGGTAGATATCTTCAATGTCCTCCACGGAAAGTGCCGCCAGACACACGACCCGCCACCTCTCCCACGCGTCCATCGTGTAGCCAGCTGCGAACGTCCCGGCAGGGCAGTCAGGTTCCCCCGAACCCAAGCTTCTCGTCGAGAAGATGGTGTCAATTGCGTTGAGAGACCAGTTGATCAAATCCATAATTTCTTGGTTTTGGAGAGCAGTGTAGCGAGAGTCTCTCAAAGTACAAGACATTAGACGTGACGAGAGAAGCAAAGCAGGAGAGGTAAGGGGAGGGAGAGGGAGAGAAAATGCGACCGCCTTCGTTGAGAGCCAAGAGGGAACACGACTTTATTGGAACATTAACTTTTTCCAGATACCAGATTTCTTATCTGATCATATAATTCAAAAATAATAAATACAATAAACATACACATATAACATTTACACTTCAAACATCTTTAAAATTTTAAAACCAACATGTCATCCAAAACCTCACACAAAACTCCTTCCACAGAACATATTTCAGAGAACCTTTGAATATCATTAATCAATTTAAAATATGTGTATTCAACTTTAATTCTAGCAGTCACCATGCCTTTAAAAACATTTTCTGCATCTACTGTACCTATACCCAATAACTTATTTTTTCGAGTCTTCCAAATTGCCATTTTAGCCATACCCAACAAAAAATTTAATATGCATATTTTTCTTCTCTGATGAAATGTATATTTAGGACCACTTATAAAATACTGATTGGAAAAATCCTCACCTAAACCTTCAAACAAACTTTTTAAAACAATAAAAAGACTGCCTAACCTCACACAATAAACAAATAAGTGGTCAACTGTCTCTTCAATTCCACAAAAAGGACATTCTTTACCTACTGCTGGATTCAGGTGTGCCACGTGTCTGTTCGTAGCTATAGCACCATGAAGAAGTCTCCACTGTAGGTCTGCTGTGCGTTTCTCAATGGGAGGTTTGTACAGAGACCTCCAGGATCCTTTAAAGTCTGATCCAAACACTTCTGTCCACCTCCCTGCTCGTACTCGTTTTAAAACAGTCTGATGGGCAACTTTAACACAAGTAAAGTAGATTGCTTTTTTACTTATTTCACGAAACTGTCTCATCTCCGGGGTCTTAAAAGTTAGTATTGTGTCAGCATCTTCATAATTTTCCTTTGCTGCTGCAGATACACTGATGGATGGGAACTGATAGTTTATGCTCCAATCTTGAGCTGGTTGAGCTTCCAGTGCTTCCCTGCAGGCTCCAGGCAATGCTCTCCGCACCTCATCTAACACCTGCTGCAGAAGACGGAGAGATCGAACACCCGTCTCACACTGTAGTGTTGCAGCCGTTTTCCATCCTTCAAGGTCTCTCAGATCTCCTATCCTCTTGAGTCCCGCTCCCACCAGGCAGTTCCTCAAACTTTCTGATGACAGAGTTCTGGTTTGTATCAGTTGATTATACAACAATGGCTCTCCCATAATCCACTCCTTTGGGTCTGAAAGATCTCTGTTGACATTGAAGTTATCAAGCCAAGCCTTCAGCATTGACTGATAAAACAGGGTTAAATTACTTAAGTCCAGTTCTTTAAGTCTCAGTAAAAACAATTGTTTCTCATAACCGAGACCAGATGCTGTCCTTAAAATAGCACAAGCAACACGAATCCATCCCAGATCCTCTTCATATAATATTCTTTGTGCTGTTTGCAGTCTACACGTCATAATCCTGCTTCTTATGTCAACCAGAGCTTGTCCTCCTTCTTGTAAAGGCAGATATAATGCAGATCCAGGAACCCAGTGTTGCCCCGACCAAAAAAAGTCTACAAATTTCTTCTGTATTACCTTTATCAGTTCATTTGGAGGATCCAGCACATTTAGTCTGTGCCAAAGCATGGAGGCGGCCAGGTTATTTGTAACCAAGACTCTACCCCTGTAGGATAGTTCAGGTAATAGCCATTTCCATTTAGACAACTTGGCTGACACCTTCTCCAGCATACCCTCCCAGTTTTTTTGTCTATAATCTTCTTTACCCAGAAAAACTCCAAGAATTTTTATCCCCTCTGTATTCCACTGTAAACCCCCTGGAAGCTTAGGTGGCCCACCATTTTTCCAGGGACCCACAACAAAACCTTCACTCTTTGCCCAATTTACTCTTGATGAAGAGGCTCTCTCATATAAAGCTAAACTTCTAGACAGTATCTGAATATCCTCTTGTCCAGTAATAAACACAGTTACATCATCAGCGTAAGCTGAAACAGAGACACTAGACCCATTAAAATTCCCTGGTATATGAAAACCTTTCAAATTATTTTTTAGCTTAATTAGCAAAGACTCAATAACTAAGCTGTAGAGTTGTCCAGAAATTGGACAACCCTGCCTAATTCCCCTCTTGACAGGTATTGGACAACTCAATCCCCCTCCAACCTTAAGCATTACCGAGGCCCCTCTATACAGAAGCTTAATCCAAGAAATGAATGTTTCCCCAAACCCAAATGCTTTCAAAACATTTAAAAGGTAATCATGACCCACACGATCAAATGCTTTTTCTTGATCAATCGATAAGAACCCAATATTAAAATCATCACTCATCGAAAGGTCCATTACATCTCTTATTAGAAATAAATTATCCATTATTGTACGTCCTGGAACACAGTACGTTTGCTCATTCCTCACAATAATACTCAAAAACCTTTTTAATCAATTTGCTAAACATTTAGACAATATTTTATAATCTTGGCACATTAAAGATACAGGGCGCCAATTTTTCAACAACCCTAAATCACCAGTTTTAGGCAGAAGTGATAGTACTGCTCTTTGACAAATGCTGGGTAAAATACCTTTTTTAAAACATTCACCAATTACAATGTAAAAGTCCTCTCCTAAAATGTTCCAAAATGATTTATAAAATTCAGCAGGCAGGCCATCTACTCCCGGGGCACGTCCTGTGGACAGTTGCTTTACAGCCTCTGAAAGTTCCTCATATGAAATCAATTGGTCCAATGTTTTTCTGTCCTCAGGTTTTAAACTAGGCAGTCCTTTTAATAACTGATCCATGCTCTCAGGATCACAATCTTTGGGCCCAAAAAGTTCAGCATAAAAGTCCACTGCGATTTTTCTCATTTCAATAGGATTTGAAGTTAATGTGCCATTGTCCTTCCGAAGATAAAGCATATTTTTTTGTTTTACTACTTTACGTTCCAAGTTAAAAAAGAACTTTGTCGGAGCATCCATTTCCTTAATGGAAGATATCCTTGCTCGGATCAAGGCACCTTTTGCTCTTTCCTCCAACAGTGTTTTCAACTCCAATCTCTTTTTCTTTAAATCCTTAGTCATACCCGAAACATTCAAATCAATTACATTTTCCATTTCATTAATATCTTTCTCCAAACTTTCAATATTTCTCTTTACAATCACAGTATTATTATAAGAAAACCGCTGACAAAAAATCTTGATTTGGACTTTTCCTACCTCCCACCATTGAATTATATTTTCAAAACGTTCTTTTTCTAGTTTCCAACTCTCCCAAAAACATTTAAATTTTTCACAAAATAACTTGTCCTGTACCAGTTTGACATTAAAATGCCAATAAGATTTTGGATGTGACACACTTTTAGTATTAAAATCAATAGTCACTATATGATGATCAGAAAACCCACAAGGAGATATACCAACATTCATGACTCTATTATTGTCTGATTTATGTACATATATTCTATCCAGTCGTGCTCCCGTCACAGTAGAATCTAAAATTTTAACCCATGTGTATTGCTTTGTTAATTGATTCTTATTTCTCCACACATCATTCAGTTCTAGTTCTTGAGTTATCTTAAGAAGCATATTAGCAGACTGTGAGTGAGGTTCTTGCCCATTCCTATCCAATACAAAATTAGTGGTACAATTCCAATCTCCTCCCATTATTACACACATTTTTCCATCATCATATTGTCTTATTGCACTGTTTAACTTTTCAAATAATTCCATTCTTTGTGGACCTATATTTGGAGCATATACATTAATAAAAAGAAATGTTAACTCTTTAATTTCTACTATAGCTATTAAAACCCTGCCTTTTTCTACTTCAATAGTGGATAGGATCTTTAGATCCAAATGTTTAGAAAAAATAATCGCTACCCCTGCGCTCAAATTTGTTCCATGACTCAGAATACATTCACCTTCCCACCATCTATATAATTCAATTTCATTTTGATTATCTGAGTGTGTTTCCTGTAAAAACATAACATTGATGTCCTTGAGATGAACATATTCTGAAATCATTGCTCTCTTACTCCTATCTCTCCCTCCATTAATGTTTAAAGATCCTATTCTCAAAATATCCATAAAAAGATATAAGGAGAGAAAAGAAAGAGACAGAAAAAACAGAAAGCACTGCAAAGACACCCTTGATTTGTATCTCATTTCGCAAAATCAATTTGATTTACATTTAACTGAGGTTTTCCCCTTTCTAAGTTTAGTGAGAATCTTTTTTAAGCGAAACCTCTTTCGCGTACTCAGTTTTTCTTCTCCTACCCTCTTTTGCCAATATAAAACTGAAAATTCAAATTTCTTTACATCTGGAAAGAAACTCTTCACTTCAGCAACCTTTCCAAAAGTCTCATCCAAAAACGAATTAATCTCATCCAAAGAGTAAATCTGATCACAACCTACCTGGGAAATATCTGACAGATCTGAAGTATCAGATAAAACACCATCCTCATCATCAGCCTCGTTTATTTCATCTTCACCTAATTTTTGTATTTTTTCTTTAGGCTCACATGGATCTTTCTTTCTGACACTGTTTTGATCCTCAGTGCTTCCAGACTCAGTCACTACACAATCTCTTCTTTTTTGGCCTTCCATCCCCATAACATCATTTATTTCAGACATCTGTAGGCCTACTTCAACATCACCTTCCTCCATTCGTTCATTTTCAACAGACAACTCCTCATCCTTCCTCGAACTCTCAGTAGAGACCTCCTCGTCACTTCTTACTTTCTCAGTAGGAATTTCCTCATCATTCCTTACATTCTCAGCATTAATCAAAACAACCTGATATTTATGTGGATCTATTTGCACTCCGGTTTCAATTCCACTCGGGCCTGCCTCGGCTCTATTAGGACATGATAACCTTACGTGCCCGACACCACCGCATTCAAAACATCGCATCTCACCTGCGCTCGCATATAACATGTACGATTTCCCTTCATACATACATCGAAACGACACATTAAGAGTCTGCGAGTTTAAGAACATAAATACGTGTCGCCTAAACGACAGCACATGTTTCAAAGCCGCATTTTTGCAGCCAAGTGGAACCATTTTGATCCCACTTGCAATTTTACCGAAACGCGAAAGCTCGCGCTCAATATCAGCATTAGGAATGAACGGCGGGACAATAGAAATGATCACTTTACTTGTTGGTGTTACTAACGGTTGAACGTGAATAAAAGCACCACTTACCAAAATCCCGCTTTCGATCAAACGATTCACTAGTTGTTCATCCTTGAGAAAAACCACCACCGCTTTGTTCATTCGGGACGCAGAAACAATGTTGTCGTGACCGACGCGCTCAGCTACATCCAACAGCATGTCTTCCACAGACTCTCCAGCGCTCGTGACACACCTGATGCCGTGACGGAGCGACAGAGACGACGCCTGCACACTCCCGTGCGACGCCATCTCCGTCCCCGACACGACAATACTAGACTATTACACGCACAAAGAAATCTGAGAATATAACAGACTAAAATCAAACTAGTTTTGCGAAAGAAAATACATAGAAATCCTTCCAATAAGCTCCCAAAGGAATAGTTAAGAAAAAAGTTTTCAAATTTCCCTCTCACCGTGATCACCTTCCCACACACTACCACTTCCACTTCCCAGCATGCACTGAGAGAGAGAGAGCTGTCACAGCTACAGCCCCAAAACTATTGTTAAAGAAATACACACACATCTAAAAGACACCCATGATGAGTCACTAAAAGCAAGTTTTGACCTCCAAAATAAACTCCAATGTTACTCGACCCTCAACAGAACCACTAAATTGGCCAGTTATCTATTTATTAAACATTTTAAAGAAAGACAAATCCTCTCCAAATACAGATTAAGTGACCATGATCTAGAGATAGAGAGAGGAAGACATAGACAAACATGGAGAGAGAGAGAGCAGAGGATCTGTAGACACTGTGATCTACAGCACATAGAGGATGAGGAACACTTTCTGCTCTTCTGTCCCAAATATACCGATATAAGAGAAACTTTTCTGCCCAAATTTGAAGCCTTGATCCCATCATTCTATGAACTGTGTGACACTGAAAAAATGTCCTTCTTACTTGGAGAAGATGATAGTACAGCTGCACTAGCGGCTAAATATGTGCTAGCTATTCATAACGCCAGAGACAGCTAATTCTCTAGAGTGATCAAATGTATTTATTTATCTATTTATTAAGATAGATTATGTTTATTTATCTATCTATTTGCAATGCTACATATGACATGATTTATACATATATGTTTACTGTTTGTTTTATTATTTATATATAATATGTTGATGCTTTGGCAACATTGTGTTACACAGTCATGCTAATAAAGCTAATTTGAAATTGAAATTGAGAGAGAGAGAGAGAGAGAGAGAGAGAGAGAGAGAGAGAGAGAGAGAGAGAGAGAGAGAGATGATGTGTTAGACATTTGTACTACTTATACTATGTGTACATTGCCTTAATGATGTTTTTCTGATTTCATTGCCAGATTAAGTGGAATGAGAGGATGTTACACCACAGTCCACTGATCCTACAAGCAAAACACCAAATTACTGTTTTCTGAGCAATACTAATATTACACTTTTTTCATTGTTTTCATTTTACCCATGCACATTTTATCCTTAAAATAAAGGAGATGTTTCAGTGCACAGTCAGTAAAGGTTTGAAATGGTTTTTAAAATGCACCTGATTCTTAACCCCAGTTTGATCCAGGGGTTTGTGTATTTAATCATCTTTGTTTATTTTCTGCTTTCTACATCAATAAATTACTACAGCATTGCATGTTGTATTGTATGTTTCTGGATCAAAAAAGGCTCATTTGGATATTTACAATGAGGAGGAGGTATAGTGTTACATAGCTACCCATCTAGGGTTGAGGAGCTGGTAACAAAGTAAAGAATTACATTTTACAAAAAAGAGAAAGAAAAAGAAAACCCTGAGGAACGAGGATTTCCAACCTTCTGTCACAGAATCAACAACACAACCACCAATTCAACCAAAATTAACTCTTAATTTTCTGCATAAAGGGATAAAGAAACAATAAGCAAACCAGAAATATCAATATAAAAAAGAATAATAATGAAAATAGGGGCAATTGCTTCAGGGGAGAGTTTTGCCAAAATAACAACAACAAAAACTAACTCAGAAATCTCTCTAAATTACCTGGAGAAAGATAATCCAGAATAATAATTCAACCAAAAACAGGAGAAAGTCAGGATTACAAACAAAATTGCACCCTCCCCCTAAATTTCCCAAAACAAGAAATAAATAAGGATACTGGAGAAACAAGTTATTTACAACAGTGGTTCTCAACTCCAGTACTCGGGACCCACTGCTCTGCACATTTTGTATGTCTCCTTATTTAACACACCTGATTCAGATTATCAGATCGTTAGGAGAGACTCTATGATCTGAACTGAGTGTGTCAGATAAGAGAGACATACAAAATGTGCAGAGCAGTGGGTCCCGAGGACTGGAGTTGAGAACCACTGATTTACAACATACGTAAAATATCAAAAGAGAGTCAAAACACATTTACTGAGAGGCGATGAGACTGAATCCTCCTCGACCACACCTCATCCCCTCTTGGACACTCTGTGGAATTAAAGGGATAGTTCACAGAAAAATGAAAATTACCCCATGATTTACTCACCCTCAAGTCATCCTATGTGTACAGTATATGACATTCTTCTTTCAGACGAATACAATCAGAGTTATATTAAAAATGTCCGGCTCTCAAGCTTTAATGGCAGTGAATGGCCAGAGATTCCCTGATCTGATTGTAAAGTGCTTTGGGTGTACAGTAGCACATATGAAAGCGCTATATAAAAATCATTCATTCATTCATGTAGGCTTAGGAAAAACATAAATTAACCATCAAAATTAAATAAAGACTTAAATAGAGACACTTATCCCTAGAAGGGCTTTATAGACTATATTTATAGACTATCAGCGCATAGTAAAGCTATGCATAGTTATAATAACACAGAACAACCTCCTGGACAACAACCAGTCTGGTTTCAAAAGCAGACACTCAAATGAGATGGCCCTGCTCTCGGTTATTGAAGATCTGAGACTGGCAAGAGCAGCTTCCAAATCCTCAGTTCTCATCCTGCTGGATCTGCTGCCTTTGACAGAGTTAACCACCAGATTCTCATGTCAGTCCTAAAGATGAAGGCATCTCGGGAACCGCACTCCAATGGTTCAAGTCATACCTCTCAGGTAGGTCTTTTAGGGTGTCGTGGAGGGGTGAGGTGTCTAAGACCCAACATCTAGCTTCTGGCGTACCTCAGGGCTCAGTGCTGGGACCTCTTCTCTTCTCCATCTACATGACATCACTAGGATCTGCCATTCAGAAACATGTTTTTTCCCATCACTGTTATCATCTAGCTACTGGAGTGCCTCAGGGCTCAGTGCTGGGACCGCTTCTTTTCCAATCACTGCTACACTGACGACACACAACTCTACCTCTCATTACAGCCGCATAATCTGATGGTTGGATGCTCACATCTCAGCCTGACAGATATTTCTTGCTGGATGAAGGACCATCACCTTCAACTAAACCTTCTGAAGACAGAACTGCTTATGGTCTCGTCCAACCCAACACTTCATCACAACTTCTCCATTCACAAAGTTTCATCATCCATAACTCAAATCGAGGTCAGCCAGGAACCTCGGAGTTGTGATTGATGATCAGTTCAACTTCACAGACCACATTGCTAGAACTCTCCGTTCTGCAGATTTTCCTTATACAACATTAGGAAGATCAGGGCCTTCTTATCAGAGCTACACAACTCCTTATCCAAGCACTTGTTCTCTCCAGACTGGACTATTGTAATGCTCTCCTGGCAGGTCTTCCAGCTTGCACAGTCAAACCTCTTCAACTGATCCAGAATGCTGAAACTACAGTCTTTAACAAGCCGAAGAGAGCGCACGTCACTCCTCTCCTCACAAAACTGCACTGGTTGCCAGTTGCTCCTCGTATCACATTCAAGTCACTGATGTTTGCCTACAGAACCACCACTGGCTCTGCCCCATTTTACCTAAACTCATTACTCCAGACTTACGTGCCATCCAGAAACCTGCGCTCTGCAAGTGAACGTCGTCTCGTGGTGTATCATCTCAAAGAGGCACAAAATCACTTTCATGGACCTTTACCTGCCACTGTTCCCTGCAGGAGGAATGACCTGAGTCTGTAGCCAATTTCAAGAAACGGCTGAAGACGCATCGCTTTCATTCCATTTCGATCCATTAATTCTAACCCTTTCTCTTCTATTCTATTCTGTATTTATATTACAAAAAATATAAAATTAAATAAAATAAATAAAAAAAAACTTAATGCCATGAGGAATGCTCACCATGCTCACCATGAGGAAATGACCACTGTACACTTCCTATTAAACACCTGAACATCTTCAGTCAAGACTGTCTTTCGTTCACTGGACAGATGAGATCAGACTCAGCAACTCCTGCTTCATTTACAGTGATTAATAACAGCTTTATCAAAGCACTGAAATAGCATCAGTTTGAGTACGTAATGTCAAAGCCATGATGATGATGATGTTTGCAAGACTGAATAATAGTGCCTATATGGTGTTTTCAGTGATGTTTCACACTCTTGCAATACCGTTCAAAAGTTTGGGGTCCATAAGTTCAGTTGATGAAAAAATCACAGTAAAGACATTAATAATGTTACAAAAGATTTCTATTTTAAATAAGTGCTCTTATTTTGAACAGAATACTGAAAAAAATGTATCATGATTTCTACTGTTCAACTGTTTTCAGCATTGATAATAATCAGAAATGTTTCTTGAGAATCAGATCATCATATTATACTGATTTCTGAAGGATCATGTGACACTGAAGACTGGAGTAATGATGTTAAAAAATATAGCTTTGATCACAGGAATAAAATACATTTTACTATATATTCACATAGAAAACAGCTATTTTAAATGACGATATCTTTTCACAATATTACCGTTTTTTACCGTATTTTTGATCAAATCAATGCAACTTTGGTGAGCAGAAAAGAAATTAATAACCTTTCTGACCCTAAACCTTGAACAGTAGTAGAAGCTTTTTAATTTTCACACTACATGAATATAGTTACAGAAAAAAATTGCCATGCCATATGAACATCCAGTCAGTAATTACACTGGCTTACATTTAACTTCAAGTGAACAAAGCTTCATTTTAGAGATGGACACCATTGAAAGTAATTCCAGCTTTCAAATCGGTAAGTAATGTTTATTCAGTCAGATATCAGTGATTCAAACCAGTAACTCCAGAGTTAGAGAATCTTTTTGAACAATTCATAAGAATCGTCATTTGCTTGTGCATCTGATACACTTTCCCATATATGTACTTAATACATTATTTATTCTAATAACCTAATTCAACTTTAAACTGTCTAAAAAATGAATAAGTTTGTCACAAAAAATATTACTTCTTACCTAATTTCTTGATGTTGAAAAGAGAAATGCCCATGTTATTTGTTAACGACCCATGTTGGATAGTACTTTTTTTAGAAAAAATAAAAGATACTTTTTACAAATTCATCCACACACAGTTTGCATTTCGGAATTATTTTATTGGTCATGTAATTACCACTTCAGTTGTTTGGCGACTCGCTGCCGTGTGTTAGTTCACAGCACCTTAACGCTACAAACCTCCAATGAAACAGCAGCTGGAATGATTGACAGATCTGTGATGTTTTCTCATCCATGAAGCTGTCAGTCATATGTGGAGAAC
The DNA here is from genome assembly GCA_030770095.1 of Gila robusta. NCBI lineage: Eukaryota > Metazoa > Chordata > Actinopteri > Cypriniformes > Leuciscidae > Gila > Gila robusta. Next base: position 376,142 of record JAVALU010001456.1, on the reverse strand, counting down.
TGGTCATAAGAGGCAAAAACCCCTCTCTTGTCCACCGACTGGCCATCACAAGCTAGCAGCCAGTAGCGTAGGGGTAGAGATAAGTCAGTATCATTCTGTGACCGTCTCCACTGCGTTCAGCTCGGCTCAGACGCGCTCCAGGTCTTTGTACCTCTTGCGCAGGACAGACACGTGGTCCTTAAAGAGCACAGGGTCCAGGCGAAACTGAGAGTGCATTAGAGGCATGTAACCAAACCAGCTTGCGAAGGTGTTGACACACTCCTGCCTCTGGGTAAAGTGCTCTGGGTTCGCCCACGGCGCCATCTTAGTGCCCTTTGAAGGAGACAGAAAATAAGATGTTAAAAACACGGCCAAGTCTATACTAATCCCGATACATGTGAAAACGCAGTTTTTTCTCTATGTTTTGGCCAATTGTCAGTAAGGTGTTTTTGATGTTTGAAGTGTGGATCAAAACGCTATAGTGTGTAGAGCGTTGAATTGAAATTAATACACTATTTTTCAAAAGTATCCGGATTAATGTAGGCATAGCCGAAGAGCCAGGGGGTGTACATTTTTCATTTTTAGTGCTGTACTTATAAATATTTATGTTTCCCAGAAGACAATGCCAAAGAATGTGTTTGACCTGGATGATTTTTACTTGAACAGTGGGCAGTTTAATAACAAATATCACAACATACACATAAAAACAGTCGTGGATCATCCGGGTAATGACACACAGTCCCTCCAGCAGGAGTTCTTCTCTATATCAGGGTTTCTGAACTCCTGAAACGCCTCCATTGTAGTCTTGAGTTTCTTCCGGGAACGAACACGTCACAATATTCGTCATTTAAATTATTCATATGTAGAATAAAGGGGCGGGGCCTGGTTGAGTTAGTTAGTAGTGTGTTAAACTGACGGTTATGGTAAGGGGCGGGACATTTCCCAAACACACAAGAAGCGCTCGACCAATCACAACACACTGCTCCAGCCGACCAATCAGAGCACAGTGTGCTTTTCAGAAGGAGCTAAACTGGGATGCGTTTCCCAAAAGCATCGTTAGCCAACTATGGTTGCAAGCTCTGTCGTTATCAGCAGTTCAACGAGTCTGTGTTTCCCGAAACGAACATTGGCAAACAGCATCGCAAAGTTTTGTGTTTGTAACGACAGATCTCGAGCTGTGGTTAAAAGAAGAGTTTCTTGTTTGCATGACATGTGGACTCAATAAATAGTTGTTTTGAGCAAAATAAGCAAGCTGACATTCAGTGCAATCTGTATCTTTTATTTAGAATACATACAAATGTCATTTACGTCTTTCAGTTTGTCAAGAGATTTAAAGCGATGTTTTTGAAGAGTGCGCAGGTGTGGTGTTGTGCTCTAGTGCGTAAGAACAAGCCTATGATTGAATCTGGAAATAAAGCAAATAACTGAGAAAAAATTAGAAATATTCCTCATATGCCATGTTCGTAAATTATAGCAAAACATCTAACATTAATTAGATCTCAAACAGATTCATTAAAAGTAGTTATTACTCCTGCGTGACATCATAACCAACGGGTTGAACGACCAATTTGCAACAATACAGTTCGGGAAACAGTCGTGACTAGCTAGTTAATTTCTTCAACGATGCATCGTAATATCAATTAGTGAAGCAGCGATTACGGTGTTGTACGGAAACACACCCCTCTGGGACCGCTCAGTTACTGACAGACTGGGAAGAGAGGAGCTGCAACAATGGGGGAATATGAGGAAAATAATCAACATTCAAGAAGGAAAACCTGTTCTAGTAGAGCCTGAAAACAACAAGTATAATATGGTTTCTTTAAGATTCAAGTGTATGTAAACTTTAAACTGGTTAATTTGGTGTTAATTCCGTTATACAACTTAAAAAAGAACATGCAATTTTTTGGATTCCTCTTTGTTAAAATTATGAACATCTTGCATGTTCTGTAAAGTTGAGTAGAACACATGTTGGCTCTGCCTCACCTGCAGGGTCGGCATCTCTTTGTACTGCTTTCTCTGCGCCACTTTAATCGTGGCATGTGTGTCACAGAGAGACCAGGAAATTCATCAGGATATCCTCACAGTTAGCGGTGCGATCCACCAGCGCACGCAGAGAGGAGGGCAGGTAGTGAGAGAACAGTGATGGTAGTACCTGTGAGACAGAAGCATCAGCACATGATCAAGAGTCTCCGTTTATCACGTTACAGAAGCTGATGAAGCGGGAGAGACTTCAGGGCCCTATTTTAAGGATCTAAGCGCAGGTCTAAAGCGCACGGCTCAAGTGTACATAGTGCGTGTCTCTATCCACTTTTGCAAGTTTAACGACGGGAAAAATGGTCGGCGCTCCGGTGCATGGTCTAAAAGGGTCGTCTCTATTCTCTAAATGAGTAATAGGTGTGTTTTGGGCGTAACGAGCAATAAACCAACTCATCTCACATTCCCTTTAAATGACAGTTGCGTTCGCGTCATGGCGGATTCGCTATTTACATGACGGAATTTGATAGTGGAAAAACTGAACACTTCTCTAGCGAGGAAACGGATCTGCTCATGCGCAAGGTTAAAGCTGTGTGTGTGTGGTGTGTGTGTGTGTGTGTGTGTGAGAGGTTAAAGCGCAAGCAGACCATCTACGGGACAAAGCCGGATTCCACCATATCTTTATGTACAATAATAATATTTTAGATTGTAATTCTTTTTATTTTAATATTTGGCTGGTTTGTGTGCTGCTGCGCGTCCCTGTGTGTGTAATAAGCCAAATGTGTACGTGTATTAAAGGCGCATATTACTAACGCGCTCTTTGAATAACCACAGAAAATGCTGCGCCATTGACTTTAGACCAGGTTTAATTGATCAATGGCTCAGTCTATTTCAGTTCTTCAAAATAGCAACAATGCGCAAAAGCATTTGCTATTTATGCAGAACGTGAAAAATGAAAACTGTGTCGGGCTGAAACTAGCAAAACACACTTGCGTCACGCCTGGCGCTGCATTGCTCCAGGTCTGTGATAGGCCCACAGTTAGGATGTGTCAGCTGTCGATTACCTGTGATAAAACCGGCTCCGGTGAGGACGATGGAGTACTCGTTGGTCCATTTAGAGGTGTAGCCCCAGGCTTTTTCACTGGGTCCCAGAAATGGCTCCTGGGAGGGTAGCCAACAATCTCTCGGGAAAACTCCGCCACACATGGAAAGCAAAATTGATCTGGTAGAGTCAGATTAGAGAGGAAAAACATGCCTTTAAACCAGTGTAATCTGAATTCACATTATAAAGTTGTCTTTAAACTGTGCCACTGTAAGAAATGTAATTGTTTAACACTGTTAACATTCTATAATTCTAATAGATTTAAAGATTTGACATCATCTTGCAACACAAAAATGTTTTTCTTAATTTTTTTCTAATAACACACTTTTAAAATAAGTACTTATTACGGAAATAAATAGACTTTAGAAGAATATTCCCAAGTGCGAAATAAAATGTAATGTTTGCAGACACTTAATTGCATGTTAAATTTCAAAATGCACTTAATGATGCAGAGACACAATAACGGTGACATGCAACAAAAAAGATAAATGAATCTATTCATGTTGTATGCACATGCACTTTAATAATACAGTGTGATCTTGTTTGTTTACAGTCATTTTTGTTTTAATCAGCACTGTAAACTCACAGTAAAAACAGGCTTTTTTTAACTTAAAAACTACTAAAATTAAGAAAATTCTGATAATGATGTTACATACAAGAGAAGACCTACTCTGAAGGTTTTAAACTGGAATATATAGTAATTTCATACGAAAATCTCACCTCGCTGGTCAACAGCACCGTGTCTTCATCCAGACTCAAAACCGCCTCCGTCTCAATAGCTGCATGTGAAGGAATCGGCTGCTCGTCTGCGAACACAGAGAAAAGAGCGTGAGGAGAGAGAGAGAGAGAGAGAGAGAGAGAGAGAGAGAGAGAGAGGAGAGAGAGAGAGAGAGAGAGAGAGAGAAGGAGAGAGAGAGAGAGAGGAGGGAGAGGAGAAGAGAGAGAGAGAGAGTAGATTGCGCTCTCGCTTCAATACTTCACTTTCCTTCTGCCATCTGTGACGATAAGCGGCACTGGCATCGGAGGCCATTTACTGCGCTGAGGGAGCGACTTCTCACTGTTCCACAGGATGATGATCTGACAAGAACACACACTCTCACTATCACAGCATGTAGAACTGTTGTAAATCTTGAACGTTGTAGAGCAACAGACTTAAGTTTGATCTCTTTTCAAAGAGTTTTAAAAAGTGAACTTAAAAAAAGTTACAGAATCTTACGTTTATTGTTATGAAAAATGTAAATAAATCTAAACAAGTTGAAACAAAGTTGAGCCTGATAACTCAAAGAATGAGCTTTCAGTCAGATTGTGTTTGGCTGCAGTACCAAACGCTTCCACTAGATGAAATTCGTCTCCCATTAATTTCCAATGCGCTCATTTTTGACCGCGACGAGCACAAGTGTGTAAATTTTTTTCAGGACCATTTAACCTGTTCCAATCATGTCCATTATTTTTTTTATGTTCACACAGCAAGTGCCAAAACCTTTACCAAGTTTCGTACCATTCCCATTTTTTTTTTAAATTGTTCGATCAAAAACGACGAGAGATCACCAGAGGGTTAAGTTTGTGAAGATCAATAATACTGACCTGTGAGCAATATTTGGATTTGAGAACGACCTGAAGGAGCTTCATGATTGGCTGAGAGACTGGGAGATCAGAGGTGAGGTGGCATGAATCACAGCGGTGAACTCCTGACCGGGGCTGATCCCTACAACAACAGAGGACAGAGAGGGAGCGTACGTAACTTTAGGAACACTTTGGGGCGTCCCAAATTGCATACTTTCTTACTATATAGTAAGGCGAAAAACAGCATGTGACAAAAGTAGTACTGTATGTCTGAATTCACAGTACTCATGAAAATACCCGGGTGGACCTACTATTTCCAGTGAGATTCTGAAGTGTGCATATGATGGACACTTTAATATCCCATAAGGCCACCGGGGGAGAATTTTGTGAATGGCAGTGAAGCGACGGTAGGTCACATGATAATGACAATGTGTGCCCGATTACCTTCATACTATATAGAACATACTTACAGTGGATAGCATAAGTGAACAGACCCATGCTAAAGTTGACTAAAAAAGAGGAATTAAAAAAATCATCTTTTGGAAATTGATCTTAATGCCTCAATTTAAAAAATGAGGAAAAATCCAACCTTAAGGACACCAAATTTCATGTCAATCTCTAGGTAATGGTGAAGGGAATGTGATGATGTTGGCCTTTTTTTTAATTCCAAAGGCCAAGGGAAACTTTATCAGGATGCATAGTAAACCTGGATCCATGAAATAACTGGCCTTTAAAAATAAAAATCTGCTGTCTCTATGGGAAATTTAACATAGGGATGTCCTGACTTACGCAACCTGTATTTAAGGAAGAACATTTTATTTATTTACGGTACATTATTCATTCACAAAGAAAAATTGGTGTCCTTAAAGGTTGGATTGTTCCTCATTTTTTTAAATTAAGGCATTAAGATAAATTTCCAAAAGATGATTTTTTATTCCTCTTTTTAGTCAACTTTACATGGGTGGTGTTCACTTATGCTAAGCACTGTATTAGCAGTCTCATACTATATGCATACTAGATGCTCCAATGACTGCTAGTTGCAAAGTAACTAAGTTATGTAGAATGTCTAATGTGACTGTTAGTTCATGACCTCATGACCTCGAGACTAGATTACTGTAATGCTTTATTAGCTGGTTGTCCTGCATCTTCAATAACAAGCTACAGTTAGTCCAAAATGCAGCCGCTAGAGTTCTTACTAGATCAAGAAAATATGATCATATAACACCGATTTTATCATCACTTCATTGGTTACCTATAAAGTTCCGTATTAAATACAAGGTATTGCTTTTGACTTATAAAGCTCTAAATGGTTTAGCTCCAGTCTATTTAACGGATCTTCTATCGCCTTACAATCCATCGCGCTCTTTAAGATCACTAAATTCGAGGCTTCTGGTCATTCCTAGGATATCCAGATCCACCAAAGGAGGCAGAGCATTTTCACATTTAGCTCCGAAGCTCTGGAATAGCCTTCCTGATATTGTTCGTAGCTCAGACTCGCTCTCCCAGTTTAAAACTAGACTGAAGACGCATCTATTTAGCCAGGCATTCATATAAATTTTTTATCTTACAGTTACTGTAAATTCGGCCTCTAGTTCATAAACGCCAGAGGAGAACTGGCCCCCGACTGAGCCTGGGTTCTCCCAAGGTTTTTTTTTCTCCATTGGGTCATCTGATGGGTGTTAGGACACCATTAGGTCACTGGATGGAGTTTTTCGGTTCCTTGCCACTGTTGCCTTTGGCTTGCTCAGTTGGGGATATTCAAATTAATTAACCAATCATACCATTGATCAGCTCTACCAAACTTGGATGTCTTTTTTCCAGTAATAAACAAACATTGTTAAGTTGTTTTGATTGATACTGTGAAGCAGCTTTGATACAATCTGTATTGTGAAAAGCGCTATATAAATATATTTGACTTGACTGTTGAAATAAAGTGTTACTGAAATTGCTAATAAATTTCACAAATAATTGCAAAGAAGCGACAAGTAACACATTGCATTAAACGTGAACTTTTTAAATAACAGTATTTTCAATAATATTTATTTTATTTAGAAAATCCTCTCCAGTGCACGTACCCAGGTTGTAGTAATAGAAGGGGTAGTGCGCCAGGTGCGTGGAGTATTCGGGCAGAACCAGCAGCCCTCCAGGTAAGGCATTCCACATGAACTTATTTCTGGAGATGTGCGAGTAAACTCGGTCCTTTATGATCTGACAGACATTAAAACAGCAGCATTAAATATAACGATAACACTTAAACAATATAACACAATAACACAATAAAGTTCATTAGTTAATGTATTAACTAACATGAACTAACCATGAGCAAAACATTTGTTACAGTATTTCTTAATCATTAATGTTAGTTAATAAAAATACAGCTGTTCATTGTTAGTTCATGTTAGTTCACAGTGCATTGACTAATGTATAACTGAAGTATTAGTAAATGTTAAAATTAACATTAACTAATATTAATAGATGGTGTATACGTACAGTTCATTATTAGTTAATGTTAACTAACAAACCTCATTGTAAAGTGTTACCAATATAACAATTACATAAAATCAAAACCTATGAAGGTAATATGATGCCATAAAGAATCGCATGCGCATGGTAAGATTTGTGAAAATGTACATAAGATTGCAAGCGTAAATAAAATTTGCGTGCGCAAGAGAAGATTTGTAAAGTGTAAATCACCTTTCAAGTGTAAGAAAAAAAATATTTGCAGCATTTTACTGTTATTAGTAAGTCTAATGCATGTATTGTGAAACTGCAGCTTCATGATTACACAAAATAAATATGATCTGTATTCTTCTGACTTCCATTTTTCCGCACTTACACTTTTGGCACGTTGCCGAAATTGTACTTTTAATGCACACATACATGGTACATAAATAAATAAATCATGATTGCTTAATAAGCTGTGCACCATTAGGCTGACTATATGAGTTACGAATAACAGTAAAATGCTGCAAATATTTTTTTCTTACACTTGAAAGGGCGATTTACACCTTTACAAATCTTCTCTTGCACATGCAAATTTTATTTACGCTTGCAATCTTATGTACATTTTCACAAAACTTACCCTGTGCATGCGATTCTTTATGGCATCATATTACCTTTATAAAAACCACACTCATTTATTTATTTTTTTAGAATGAGCACTTGCACCTGTTGGCCAGCAGGGGGCGCAGTTAAGCCATACTTCAGTGCATACTTGACATCTCATTTGCCAATTAACCTAAGGGCAGGGAACTAAGTATGTGCTAATGATGTATGGCATCCTGTGCTGGTTTAATTTCCCCGGGCAGACCTTCCTCTCTGTCGGACACACACACCTCATCGGACCCAGCTCACCTCCAGTGTGGTGAGGACAATCTTATCCACGGAGGAGAAGTACGCGTCCCAGAGCATCTGTGTGCGCTGTCTGAGAGCCAGAACCCGGTCCGGGAAACCGCCCGCACTGTAGACGGAACCTGAGGAACAGTGACAGAATCATAGAGGATCATTGTGTGTGTCCAAAAGCCCACTTGAGTTTACCTCTCTCACACACACATGTGCAGCTGTGACTAAAGTCTGTTGCACTGAGAGAAACTACAATGTAAGCTACTTACGCCAAACTAAAAACTAAAAACTAAAGACTAAAGACTTTTTATGCGTTTTGCCTGTTCGTTTACACTACAGCTGTGTTTCAGTATGTGATGAATTTAGTCTCAAAATAATGAACACATGCATGCACAACTATCCACAACCAAATCCCTTTTAACTTGCGATCGCAAAAATCTGAATTAAATGAATGTGCAACAATTTGTACAAACGGAACCGAGGATCAGTGACAGAATCATAGAAGATCATTGGTGTAAATCCAAAACCTCAGTGGAGTTTACCTGTCGACCTCCTCCACAAACAAACTCTCTCACACACACATGTGCAGCTGTGTTTAAAGTCTGTTGCACTGAGAGCTACTACTTCTAAACGACACCGTTTTCAACTAAAAATGGAAGACTTTTTATGCGCTTTGACCGTTCATTTACACAACAACTGTGTTTTGGTATGGGATGAATTTAGTCTCAAAATGATTAACACATGCATGCACAATTATCCATGAACTTGATAAATGTTGCAGACATGTTTCACTATCTAATCCACATCCAAATGCCTTTTAACTTGCGTGTGCAAAATTGAGAATTAAATGAATGTGCAGCAATTTGTACGAATTTTGTGAATACAAATGTTTTATTTTGTATTAGTGTATCATAATTTCCACATTCAACAAAGAAGATGTGCATTTGTGGATCAGGTAATAAAATAATTTAAATTAATATTTCATGTCATTTTTATTTATTTATTAATTTAAGTAGTTTAATATAAATTAAATATAGTGTATAATGCTTATGTACAAATAAAGGAAAAATTAATTTGCAAAAGTGCTAATTCACAACAGATTTCTCATCTTATCACGCTTGGAATATATTGGGAGGATTACTTTAAAAATGTATTGCGTTACAGTTACAAATTACTTCATAAAAAAAGTATTCAGTAACGTAATCCAAGTACCACAATATGAAAGTAATGTAACTGATTACTTTTGGATTACTTCAAGGACAGATATTATTTAAAAAAAAAACAACAACTTTTATTTATTAAGAATTTCACAGCCCTGAATAAATATTTATGTAAAGGACTATACAGACATCTAGTGGCTACAGTATGGTATTACAGATTATTTTGTTTTATTTTTAACTTGACATGTACAAGGAAAAAATAAAATGGAAATGTTTCTTCAACAGGAAAATAGAGAATACAAATTCATTTTTTTTCAAGCAAATATAATAAAGAATTTTTAGACAATGGAAATGTTTCTTCAACAAGAAAATAGAGAATATATAATTATTTAAAGGGCTATACAGACATCTAGTGGCTACAGTACATATTACAGATTATTTTGTTTCATTTTTAACTAACATGTAGGCTACAAGGAAATAATAAAAACACAACATTTAAAAATTCTACACAATCTACAAATTAGTTTATTTTAAAATAGGCCTACATGTTGACTAAAGCCGTGATCTTTCTTAATTTGCCTGACTGAACTTGGGCCGTTGCCAGCATAGATATCATATAGAGACTAGATGCCCTATTGGCCGCTGGAAACCGAGAAATCCGGCCGCCATCTTGAACCGGTCGTATTCCTAGTTTCGTTGCGTGGCAGCAGATAAGATGTCAGAGCATTGTGGAGCATTTTCCTGTTCTAATCGCCGGACCATCGAAAATAGGGCTTTTCACAAGTAAGTCTTAACATTACCGTACTATTGGTTGGATTTTGTGAATAGAATATTACCAGATAATCGAGAAGAAGCAAGGATATTTGCTATTACTGTACTGAAATCGTTGTGAAATGCTGTTTACTGCATCAGCCGGTGTTCACCCGGCATGGAGAGGTGGGGTAACTGTTAAAGTAATAATTACAAGAGCTTCTAGGTTATCAGATAAGCATTCAACTGCCCTGTTGTATAACTTAGGTTATTTGTGTTTGCGCACATGATATCAGGAAGCAATGTAATACACGCATGACAGCGATGCACAAATTGAGTTACCCCTCCAACTTCTAGTGTTATTGATAACCATATCTTATCACATGCGATTTGGCTATTGATATTACAGAAGTCCTGTGGTAAAATTACATTATTAACTTACTCCATCTGCCCTTGTAAAGTTAAGCCGAATAGGGCTTTAGTCTCGACATTTTCCCCTCCCACATCCACATACAATAAAAAAGGTATAGGCTTAATGTTGAAAAGCTTCTTCTCAATTTTTATTACAGGTGGCTGCGTTCTGTGTGTGAAAGTGTGTGTGTGTGTGTGTGAGAGAGAGAGAGAGAGAGAGAGAGAGAGAGAGAGAGAGAGAGAGAGAGAGAGAGAGAGAGAGACTGTGTGTGTGTGTGTCTGTTCGTGTTTGTTTGTGTGTCTGTTCGTGTGTATGTGCGTGTCACAAATCATAAATTGTTTCTTCAACTTATTAAAATATCTTACTTTACTGCAACTATCTGTTTCTGCTTCTTTATTATATTTATAGTGTGTGATTTATAAAATACATTATATCCTTCATCACACATAATGTGTCTGGTCACTTTATATCTTATATCAGAATATTATATTACTCTTAAGCCTACTATGGATATTAAAATACGCCGAACCATGTGTCCTGTATCATAGCTACATGAATGACCTTTGCAGCAAAAAAACCCGCGTGAAAATCAGTTCAGTATTCAGTGAGATATGATTAATTTAATGCGCTGACAGCTCATTTTACCTGCCATTCAGATTACACTGAGCGGAGCGGATGACCGGTTTAAGATGGCGGCTCCAATTCTCGTCCGTGCCAATAGGCAGTAGCGGTCGATAGGGCGTCTACCTATATGATGTCTATGGTTGCCAGTGGGAGTTCCCCTACGTTACCTAGCAGCGAACATCGCGTTAAGTGAGACTGAGATTATGAGAGGACATTTTGGGTACTAAAAAAAGCTACTCTCCTAATTTCCAAGAAATGAAAGCATTTTTACCCGTGGGCAGCATCGTTTCTATCAGCAGTGATTCAATCTGTGTCTGAGGAGATTGTTGTAGAGAGCTGTTATTTTGCGCATACACCAGCGGGTGGCACACGTGACTCGTGTCGTCACTCGTGAGTCATTAAGCAACGCTTAATATAGTGTTATTATGCCAAAATACAGATTTATTTAGTTTTAAATGAAACCATTGTAATCCTGAAAGTATCCCCCCTTTTTTCAAAAAGTAACTATAATCTGATTACTACGTTTTTTGATGTAACTGTAACGAATTACAGTTACTGGATTTTTGTATCCTGATTACATAACGCCGTTACATGTATTCCGTTACTCCCCAACCCTGAATATATATATATATATATATATATATATTCTGTATCAATAGTTAGTTAACATTAATCCAATAAAACACAAAGCCTAACAATGAACAATAGCATTATTAATCTTTACATTTTTTTTTCTTCAAAATAGTCTCCCATGCCCACCAAAACGGCATTTTTTAAATAAAAAAATAGTGAAATATTATTATTATTATATAAATCAGCTGTTTTCTATGTGAATATATAGTAAAGTGTAATTTATTCCTGTGATCAAAGCTGAATTTTCAGCATCATTACTCCAGTCTTCAGTGTCACATGATCCTTCAGAAATCACTATAATATGATGATTTGATGATCAAGAAATATTCTTTGTGACTTTTTGTCAGGATTTTTTGATGATAAAAGAAGCAGCATTTATTTCAAATAGAAATCTTTTGTAACATAATGAATGTCATTGTTAGTTCGTGAGACATAACTGATGAAAAGTTCACCAAACATTAATGTCACAAAGCAGCAGCAAGACTATTTAATTAAACTATGATACAAATCGTGAAAGTCATAGAATCTAAGAACATCATCATACAGGTCCTTCTCAAAAAATTAGCATATTGTGATAAAGTTCATTATTTTCCATAATGTAATGATAAAAATTAAACTTTCATATATTTTAGATTCATTGCACACCAACTGAAATATTTCAGGTCTTTTATTGTTTTAATACTGATGATTTTGGCATACAGCTCATGAAAACCCAAAATTCCTATCTCAAAAAATTAGCATATTATGAAAAGGTTCTCTAAACGAGCTATTAACCTAATCATCTGAATCAACTAATTAACTCTAAACACCTGCAAAAGATTCCTGAGGCTTTTAAAAACTCCCAGCCTGTTTCATTACTCAAAACCGCAATCATGGGTAAGACTGCCGACCTGACTGCTGTCCAGAAGGCCATCATTGACACCCTCAAGCAAGAGGGTAAGACACAGAAAGAAATTTCTGAACAAATAGGCTGTTCCCAGAGTGCTGTATCAAGGCACCTCAGTGGGAAGTCTGTGGGAAGGAAAAAGTGTGGCAAAAAACGCTGCACAACGAGAAGAGGTGACCGGACCCTGAGGAAGATTGTGGAGAAGGACCGATTCCAGACCTTGGGGGACCTGCGGAAGCAGTGGACTGAGTCTGGAGTAGAAACATCCAGAGCCACCGTGCACAGGCGTGTGCAGGAAATGGGCTACAGGTGCCGCATTCCCCAGGTCAAGCCACTTTTGAACCAGAAACAGCGGCAGAAGCGCCTGACCTGGGCTACAGAGAAGCAGCACTGGACTGTTGCTCAGTGGTCCAAAGTACTTTTTTCGGATGAAAGCAAATTTTGCATGTCATTCGGAAATCAAGGTGCCAGAGTCTGGAGGAAGACTGGGGAGAAGGAAATGCCAAAATGCCTGAAGTCCAGTGTCAAGTACCCACAGTCAGTGATGGTCTGGGGTGCCATGTCAGCTGCTGGTGTTGGTCCACTGTGTTTTATCAAGGGCAGGGTCAATGCAGCTAGCTATCAGGAGATTTTGGAGCACTTCATGCTTCCATCTGATTTCATTTTTCAGCACGACCTGGCACCTGCTCACAGTGCCAAAACCACTGGTAAATGGTTTACTGACCATGGTATTACTGTGCTCAATTGGCCTGCCAACTCTCCTGACCTGAACCCCATAGAGAATCTGTGGGATATTGTGAAGAGAAAGTTGAGAGACGCAAGACCCAACACTCTGGATGAGCTTAAGGCCGCTATCGAAGCATCCTGGGCCTCCATAACACCTCAGCAGTGCCACAGGCTGATTGCCTCCATGCCACGCCGCATTGAAGCAGTCATTTCTGCAAAAGGATTCCCGACCAAGTATTGAGTGCATAACTGAACAAAATTATTTGAAGGTTGACTTTTTTTGTATTAAAAACACTTCTTTTATTGGTCGGATGAAATATGCTAATTTTTTGAGATAGGAATTTTGGGTTTTCATGAGCTGTATGCCAAAATCATCAGTATTAAAACAATAAAAGACCTGAAATATTTCAGTTGGTGTGCAATGAATCTAAAATATATGAAAGTTTAATTTTTATCATTACATTATGGAAAATAATGAACTTTATCACAATATGCTAATTTTTTGAGAAGGACCTGTATATGGTAAAAGAAGAGAAAATAGTGAAAGTACAATAGTGAAAATCTATCCATTAGACAAGAAGTCCGACAGTCGACACGTCATAAATATTGATATAACACACAGGGAAAATGTGTAACGGACACTTTCTGCATATGCAATAATAGAATATGTTTGTGTTTCTTAATATAAAGGTAACTTTGTTCACATATATTAAGTCTTTCTATTTAATAGAGAAAATAAATCACAAAAGTGTGTAATTAAGGTTATAATTACACCCCCCCCCCCTTAAAACGTAGAGAGGGTTTGATTATAGACAATTATGATATGATCATCTTTGTGTTTAACCAAGACTAATATTGTAGGAGGAAATGTAAAGGTTAGGGTTACAGCTTTCAGAAATAAGGACTCTTTTGTAGTTTAAGCCATTTGATGTTTATTTCACAGATATCAGATTAACTTATTTGGTTGGGAGGGCCTTAATTCAACAATAAATAGAGCATAATTTCTGAGCACAATATTATTCAACTAGACCTTCTTCAGACTGCTGGTTCGTATCAATATTCATATCTATGTTTAATAGCACATTTTTGGTTTGAAATGTTTTGACGGGAATAATATTTCTCATATGAATAATATATTGGATAAAGATAAATATAGCAATTGTTTATAAACAAATATTAATAATGCTATTTGTTGTTTGTATAGAAACGTAATATTTTGTTTAAAAGCAGATTTAAAAGCTGAATTGTGAAGGTCTTCTGTGAGGTTGACACATTGACAGATTCCAGGTGAGTTGAATGTTTACACACTCTCTACACCGGTAACATTATAATTGGAATCCATTAGTTTTCTTATTATTATTTTACCCTAATGGGAGTCAATGGCAGCCATATGAACCGTAAGTAGGAAAATTATGAAATTTGGCACACTTGTAGTGATAGTAAAGCAAAGTAATTTGACAAACTTTGGATTGTCCAGGACAAACTCTATAGCGCCACCACCAGTTCAAAAATTGTACATTGAAATTGTTCTAACTTTTGAACCATTTGATCTAGAAAAATAAAAGGTAGTACACATGATTCCTCTTATGATGCTGATCACATTAAACATCCTGCATCAAGACTCCACCCATTACGAGCCATTTCGAAAAGGACAGGACTAAGTTTTTTCGCTACTCCTTAAAATTGTCGGCCGAACTTGGATCAATCGAAATGAAAATTGGTACACTTCTTCTGACGATCTAGAATTTTGGAACAGCGCCACCTACAGGTCATGAGATCTGAAAAATGGCTAATTTTGCTAATCATTTTTGAACAGTTTTATCAGAATCATGATCTCGGTGTCTATGGATTCCTTGTGTCCTTTGCTACCGTTCCTGAGAAATATCTCTCCAAAGTTGCTGCTGTGTTTGTTGTCTTAGCATGCTAATGATTAACATGCTAACCAGTTACCATTCTTTTTAATGTGGCTCTTCAGATATTAGATTAACCATAAGATATGTTAGCATTAAGTTGTTTTAGCATGCTAATCTGGTTAAAATATGAAGTAATGCTTTTGTGTGCTCATTCTAACACTGAAGGCTCTCCTCGACACCCTGTTGAATCAGCGTCAACTGTAATTCGACATGCCAATAGTGTTTATTGCTTATTATTCTAAATGGCATTACAGAACACTGATCATTTAATACTTTCCAACACTCTAAAATGATCTTATGTCTGCTTGTAGATTTCATTACAGTACATCGGTTTCTCAAAACAAAACTAATTTAAGGAATCTGAAAGGAGGAAGTTAATTATTTGTACAGCGATGATTTATGCAGAATATCAATACAAATCCAAAAGAAATAAACATACAGTCATCAACGTACAGCAGACCAACAGACAGCATTGTACATTTGTTCAGGGTTTGTGAAATTAAACAACACAAAACAGCAAAAGGATAATTATATATGATGTCCACATGAGCTACTTCTGCTTACGCAAACTTTGATCTTATTTTGAATTACAAAATCATAATGTAGCCAAAGATAAATTATGAGAAACATAAATGAATGTCATGAGGTTCTTCTATTTTATCATTACACTAGCATATATGTTTCTTTGTTTAAATGAGGAGAAACTGAAGATGATTCCTTCATATGCTGATATGAGATGTGTTGTTATGTCTTATATCAGGATGGCCATACGTGTGGTTTTGTTTCTAACACTTTTTACTGGGCTGTGCGTCACTGATTCCCAAGGTACGTTTAGAATAATACAAGTAAAAATGCCTGGATTTAAAAATCTGTATCCATTGTGTATCATTACATATTGATCAGATTAAATTATATTCTGAAATATGGTAATTAAAAATGTGATTTATTTATATTTATTTGTAATGCTTTGAACCTGTCTAATCCTTTTGTTCATATTGAACAGGGAATCTTGCTCTTAATGGCATGGCTGTGCAGTCCTCCTTAGGACACCCACAGGGAGATGCTCAACATGCCATAGATGGAAACAGAGACTCAGATTACAAGAAGGAATCATGCACTTTCACTAAAACTGAGTTTAATCCCTGGTGGAGAGTTGACCTGGGAAATGTCTACAGTGTAAGCAACGTTACCATCACTAATCGTGGAGACTGTTGCAAAGAGCGGCTTAGAGGAGCTCAGATTCGTATTGGTAACAAGCTGGACAACAACGGAAACAACAATGAGCTGTAAGAAATGTTTCAATTGTTCTATCATCTTCCCATGTTTATGATGTTCAATCTGGTTTAATAAAACAGAAGTTTAAAATTGTACCTCCTCCACAAACCAATCACTCAACGAGCCACAGCCATGGAGACTTACTTTACTTCAACATATTTTATTCAGATTGTAATTAGATATTTATTTCTTGTAGCAGTGCTATACAAAACCATTTGATTTCAATACAGCTGAATTGAATTTGTTAGACATGTGCATTGTGTTGCGTAGCCACTGGTTTCAGTTTAACTCTGTTCATGTATTTGCAGGGTTGCAACTATTCTCACTCCTCCTAATGGCACACAAACATTTTCATTTGAATCTGTTAATGGTCGATATGTCAATATTTTTTTACCTGGGAATGATGAAATCCTCACTCTGTGTGAAGTCGAGGTGTTTGCAGGTGAGGGACAGAGAGAGAAGACGACGGATAGAATTTGTGTATATTATTAATGTGTTGATAACTGTTATTATTTTATTAACAGTAATGGACACACCATCATACATTTGTGGTCCAAGTAAGTGCTCTTTATTACTTTCAATGTTGTCGATAACGCATCTATAATATTCTTACTGAACATTTGGTAACCAATAAGGGATAATGTACATCAAACAGTGGACATGGCAAGACATGGACATGGACAATTAAACAATGGACATATTGATTTGTGATTAAACTTGTAAAAATAGTATTACAAAGCTAAGCATTATTTTGCATATTTTATTGGGATTATACTTTAGCTGCACATTAAAGTAAAAAGAAAAAAGCAATTGTTTATTATTTTGTTATACAGGGAATCTTGCTCTTGGAGCCAAAGCTGTCCAGTCTTCCACAAACGGTCAATCAGTAGCGCAAAGGGCTGTCGATGGCAACAGGAATTCAAATGTCAATCTGGGTCATGCAGTCTTACTAATGGAGACAGAGACCCCTGGTGGAGAGTTGACTTGGGGATAGTCTACAAGGTAACCAGGGTTAGCATCACTAATACTGGAGATGGTAATCAGGAGGATAAATGGTGCTGAGATCCGTATCGGCAACAGCCTGGTAAATAATGGCAACAATAATGAGCTGTAAGTATTGTCTCTCTCTTAATACTCACACAAGCGGTTAGAAAATGAGTAAATAAGATAACATTACTTTGAATACATCCTTTTAATACAAACTTGCCTTTGACAGAAGTATATTTAATATGCTTCTTGCCGTTTTAATACGCCCCTCTCTATTCTATATCTGTGTCTTCACAGGGCTGTGACTGTTGTGTCCATCCCAGCTGGAGAGACAAAGACATTTGAGTTTAAGCCTATTAAGGGGCGATATGTCAACATTATTATTCCTGGGCGCAATGAATATCTCCATGCTGTGTGAGGTCGAGGTGTCTGCAGGTGAGCAATAAAAGGAGAGAGAGAGAGAGAGAGAGAGAGAGAGAGGAGAGAGAGAGGAGAGAGATGGGTGATGTTAGACATTTGTACTATTTATACTCTGTACATTGCCTTAATAATGGTTTTCTGATTTCATTGCCAGATTAAGTGGAATAAGAGGATGTTACACCACAGTCCACTGATCCTACAAGCAAAACACCAAACTACATTTTCTTCTGAGCAATACTAATATTGCACTTTTTTCATTGTTTTCATTTTACCTATATGCACCTTTTATCCTTAAGATAAATGATAAGTTTCAGTGCACATTCAGTAAAGGTTTGAAATGGTTTTAAAATGAACCTGACTCTTAACCCCAGTTTAATCCAGGGGTTTGTGTATTTAATCATCTTTGTTTATCTCTCTGCTTCTACATCAATAAATTACTACAGCATTGCATGTTGTATTGTATGTTTCTGGATCAAAAAAAGAGAGGCTTATTTGGATTTTTATAATGTTGAGGAGCTGGTAACAAAGTAAAGAATTACATTTTACAAAAAAGAGAAAACCATGGAGAGAACGAAGATTTCCAAGACTTCTGTCCCAGAATAAACAACACAACCACCAATTCAACCAATATTAACTTTTAATTTTCTGTTATAAAGAGTCAAAAAAGCAACATTAACCATAACAGAAATACTGATATCAAGAATAATAATAATGAAAATAGGGGCAATAGCTTCAGGGGGGAGCCTGGCTAAAAATAACAAACAAAACAATAAACAAACTAACCCAGATACTGTATCTCTCTAAATTACCTGGAGAAAGTCAGGGACTCCTGACTGTCCTCACATGTACCAAGAGGGTGGTGGACCTGCAGGCATTTTCAGTCAGCGAAACATGCCTGGAATTTGGACCGGCTGACTCTCACGTAATCCTGAGACCCGACCCGGATATTTGCCCAAAGTTCCCACAACCCCCTTCCTAGACCAGGTGGTGAACTTGCAAGCGCCACCCATGGAGGAGGCAGACCCAGACCTTGAGTTGCTGTGTCCTGTTTGTGCACTGTGTATTTATGTGGACCGTACTCAGAGCTTCAGAAGTTCTGAACAGCTCTTCGCTTGCTTTGGAGGTCAGCAGAAGGCAAAGGCTGTGTCCAGACAGAGGTTGGCCACTGGATAGTGGATACCATCATCTTGGCGTATGTCCCCATGAGGTGAGAGAGTTTAGTCTATAAGGAGTGTTGCCTCCTCCTGGGCGCTTCTGTGTGGTGTTTCTCTATCAGACTTCTGCAGGATTGGGGACACGCAACTGTAGGATTGAAAATAATCCAAGAAATTTGAAATGAACAAAGACATTTGTTTTACTGTTTTCCACCCCCTCTTTCCACCACAAGGACCATTTGGAGTTCCCAAAGGCTCGTAGGGGCTGATAGTGATCAAGGCCTGTAGGCGCTCCGGGGGTCTATGAATTGTTACACCTTTAGTACAATGGGGGAAGTTGGAATTATCTGATTGGTCAGTTTGAATGTCTCACATTTGGGTTAAAGTCACATGGTCAGGGAAAGGATAAAAGAAGATTGTAACTGTCTCTTTTTATGCTCTGCTTTTTTATGCTCTGGGTCTCTTTCTTGGGGCTCTCTCTCTTTATGTCCTCTTTTCTCTCTCTCTCTCTCTCTCTCTCTCTTTACCTCCTCTTTTCTCTCTCTCTCTCTCTCTCTCTCTCTCTCTCTCTCTCTCTCTCTCCCTCTCTCTCTCTCAGGTAACATTTTACATATATGCTGGGTACAATTACAGTTTTTCTCGATTGCTAAGACACATTTCTTGAAAGCTGCTCTCCTTTTCTCTAAACTGTGAACACAAAACCCAATTTTCAAGCTACATTCACAAAACCTCAGACTCTTCTTGCAAAACCAAACTTTCACCTCAAAACTGAACTATGTTGTCAAATCATGCCCCGAGTAAATCAAAATTAAAAACACTACTGAACAGTCACTAAACACTACGTAGAAAAATAGAAAACATAATGCTCAGGACATGAAGCTGAAGAAATAAATGTTTGTTCACTGTAGGCTAAATGCATGTTGCAAAACAAAAAAAAAAAACTGTGCATTTAGCACTTGTACAAAAAGACAAAACAAAAATCTGGTGCATTTACACGTAGCACTTGTAAAAACAAACAGAAATCTTATGCGTTTGCCACTTGTGTACAGTAAGCCCATCTAAAAATAAAGTACAAAAATATACAAATAAGTGCATTACTCAGCCACAGCATCATGTCTCCGTACTGGGTCAGGCCACAGGACTTCATCCACATCACAGGCCACATTTAGTCTGGCCAGGCAACGGGGGAAAAAACCCCAGGCATGCCGTATCCAGGCTTGGCATGCCTCCACACCTGTCACCACAGGCAAGTCCCATGGCTTGCAGGAGATTTACCCTGGTGTAAGGTTGGCGTTCATATACCTTCCACCGCCATGAGGAGAAGAATTCCTCAATGGGGTTTAGGAAAGGGGAGTACGGTGGAAGGCAAAGATTGATAAAACCTTGGTTCATATTGAACCACTCTCTAACCTGGAGGGCTCTGTGAAAACTCACATTGGCCCAAACAACAACATAGATGGGATGCTCATCCTGCTGCCCTAACAGAGCATCTCGCATGTGATTGAGGGAAATGAGGAGCTGGTGAGTGTTGTAGGGCCCCAGGTTGGCATGATGGTGGACAACCCCATGATTGCTGATGGCAGCACATAATGTGACATTGCCACCACGCTGCCCAGGAACACCAACAATGGCCTGATGGCCAATCACATTACGGCTTCTCCTTCTCCTTTTGGTGAGATTAAACCCAGCTTCATCCACGTAGATGTATTCATGGGGTCTTTCCATTGCATCCAGTTGAACAACCCTCTGTAGAAATAGATATAGTTTTGTAAGTGATACGGAAAAAGTGATTTAGGCCCCTACAGTAAATCACTACTTAGAGTAATCAACATTGAATGTGTCTGGATATATGCCAACCTGTACATACTGGAATCTTTGCTCTTTGACTCTGTCTGAGTTGCGATCAAAGGGCACTCTGTATAAGGGCACTCTCACAAACCAGTGCTCTCTTACTGTATATGTCCCCTCACGTCATTAGCCACAAGTGTGATCAATTTTGAGTTGTTGTGTTCAAGTGGTGACACCTGTGCTTTAATTGTGTTTGACTTTTGTCACCTGTGCTCACCATTATACAGCACGGGTGCATCACAATGAAAATGTGTTGGCAAGTTGTGTCTAAACAGGTGAAAAGTGCTTATGGTTTTGCCAAAAGAGTGATTGATTCAATCAGTGGGTTCAGGCAACTGAGCATTTGGTTCAGACAATAGGGTTTAGTGTTTAAGCAATTGAGAAAAACTGTAATAATGCAAAAACATGTACACCTCACATCAAAATGTATTTTTATATTTTATTTTATTTTTTTATTTTATTTTTTATTAACCTTGACAAAAAGTATTATTTGAGAATTTCTAAAAAATACATGCAAATCCACATCTTAAAAGTAAGTAATTTTGTCCAAAAACTACTAGTGAATTCACAAGCATCTCCATAGAGAGCTATACAGGCATCTAGTGGTAACACCATGAAATGACTTGTTTTATTTTTTCTCTCTCAACAGATTACGCTAATTTTGACTTCAAAAATTGGATTTAAAAGTCTCTATATTGATCTACTGAAGAGGATTAGGGCCAAGCAATAATAAAAAAATAAAACCATCTCGAGATCAAAGTCATTATAATGCGAAATTAAATTCGTTAAATTTCGCAAAATTAACTCAAAATACAATCTTGAGAATAAACTCATTACATTTCGAGAATAAAGTCGTTGTGTTTCGAGAAAAAACGCGTTAAATTTCGAGAGAAAAAAACTCGAAATACAATCTTGAGAATAAACTCATTAAATTTCGAGAATAAAGTCGTTCTGTTTCGAGAAAAAAAGTCGAAATGAAATGTAGAGAATAACGCATTCGATCAGAGAACATGGCAGAGTTGGATCACTTAGTCAAGCTATATTTTAGACTTTCTTTCAGTAACAAAGAAATACTATCTACTTTAGCTAATTATGACAGAATAATAACTGTCACACTGGACACCAGTGTAATAACTGGACACCCTCCTATGAGGACGCTCCACTCCCGCCGGGCGTTCTTTGAGGAGGACGGTTCGGTTCGCGCTCCCGCGCGGGTCCCGCAGTTGCCGAGGCACGGCGGCGACTCGTATTTTGGGGTTCGCAAACAGATCTGACAGCGGGGGTTGGGACGGGCCCCGCCCCATCTCAGCTTTCACCTGCCAGATCCAGTGCTGGCGATTTCCAGTTCCGAGGAATTGGTATCGTTAGTGTTTTGTTTAGAAAAAGAGAACAAAACAAATAAAGATATTAAGAAAAAGGCAGATGTTTGAGTTTCAATAAATAAATAAATAAGTCAGCTCATAACTCTGTTGAATAAAGAGGAGCTTTAAAAGGAGGTTTATCTAGTGCTGTTGCTAGTTAAATATTTACTGGCCAGCTGAACATTATGAGAGTGAAAAAAAAGAGTTTATTAGATGAAAATATATCTAAAAACAGAAAAACTCTGTATTTCAGCCTCCTCGTCGGGGACTGCCGTTTTTTCCCTATCTCCACACTGAGGTGTCGAGATCGTGGAATAAGCTGGTTTCTATTTTATGTGTTCAATGCCCAAACGTCTAACTATAGTAATGCTATGGGTATTAAGTATCATGGTATGACAGTGCCTCGGGTTAAAGAGACGCTTGCGAGCTTTCTCTCTCCCGAGTTGGCGTCATAATTTTTAACCCCCCGACGTTACCGGTAAAGTATAAGGACATGGATGAATGTGAGGATGTGAGCACTGACGCTATTCAAGAATTGCGTCGTGCAAAAACAGATAAATTATTTAATTTATATAAATTAAATTGTTAAATTGTTTCTCCTCTGTGTCCTCTGGCCACGGAGTGATATGTATATATATACAGGTCCTTCTAAAAAAATTAGCATATTGTGATAAAGTTCATTATTTTCCATAATGTAATGATAAAAATTAAACTTTCATATATTTTAGATTCATTGCACACCAACTGAAATATTTCAGGTCTTTTATTGTTTTAATACTGATGATTTTGGCATACAGCTCATGAAAACCCCAAATTCCTGTCTCAAAAAATTAGCATATCATGAAAAGGGTCTCTAAACAAGCTATTAACCTAATCATCTGAATCAACTAATTAATTCTAAACACCTGCAAAAGATTCCTGAGGCTTTTAAAAACTCCCAGCCTGTTTCATTACTCAAAACCGCAATCATGGGTAAGACTGCCGACCTGACTGCTGTCCAGAAGGCCATCATTGACACCCTCAAGCAAGAGGGTAAGACCAGAAAGAAATTTCTGAACAAATAGGCTGTTCCCAGAGTGCTGTATCAAGGCACCTCAGTGGGAAGTCTGTGGGAAGGAAAAAGTGTGGCAAAAAACGCTGCACAACGAGAAGAGGTGACCGGACCCTGAGGAAGATTGTGGAGAAGGACCGATTCCAGACCTTGGGGGACCTGCGGAAGCAGTGGACTGAGTCTGGAGTAGAAACATCCAGACCACCGTGCACAGGCGTGTGCAGAAATGGCTACAGGTGCCGCATTCCCCAGGTCAAGCCACTTTTGAACCAGAAACAGCGGCAGAAGCGCCTGACCTGGGCTACAGAGAAGCAGCACTGGACTGTTGCTCAGTTTTGCATGTCATTCGGAAATCAAGGTGCCAGAGTCTGGAGGAAGACTGGGGAGAAGGAAATGCCAAAATGCCTGAAGTCCAGTGTCAAGTACCCACAGTCAGTGATGGTCTGGGGTGCCATGTCAGCTGCTGGTGTTGGTGCACTGTGTTTTATCAAGGGCAGGGTCAATGCAGCTAGCTATCAGGAGATTTTGGAGCACTTCATGCTTCCATCTGCTGAAAAGCTTTATGGAGATGAAGATTTCATTTTTCAGCACGACCTGGCACCTGCTCACAGTGCCAAAACCACTGGTAAATGGTTTACTGACCATGGTATTACTGTGCTCAATTGGCCTGCCAACTCTCCTGACCTGAACCCCATAGAGAATCTGTGGGATATTGTGAAGAGAAAGTTGAGAGACGCAAGACCCAACACTCTGGATGAGCTTAAGGCCGCTATCGAAGCATCCTGGGCCTCCATAACACCTCAGCAGTGCCACAGGCTGATTGCCTCCATGCCACGCCGCATTGAAGCAGTCATTTCTGCAAAAGGATTCCCGACCAAGTATTGACTATTGAGTGCATAACTGAACATAATTATTTGAAGGTTGACTTTTTTTTTTGTATTAAAAACACTTCTTTTATTGGTCGGATGAAATATGCTAATTTTTTGAGACAGGAATTTTGGGTTTTCATGAGCTGTAGCCAAAATCATCAGTATTAAAACAATAAAAGACCTGAAATATTTCAGTTGGTGTGCAATGAATCTAAAATATATGAAAGTTTAATTTTTATCATTACATTATGGAAAATAATGAACTTTATCACAATATGCTAATTTTTTGAGAAGGACCTGTATATATATAAGTTTTTCTGATATAAAAAGAAAGAAAAATGAAGATAAAAATGTCTGTTCTTCTGGACGCTCTGCTTTCAAGAAAACTAAGAAATAAACCTTTCAGCGGCGTTCCAGAGGTTTCTTCCTCACCAATCTAATGTTCCTGAGACTGCTGGGCGGAGCAGTCTCGGCCTACTAAGCTCCTCACAGCACAGTGTGCAAACAGAGCGTCGCCATTTGGGCTCCTCCACAATCAGGGGGACCTGGGTGGCGGTCGCAGTCTAGCAGTTAGAGACTGTTTTATCTCTAAATAGCTTGGACAAAGAAGAAGCCCTGACGCCGAGGCTTTCAGGCTTATAAGGGTGGTCCCCTCCGGGGTAGGGACGGTTTTGTAAACCGTTTCTCCTCGGCGCCCTCTGGGGTGCGACTCTCTGAGGAGGGTCGCAGCACTGCCAGTTTGGTTTTCCTGCCGGTTCGCCGTTCAGGGCACCAAGGTGTCAGTGTCCCCAAACGATCCTCCGAGGGGGGTCGTAGAGCAGTCAGTTCGGTTTCCCTCCCGGTTCGCCATTTCAGGGTGCCGAGGTGCCTGCTTTTTCCAACGGTCCTCCGAGGAGGGTCGTAGGAACTATGCTTCTTAGAGGTAGGCAAGATCTGAGGACGGTCGTCATCTCTAATAAAGCTTAGACAGGAGGTCCTGTCGAAAAAAAAAGAAAAAAGAAAAAAAAAGAGGCTTTCAGGCTTCTGAGGGCTCCTCCGGGGCAGGGACGGTTTTGAGAAATCGTTTCTCCTCGGCGCCCTCTGGGGTGCGACTCTCTGAGGAGGGTCGCAGCGCTGCCAGTTCGGTTGTTTCCTGCCGGTTCGCCGTTCAGGGCAGCGACGTGTCAGCGTCCCCATATGATCCTCCGAGGAGGGTCGTAGAACGGTCAGTTCGGTTGTTCCCTGCCGGTTCGCCGCTTCAGGGCACCGTAGTGACTGTTCAACCAATCCAGAGGCCAGTCTTGAGAGACTGATTCCCCTAGTAGATTCTCTGGCAGCGTGGAAACTACTGCCACATATTTCTCAGTGGGTCCTGCACACTATAGGGAAAAAAGAAGCATACCAGTATCGGGTTCTTCCATTCGGCCTAGGTTATCACCCCGCACCTTTACAATATGCGTGGATGCAGCTCTGGCTCCTCTGAGATTCCAGGACATTCGCGTATTAAATTATATCGACGATTGGTTGATTTTAGCTCAAGTCCGAGCTTTTGGCAGTTCAACATCGAGATGTCGTTCTGTCCCACATAAGGAGGTTGGGGTTGCGGCTCAACACCAAAAAAAGTGTACTCCTCCCAGCTCAGAGGACCACTTTTCTAGGTGTAATATGGGATTCGACAACAATGCAAGCACGTCTGTCTCCTGCACGTATTTCTGCGATTCTCACAGCCGTAGAGAATGTAAAACTAGGTCAGTCACTCACTGCAAAACAGTCTCTGAGACTGTTGGGGCTCATGGTAGTTGCGTCCAACGTAGTTACTTTTGGCCTTCTGTACATGAGACCCTTGCAGTGGTGGCTCGGGACCAAGGGGGTTTCTCCGAGGGGAAATCCGTTTTCGCATGATCAAGGTCACGCGGCTATGCCTTCGTGCCTCGGTCATGTGGAAGAAACCTTGGTTCCTCGCCCAGGGCCCAGTGCTGGGGGCTTCTTGTCGATGCGTCACGCTATCGACGGATACTTCCCTCACAGGATGGGGGGGCGGTCATGAGTGGCCGCTCGGTGAAAGGTCTTTGGTTGGGGCTCATGGCAGTTGCGTCCAACGTAGTTACTTTTGGCCTTCTGTATATGAGACCCCTGCAGTGGTGGCTCAGGACCAAGGGGTTTTCTCCGAGGGGAAATCCGTTTTTGCATGATCAAGGTCACGCGGCTATGCCTTCGTGCCTCTGTCATGTGGAAGAACCTTGGTTCCTCGCCCAGGCCCAGTGTTGGGGGCTTCTTGTCGACGCATAATGCTATCGACGGATGCTTCCCTCACAGGATGGGGGGCGGTCATGAGTGGCCGCTCGGTGAAGGGTCTTTGGTTGGGGCTCATAGCAGTTGCGTCCAACGTAGTTAATTTTGGACTTCTGTAAATGAGACCCCTGCAGTGGTGGCTCAGGACCAAGGGGTTTTCTCCGAGGGGAAATCCATTTTCGCATGATCAAGGTCACGCGGCTATGCCTTCGTGCCTCGGTCATGTGGAAGAACCTTGGTTCCTCGCCCAGGCCCGGTGTTGGGGGCTTCTTGTCGACGCATAATGCTATCGACGGATGCTTCCCTCACAAGTCGGGGGCAATCATGAGTGGTCGCTCGGCCTAGGGTCCGGACAACACACTGATGGTCTCGTATATCAGAGCAGATATCCTGTTGAGGCAGGGGTTGTGGCCCGGGGAATGGAGACTTCACCCCGAGGTGGTGGAGCTTCTTAGGGAGAACTTCGGTCAAACTCAAGTCCACCTTTCGCATCGTTTGTACAATGCATTGCCCTTTGTGGTTCTCCCTCACGCATCCAGCTCCGCTTGGACTGGATGTGATGTATTAGGTGCGGTTGCCGCTACACTTGTACGCTTTTCCCGATATCTTTGCTCCTGGGAGCTCTGGAGCTATGGATACTGTGGGCTCGGCCTCTGAGGGGGCCCAGCTCATAGATTCAGGTCTCTCGGCCAAGGTCGTGGAGACCATACTCCAGTCTAGAGCTCCCTCCACGAGAAGACTAAATATGCATTGATATGGAAACTGTTCTCTGCCTAGTGCAGAGAACGCCTTCTGAATCTTGTTTCTGCCCTGTTGGTACAGTACTTGATTTCTGTAATGAATGTTTCTTTGCTGGGTTATCTCTGAGGAGAGATCCTTAATTTCGTCTTCTCCGTGGTACATGAGGCTGAGGCCTGCACGTACTTGGATTTGCACCTGGTTTGGTGGTAGTATTTCTTCACCCCAGGTCGGGTTGTATTTCTAGGTCCCTACTAAATGTGTGGGTCATTTGTGCTCCAGGCCTTCTGTCCTCCACCTTTAATACCCCAGATCAGGAAAATCTTAAATCTGTTATGCCCTGTCCGGGCTTTGGATGCGTATGTCCACAGAGCTGCTCAGTGGCGTATATCAGAACAATTATTTGTCTGCTTCGGGTAACCTAAGATAGGTTGCCCTGCATCTAAACAGATAATGAGCAAGTGGGTAGTTGAGGCTATCTCACTTGCTTATGAAGCGGCTGGACAGCCTTCACCTATGGCTGTTCAGGCCCATTCTTCAAGGAGTATGGCTGCCTCTAGGCTTTAATTTTGGGTGTTTCCCTTCATGATATTTGTAATGCGGCAGGCTGGTCCTCACCACATACATTTGTCAGATTTTATGACCTACACCTCTCCACTCCTGGGGCTAGGTTGCTTGCTTCTAGTGTGCGCAAGGACTTCACACAGAACGGGCATTTGTCTTTATGGCGTAGTGGGTATGGGGTTCCCACCGCGTCTCAACGCAGCTCGAGTTCCCTTGAAAGGGAACGTCTCAGGTTACGTATGTAACCCTGGTTCCCTGATAGGGAACGAGACGCTGCGTTTATCTGCCATACTTCCTGCATGCCCTGATCGACTTGCTTCAGGCCTTTCAGAAGCTGTCGCGGTCTGATTTCAGGGTTGCTTTATAGTTTCCTGGTCGATGACGTCACCCGCCTATGACGTCTCGCTCTTCCGTTGGACTGATTATACACGTGCTTCATGACGCAATCACGCAGAGCGTTCCCACCACGTCTCAACACAGCGTCTCGTTCCCTATCAGGGAACCAGGGTTACATACGTAACCTGAGACGTTTTCAATGGCAAAAATTAACCATAATTATTGCATAAATATTAATAAGTAGGCTACCATCAAATCCTCTCAAAATACAAAATAAAAAATATTATTGAACAAAAATATATTACATTGGTTTTACTGGTGTGGAGGAAGTTTCATTTTCAGGTGTCCGTGAAGATGTGACTTCAAGTGTGACTCCCAAATGAGGAGCACCAGAGGGGTAAAATTAGGACATTTCCAGTGGAGAAGAAGATCTGTAATGTTAGACAGTATTCTACATTATTACATGTTGAGGTTTTTGGTCCAATAATTACATGCTCTGTTTTCTCTGAATTTAGCAATAGAAAGTTACAAGTCATCCATTTTTTTATATCACTATCCATTCCATTAGTTTTGTGAATTGGTGTGTTTCATCAGGCTGCAAAGAAATATATAGCTGAGGATCACCAGTGTTGTTTCTAATATTGTTTACAAATGTAGCTGATATTTTAATAGCCAACAAAGCTTGATAATTGTTAATGTAGAAAATTATTCATCGTGCAACACAATATATGGATACCACATGCCAAGGCAACTTGCACTGCTTAACTTAATAGTGGAAAAGGAGAAGTTTTCTTGACGCTGAATGATTGTCATGGAAATGTCCAGTACTGTATATTGTCTCTTTGAATTTTTAAACTAGATTTATACATACACATAGCCCAATGAAAACCTCTATGTGAACACACGTGTCCAATGAAAAAGTGCGTGGCACGAATTTACGTTTTATTTAAAGGGCCATTTTAACTTTTATTCCCCTGCGTAGCCTACACTGTAAACTGAAAAAATCATGTATCTTTTGCTAAGAATAATTTTGTAAAAATGAAAACTTTAGAATATTAAGTAAATACAAAATTTTTACTTGTAAATATTAGACATCCAACAGAAGAGTAAATTTGACTTCTGACTCTTTTTGTTTTTTGTTTTATTATGTTCCCTTAGGTGCAATTATAGTATTACTATAGTTTTTTGGACAAAAACCTTTTAAAATTGAGTGATTTATGACCTTTTCCCACCCTGTTTCTCATCATCTGATTCAAACAGTCTGTTTTGGGGTTGTTTCCCCTTTAAGAGTTCAGTGTTAACGCCTATTATGACTGGCTAACGTCAGTGCTTATGCATAAATTATTAATGCCCCCTAGACATAACATGTGCGGATTCTGTGGAACTGTTTACATTAGTAGCGGTGCTGCCGATTGCTGCGTGCGAGGCGATGGCTCTTGCAATGATAC
This sequence comes from Gila robusta, assembly GCA_030770095.1. Classification (NCBI taxonomy): domain Eukaryota; kingdom Metazoa; phylum Chordata; class Actinopteri; order Cypriniformes; family Leuciscidae; genus Gila; species Gila robusta. Next base: position 346,756 of record JAVALU010001456.1, on the reverse strand, counting down.
AACTCTATATGTTTGAGCGGGAATCAGATGAGATCATACTGCGATTTGTTCTCAAAACAATCATCCTTGAAATGTAGGCTAGAGATGACAGCTTAAATTAACACTGCTGTGACTGGGATGTCCGCAAAAAATAAACTGCATCCATTTTCCCTGACGTCTGGATCTTTCGGCAGCGTATTCAAACATCTTGTTTGTCCACAGCCAGGAACAGCACATCTGCGTGGCATCGCACTCTTCTTGTACAGACCCACTCGCTGCACGTCGACTGAACACCTGTGGGTGCGTCAACGATGCGAAATGAGGCGTAGTTGTCTTGCGCTTGAGGCGGTCATATGCAAACGACTGGTACGTCACTTCGTACCGTGACGTCACTTCGTACCATGGATCCACAACGAGCTGTATTTAGAGCTTGATTAAATAAATTGTTCGTTTATAATGGGGAGGATGTCTTAAGCTATGAAACTTGCAGGAAGTTTTAATGGTACAAAGACCTCTTATATACCAAAAGATCAAGGCAAATTTGGTTTCTCATGTCATAACCCTTTAAAAAATCAAGTAAAATTATGCCATTGAAGAAAGGAATCTGCACATGCACGGAAAGAAGAAAACCCGCGATCACTGACGGATTTCCAATCTCCACTCCATCTGCTCTCGACAGGTAAGCAACAGTAAAAAATAATGTGAATGCAAATTAATTCACTTTTAATTTAAAGGGTTAGTTCACCCAAAAATGAAAATTCTGTCAGTATTTACTCACCCTCATGTTGTTCCAACCCCGTAAGACCTTCGTTCATCTTCGGAACACGAATTAAGATATTTTTGATGAAATCTGAGAGCTGGATCACTCCTCCATAGGCTTCTTGAGGGATTGAACTTGCAGGCCCCGAAAAGTTATTACAGACATCGTTAAAATAGTCCAAGTGACTACAGTGGCTCAATATTAAGTTTATCAAACAACGAGAATACTTTTTGTGCGCAAAAAAACAAAAATAACGACTTTATTTCAACTATTCATTTCCCTCTCTGTGGGCCTCGAGTCAGTTCACTAGTGTAAAAGCGCAAGCTTCTCGTGTTGTACGTCACACGCATCACCCACATGACCAGCGTCGGCCAATAGTGAGCCTACGTGTGACGTAGCTCTACGCTATTACACTAAGTAAACTGACTAGAGGCCAACAGAGCAGGAAATGAATAGTTGAAATAAAGTCGTTATTTTTGTTTGTTTTTGCGCACAAAAAGTATTCTCGTCGTTTGATAAACTTAAGATTGAGCCACTGTAGTCACTTGGACTATTTTAGCGATGTCTTTAATAACTTTTCGAGGCCGGCAAGTTTCAATCCTTTTGAAGCCTATGGAGGAGTGATCCAGCTCTCAGATTTCATCAAAAATATCTTAATTCGTGTTCCGAAGATGAACGAAGGTCTTACGGGGTTGGAACAACATGAGGGTGAGTAAATACTGACAGAATTTTCATTTTTGGGTGAACTATCCCTTTAAAAGTATTTGCTGTTTACTGATTATTGTTTATTTTTTCTCTTTTCTTAATTTCAGGATATTTCTCAAATGCATTCAGTCCTTTGTGCCTTCGTTGCTGTAAACCGGTTGAGAGGGACAAAGAGAGAGACCGAACACGCTGAATTGTGTGCCCAAAGTGATCTTAAAGGACATGTTCGGTATTTTACACTTAAAGCCCTGTTTTAAGATCGTTTCTGATGAAATAGAACGGTTAAAGCAGCACTATGCAGTTTTTTTAACTTAACTGAACAGCTTCAGAGTTATTGGAATGGTTATATGACTCTTTTCGGGTTGAATGGTGGTCGTCTTGCCCAAGGCCTAAGAAGCAGAAAGCTAGAAAAGCATTGTCGGAGGAACAGAGAAAGAGGAAACGGCAGACTGACCGAGTGAGGAGTCAGAAACGAGTAAACATCGGACCTGCGTTTTCAGAATGGCGAAAAAAAACGAAGAAAGCGCGGTCGGAAGAGTCTAGAAAAAGGTAACGAGAATCTGACAGCGCGAGGAACCGGACAAGAGTCCCACTCAGTCAGGCTTTCATTGTTAAAGCTGATTCCTGCGATTATCATGAGAACAGTTGTCAATATCTCACATAATTATCAGGACATAAATAAGCCTACACATTGTAAATAGTGTAAATGAGCGCAATTTGCAAACTATTATGATAAATTGCAATAATCATGTCTAACAACATCATAACGGACATTGTTACGAAATAATGCGACGTACATAATACACTTTATTGGTGTCATCTGGCATTTAGGCTCAGGTAAGCCTAACGCGGTAGGCTACTTTATTATTATGAAGTGCAGAGGCCGTGAGTGCAGAGACGCTCTGCATGAGTTGTATTTACATTTACATTTACATTTAGTCATTTAGCAGACGCTTTTATCCAAAGCGACTTACAACTGAGGACTAAAGCAGGCGAGTCATCGTGAAGAGGGAAGAACAACGCAAGAAGTGCTCAAAATACAAAGTTCAGGCATTGCTCAGAGTAGCAAAAGCCAAACAAGGGAAGATTTAAAAGGGAAGGAAAGATTTAAAGATTTTTTTTAATTTTTTTTTTACGACAGTAACGTTAAATACAAGTACTCTACAGCGACTCTAGGTATCGCTGTTTGACAAAAACAGAAATCCTGCATAGTGCCACTTTAAGATTGAAATTTGGACAAATGCTGCTGTCCCGAGAATTTTCGGTTTCTGTGTTAGCACCCCCCCACCTCCACAATGGTGTCATAGGGGGGGTGCTACCACAGAAACTGAAAATTCTCGGGACAGCAGCATTTGTCCAAATTTCAATCTTAACCGTTCTATTTCATCAGAAACGATCTTAAAACAGGGCTTTAAGTGTAAAATACCGAACTTGTCCTTTAAGCATTATAGGTTTCTGTAGATGCTTATTTCTTAATAAATTACTCTTAACTGCACAATGTCACTGTATTATTTTGTCACATTATAAGAGTAACATTTAATTTAATTTAAAATAATTACCAGCACTGCATAAAACAAGTAACATGCATTTAAAATAGCATTTATATCTACACCCAGGATACTAAGACAACTTGGTCAAACTTTACAACAGTGTTATTATATTTAACTAACAACATTAACATTTTCACTTAAAATGTCAACTGAAATAAAAAAAAACAACTAAAAGCAAAAACACTCAGATCCGCTCTTGACTGAATAACTTTAGCTTTAATAAGGATTAATCTATATTTAATTTACACATAGTATTTTGTACCTGGAAACTACTGTAAAAACTGAAGAATTTGTTTGTATAATTATCCTTTTGCTGTTTTGCTTTATTTACATTCGCAAATCCTGAACAAATATACCAATGCTGTCTCTCTGTTTGCTGGACTGAATGTTTTTTGTTGCACAAATAATGGATTTCACCCTTTGATTGCCCCTTTCTGATTACTTGGATAAGTTTTTTGTTTTGAGGATTAATGAAATTTACAAACAGACATAAGATCAGCCTATTAGATAGCCTATTTAAAAAACAAAACAAATCCTAATTATTAGCCACAAAGTCAATAACTGATTCTTCTTGAATGTTCTTTTGTCATTACAAAAGTTTAGTTTAGTGAAACCATTGCATATCAAGCTCTCAAAGAAACACCACTAACAGCTTCTTCACCAAAGGCCTTCTTTGTCAGAACAGTTTTTATTAATAAAAACGGATTGGTCATTTGTACTATTTTATAGCGCATACTGTATTAAATTACAAATTTATTAAATTGTCAATTTAATGATATGTATAACTGATCGATTTGATAGACTGTCACTGAACGACCCTATTTGGTATTGAGAAATGGACATTTCGCAACAGTTATGATGTAACGAAGCCTAGTTTACTGAAATCACGTGACTTTGGCAGTTTTATAAACGCTCTGAACCACTGATTCGAAGCCAAAGATTTGTTTGGAAGCTTCAAGAATCAGTGTTTCGAAATCGCTCATCACTAACTACAGGTAACAAAGGTTTTTGGCTCCATCGCATGTTTTGATCTGAGCATCTGAGACGTAGGCACAGACAAGTGAAAAGGGTCTCGTTTTCAAGCAAAAAACCTAAAGAAAGAGCTGGAGTAGCGTTTGAGGCTAGTAGTGATCGAGCAGGATTGTGACATAGGAGTCATTTCCATCTTCGTGATCCTTTTAATAATTATGTTACTGTAATGTGTTAGATCGGTGAAATAAACGGCACAGTGATACTCTTAAGAAAGCTTTATTTTGATATATGTCTCTTTTTGGCGTGTTTGTGTGATATAAATGTGAAATTGAATATTATTCGTATGATTGGTCATAATATTCCTCATATGAATAATATATTGGATAAATAATAAATATAGTAATTGTTTATAAAAATGTTATTAATTCCATTTATGTAGCCTATTATATAAAAATGTATTTTGTTTAAAAGCAGATCAATTGCTGAACTGTGAAGGTCTTTACATTGATGAAATTCAGGTGAGTTGAATGTTTATGCACTTTCTATAGAGCATGATATGCAATGGACGATAATAAAACTAAACTTTTGTTTGGACAATTCAGTGTGTCAGTGTGTTCATTCAAGTCAGTGTGTAAAGATATAATATATAGTAGTCTAGAAGTGTCTTGTTGCACTCAGAGCAATACAATAATGACAAAAGAACATTCAACAAGAATCAGTTACATTGACAATTTATCGCTAATTAGGATTTTCTTTTAAAAGTAGAGAGTCTTGTGCCACATGGACGATATATTAGTGTTCGGAGCGTCCCAGACAGAACATGATCAACGTTTCTTTGCTGTGCTGCAAAAACTGCAAAAGGAAGGAGTGACTCTCAATGATAAATGTGAATTCTCTAAGAAGAGTGTGAAGTTCCTTGGGCAGATACTGGATGAGTCAGGAGTTCATGCGGATCCTGAGAAGGTGCGTGCAGTCACACAAATGAGCGAGGCACCAAATGTAAGTGAAGTGCGGAGATTCATGGGCATGATAAATCACCTAGGGAAGTTTTTACCAAACCTAGCTGAGAAAACGCAGCCTTTGAGAGATCTACTGCAGAAAAAGAATATGTGGGCATGGGGAGAGCAACAACAGAGAGCTTTTGAGCACATTAAAAGAGATCTAAGCACACCGCCGGGGCTGGCTCTTTACAATCCAAAAACCATCACAGTTGTTTCAGCTGATGCATCTTCATACGGGCTGGGAGCTGTATTGCTACAGATGCAAGGTGAGCAGCTTAAACCTGTTGCCTACGCATCAAGAGCACTCACAAACACAGAAAGGAGATATGCGCAAATTGAAAAGGAGGCCTTAGCTGTCACCTGGGCTTGTGAGCGCTTCTCAGACTTTCTCGTAGGTCTTTCCTTTCATGTAGAAACGGACCACAAACCATTGGTACCCCTCTTGAGTTCAAAGAACCTAGACGAACTACCATCACGTATCCAAAGATTGCGGATGAGACTCATGAAATACACTTACACTATTTTGCATGTTCCAGGAAAAAATATTGCGACTGCTGATGTCCTCTCTAGAGCACCTGGTCAAGAAAGAGAACATGACGGACAACAAAAGGAAGAATAGATGAACCTGTACGTGAACTTTATTGTCACAAGCTTACCGGCAACTGAAAAGAGACTTCGCGAAATTCAGCAACATCAGGAAGCTGATCCAGTTTTACAGCTGGTGAGAAAGTACGCTCTAGAGGGCTGGCCGTCTAAAAACAGAGTGGAAACCATGGTGCAGCAGTACTTCCAATTTGCTGGGGAGTTAACCATAGAAAATGGACTGTTGTTAAAAAGCTGTCGACTGGTAATTCCAGAATCTCTACAGAGTGATATCCTGGAGAAATTGCACAGTGCACACCAGGGCATTGCAAAGTGTAGAGAACGTGCTAAGCAATCAGTTTGGTGGCCGGGTCTCAGCGCACAGCTTCAGTCAAAGGTGGAGAAATGTGATATATGTGCAAGCCAAAGGAAGAACTTTAAAGAGACATTGAATCCCACAGAATTCCCTGAGAGGCTCCATATAGCTATCGGATCCATATCTTGCTTTTATGGAGTACCGGGCAACACCAATAGCTAATGGATTTAGTCCAGCAGAACTGCTGATGGGCCGAAAGCTTCGCACGACTGTCCTAGTTATTCCGTCAATGTTGAACCCAGGTTGGATGGACATGGATCGTCTGAAAGCAGAGGAGATGGTTAAGAGAGAGAAACAAAGTAAACAGTATAATAAAAGACACAGAGCTCATGACTTGCCACAGTTGCATCCAGGTGAGCTAGAGTGGATTAAAGACACTAAAGAAAAAGGGGCTGTGATTATGAAAGCGGAGACTCCAAGATCATACCTGGTGGAATCACCTAAGGGTATTCTTCGTCAGAATTGTAGTCACCTGGTGTCAACCCCAGTAGTACTGCCAGTAGAAACATCAAGTCTTAATACACCTGTACTGGAAAACAAAAATTCTGGTGATGGACCAGATGGTGTATGTTCGGATAATGCTTCAGTCCTTCTCAGCACTCCGGTGAAAAGGTATCTTTCCATGGACAGAAGACCCCCAAGGTACTTGAAGGACTTTGTGCATAGTTAGCAGGTACTGTTAGGAGAACTGAGTGATTTGCTACGGGGCAGAATAAACCCCCACACTCAGTAGAAGGTATGGGCAGTCTACCCCACCCTTCTTAGGAAAAAATATGTTCTTTAAGAGAGAAAAAAAAGAAGAAAAAAATAATCTGTTTTATTTGTGCAGATGTGATGGGTATGGAAAGTGTGTGGGGAAAAGAAGAGATAAGAAACCGTCTCGGTTACATATGTAACCCTCGTTCCCTGAGTAGGGAACGGAGACGTTACGTCAGATGACGACGAATGGGGTTTCGCTTAGAAAGCCTATCGACTTCGAGTATACAAAACAAGCCAATGGCAAAGAAATGCCATGGGTCTGCGGAATTTACATAGCGTATCTCCGCCTTACCTCGTGGGTATAAAAGGAGGACGCTGGCAACATGCAGATATGTTTCTTCGCTGAGGAGCCGAGACTGAACTCAGGCGATCCCCGCGGTACAGCGCAAAGTGGCAGGAAGACGTAACGTCTCCGTTCCCTACTCAGGGAACGAGGGTTACATACGTAACCGAGACGTTCCCTTTCGTTGTCACTCCGAGTTACGTCGGATGACGACGAATGGGGTTACCAGTCTAATCACGCCACCTTCTCGGCTGTCTTCCAGACTAGCGTCGTGAGACTAGCACGGACGAAGGACTCCTATTTAGCACAGGAATACCAAGGTATACTGGGGAGCATATCCCATAGCTTAGAGGAAAAATGCAATTATAGGCGAGCAAGCGAAGACACCTGAGCGGGTCCAGTACTAGTTGGTTGAAGCGAGTACATGAGAGGACACTGGCTCCACTCGGAGATTGTAGAATCTGGCGAATGTGTAGGTGTCACCCAGCCTGCAGCTCTGCAGATGTCTGTTAGCGAGGCGCCGAATAGCAGACTAGCAGAATGGCCATGGCATGAGGTGAGGCGGCTGCCTGTCCTGTGGCGCTATAGAATTTCGCCACAACTTGTGTAGACGAAAAACTACAGGCTTCGGACGGGTGCTTAGGATCGCGCGAGAAGAAGCACTCTGAGGACACAGTAGCATCGCAACAGAGTGTTCAACCTGGGAGGGGAGGGGAGGAAAGGCGAGAGGAGATCAACGAGGGATCGCTGGAAGACACAGGTGTCTTCGAGGATTTCGAGGTCTCCTGATGCACATCCGGGAAGAAAGGTATTGGGGTGGACGCTGACAGGTGTCAGCGGTCGCACCCAAAAAACAATCGTCCAGCAGCGAGCGCTCAGACAGGGTGGAAGGTTCCACTCTAGTCTGATGCCCGCAGCGGCCCGGGAAAGCATGGCCGTCATCTCAGGACCTGACTCGACAAATGCCATATGCACACCCGAAAGTGGCAGCACTGTCGAATCTTCACTTCCTGAAGATTCTTGCCCGCCCTGTGATGCTGCAATGGACAACAGATCCGATTCTGGAACGTCAAAGGAAACCCGCGGGGGGTCCGAAGACGGGCCCGCGGGCGTCCCGTGATCGCTCACGGGTTGCGTCAATGAAGAGGGGGGCGTGGGGCACGGACAGAAGTCGGCGCCTTTGTTCCACACCATCACCCTCAGGGCACCCTGGCCACCAGCCGAAGTAGCACCTCACGTGGAGAGTGTTAGATCGGGGTGTGGATGAGGGGACTCTCTCTCTGACGAGATCATTGAGTCTCGACCGTAATGACGCGATGGTCACGTTCCCGCGGGGAGAACGTGAGTCATCCACAAACGCTGCTCTAGCGTGATCAAGCCCAAGCACGCAGAGCAGAGAATGTGCCCATCAAAATCGGAAATGAGTCGACCGCAACCAGAAATGCACGGGCGAGCCGTCTTTAAAAAGACGTGCCGCGTGCGAGCTCTTTTGTGAGAGGAGAAAAAACCTCCGCGATGTTGAAGCGAGCAGGGAGAAACACACTCACTGGCAGATCACTGCACAGATCAGCAGGCAATGTGAACTCGCTGCAGATCGCCATCACACCAACACCGGAGAGAGTGACTCGTCTCGTAGAGTGAAGTCAGAAATGGCTGTGGAGTGAAGAGATACTCTTGGCTCCGAAGCGAAAACATATCTGCATGTTGCCAGCGTCCTCCTTTTATACCCACAAGGTAAGGCGGAGATACGCTATGCAAATTCCGCAGACCCATGGCATTTCTTTGCCATTGGCTAGTTTTGTATACTCGAAGTCGATAGGCTTTCTAAGCGAAACCCCATTCATCGTCATCCGACGTAACTCGGAGTGACAACGAAAGGGAACTGAGAAAATTGTTAAAAATGTTAATAAGCTACGGTTATAATAGTAATATAAAAGAGATAACAGATTTTGTAGTTTTGTAGTAATCTGTAAAAGTATGTAATTTACATTCTCACACACACATATATTTATGTATCTGATGTGATGTAAAGCATAAATCTCAGAAAGGGGGATGTAGTGATATGGTTAAATGTTATATGGTTAATTACCACCCCCTAGTGGGGAGTTGGAGAAGAGAATAAAAAGGTTGTTATCACGTTTGTCTGACCGGGTTTTACTTCAGCATAATATTTTGATAAATAGCCATCCTAACACAACAGGTTCTGGCGTACGCACGGTTTTATATTTTCTGAATATTTCTGAATATTTTCTTGCGTACGCCATTTTTGGCTTTTGGGAGCACATACACTTTTAGCAAGGATCCTACACACAGTTTTATAAATGAGACCCCTCATGATCCAAAGATGTGTGATTTACAGATGTGTCTTTTATGTTCATGATTTTTGGACAAACACAATCTGTCTGTGAATTGCTTTGCAATTACAAAAGGAAATTACATTGAAATAAACATGAGTTTTAATTTAATGCATCCTGAGTGTTTATTTGTTCCAGAAACAGTATAAATTATATCTAAATGAGACCATGAATGATGTTGAAAATATGTCCACAATGGCCACATTTGGACTAGTTTTTAACCTTGTAAGGTGGTTCCATGAACGTCTATATCGCATGTGCAGAACACAACGTCATAACACGTTCATTCTGGTTCCTCAGTGGACGTCTTTTCAACCTACGACTTTTGTGACAAAGACGCTGAAAATACGTCTTTTGGACATAATTTTGCTTAGTGGATTAACATGCTAACCAGTTGCCATTCTTTTTAATCTGGCTCTTCAGATATAAGATTAACCATACGTTAGCATTAAGTTGGCTTAGCATGCTAATCTGGTTAAAATATTAAAGTCGTCATGAAACGGAAGCTGAGATTGTCCTTTTTTCCTTATTGTGACGTATATCCGTGTGAAACGGCTTCTGAAATTAGAAAAAAAATTAGGGCGGGGCTTGATTTCGTCCTCCGGGAATTGATTGGATCGTTGGAGGTTGGGCGTTGCTAACAAAATGGAGGCAGATTTGAATGCCAGTTTACAGCATGGTTTACAGCATAGACAGTAAAAGAAATGGACACAGCGACCCCATTGATTTCAACGGAGAAGACTGAAGCCCGATTATAGAACTCACTTCCTGATGGCTGAGCGACTGCGCCGGCTCAAACTGAGCTTGACGACAGTCTGACAGTTGTAAATCTTCTAGTAGCTGTGCTAAGACAAATCTGAATCACCTAATTCCTCAAACACGTTGTTGAAATATTTTGTCCCGTTGCTTTTATGGACTCTCTATCTATGGGCTTCTCCCTTGAATTTATGCCTCTATGTCCCCCCGATTGCCTCATAGACAGTAAAAGATTGCCTGCGAGCTTCTCCTCCTGTCTATACAGTAATTTCTCTAAAATGCGACACTGAGTCGCGTGGTTATGACGCAATCGTTAGCCTAATTTTACAAAAACGGCTTCTACGGGGCAATAACGTAAGATAAAAAGTAATGGAGCCTTTTATACATTGTCGTGTTTCTTTAGAAATAAATAATGGACAAATGAAGTCTTTGGACGCCTCAGATGTAAAGTTATTCGCTGTCAAAACGACGCCAAAATGAATGGGAGTCAATGGAATGCTAACAGCAGGTGAAGTTCTGCTACAATGGTGGCTCCCACGAAGCTTCAGTTCTACCAGAAAGACTCGGGAGATAAATTGAAAAGCTGTATACATTTATTGACAGCTCAGCAAGCATAAATTTATGAGTTCTTTGGCGTAGGCCCCGTCCTTAGCAAAGCGAGGTTAGCCGAATCTGCATGTCCCGCCTGAGATGAAGGCGGGGGCGCAGCCGACCCCCTGGAGGTAAGGAAGGGACCATCCTGGTGGTGGTGATGGGGAGGATGGAGGGGAAGGAACCATCTTGGTGGTGGTTGGGGAGGATGGAGGGGAAGGTACCATCTTGGTGGTGGTTGGGGAGGATGGAGGTGAATGGCAGCGTCAGCATCTGCGAACTCAGACAAGTGTAAGTACCAATCTTTTATACTGTGACTGTTAACACCTGATTGGATAGGGATGAGGTAATACATGACGCGCTGATTGAGTCTTCCTGACAGAACTTAAGCTAAAGCTTCCATTTTCCGGCTGATGGATTACCCTCTTGGTTTACAGTCAGTTGTGGAGGATTTCTAGTAGGCGTAGATAGCCACGCCCTCTAGTAATAGATTTTAACCGGAAGAGAAGTCGTTTCGAGGGGGGAGGGAAGGGTAACGTATTTGATTAAAGATTATAAGGGTACATGAATTTTTAAAAAATAATGAAGTGCACAGATAAATCATTTATAATAAACACTACAATATTACATATAAAAATACGAATGGTAAAATTTGATTTCATGGCGACTTTGTAATGCTTTTGTGTGCTCATTCTAACACTGAAGGCTCTCCTCGGCTGCCTGTTGAATCAGCGTCGACTGTAATTCGACATGCCAATAGTGTTTATGTCACGATACGCACACACAAACAGGTAAGATCCAAGTGCATTTATTGGGCAATCCGTAAACGTAAATCCAGGCAGGCAAAAGGTCAAAGTCCATAAAAAGCAATCCAAAACAAGAAACAAACATGAAACAGACCTCCGAAGTGCGGTGACAATAAACAAGGAATCCACAATGAACACAGAAACAGACAGGGTATAAATACACACAGAAACTAACAAGGTGACGGGAAACAGCTGTGTGCAATAATCAATAAGTGACCAACAGGATGATGGGAAATGTAGTACATGAGGAAATGTGACGATCAGGGAAAGAACCCAGGGAACAAACCAGACACTGTGACATAACCTCCCCTCTACGGAGCGGCTACCAGACGCTCCATGACAGAAAACAAGACAAAACAAGAGTCCAGGAGGGAGGTGGAACGGTGGAGGATCAGGGGGAGGGATGGGGGGCCAGGTCCATGGAAGGGAACAGAAACAGGGGGTGATGGTTTAGCCGGCGGCCAGGGCGAAGTAGACAGTCCATCGGGCGGCCAGGGCGAAGCAGACAGTCCATCGGGCGGCCAGGGCGAAGCAGACGACCCATCGGGCGGCCAGGGCGAAGCAGACGACCCATCGGGCGGCCAGGGCGAAGCAGACGACCCATCGGGCGGCCAGGGCGAAGCAGACGACCCATCGGGCGGCCAGGGCGAAGCAGACGACCCATCGGGCGGCCAGGGCGAAGCAGACGACCCATCGGGCGGCCAGGGCGAAGCAGACGACCCATCGGGCGGCCAGGGCGAAGCAGACGACCCATCGGGCGGCCAGGGCGAAGCACACGACCCATCGGGCGGCCAGGGCGGTGAAGACCCCTCGGGCGGCCAGGGCGGTGAAGACCCCTCGGGCGGCCAGGGCGGTGAAGACCCCTCGGGCGGCCAGGGCGGTGAAGACCCCTCGGGCGGCCAGGGCGGTGAAGACCCTTCGGGTGGCCATGGCGGTGACGACCAGGGCGAAGACGACCACTCGGGTGACCACGGCACAGGAACAGAACCCGGCTCAGGAACAGCAACAGACACTGGCTCCGGCTCAGCAACAGACACTGGCTCCGGCTCAGCAACAGACACTGGCTCCGGCTCAGCAACAGACACTGGCTCCGGCTCAGCAACAGACACTGGCTCCGGCTCAGCAACAGACACTGGCTCCGGCTCAGGAACAGACAATGGCCCCGGCTCAGGAACAGACACCAAAACTGTAACAGTCACAAGAACAGACACAAACACAGAAACAAACACTGGCTCTGGAACAGGCACTGGCTCTGCCTCCGGCTCTGGAACAGGCACAGGCTCTGGAACAGGCACAGGCTCTGGAACAGGCTCTGGAACAGGCACAGGCTCTGCCTCCGGCTCTGGAACAGGCACAGGCTCTGCCTCCGGCTCTGGAACAGGCACAGGCTCTGCCTCCGGCTCTGGAACAGGCACAGGCTCTGCCTCCGGCTCTGGAACAGGCACAGGCTCTGCCTCCGGCTCTGGAACAGGCACAGGCTCTGCCTCCGGCTCTGGAACAGGCACAGGCTCTGCCTCCGGCTCTGGAACAGGCACAGGCTCTGCCTCCGGCTCTGGAACAGGCACAGGCTCTGCCTCCGGCTCTGGAACAGGCACAGGCTCTGCCTCCGGCTCTGGAACAGGCACAGGCTCTGCCTCCGGCTCTGGAACAGGCACAGGCTCTGCCTCCGGCTCTGGAACAGGCACAGGCTCTGCCTCCGGCTCTGGAACAGGCACAGGCTCTGCCTCCGGCTCTGGAACAGGCACAGGCTCTGCCTCCGGCTCTGGAACAGGCACTGGCTCTGCCTCCGGCTCTGGAACAGGCACTGGCTCTGCCTCCGGCTCTGGAACAGGCACTGGCTCTGCCTCCGGCTCTGGAACAGGCATTGGCTCTGCCTCCGGCTCTGGAACAGGCATTGGCTCTGCCTCCGGCTCTGGAACAGGCATTGGCTCTGCCTCCGGCTCTGGAACAGCAGACACTGGCTCCGGCTCTGGAACAGGAGACACGGGTATGTCCAGGATCCGAGCCAGACGCTCCAGATAGTCCAGGTCCATGAAGGCAGACGGCACTGGCTCTGCCTCCGGCTCTGGAACGGGTACTGGCTCTGCCTCCGGCTCTGGAACAGGCATTGGCTCTGCCTCCGGCTCTGGAACAGGCATTGACTCTGCCTCCGGCTCTGGAACAGGCATTGACTCTGCCTCCGGCTCTGGAACGGGCACTGGCTCTGCCTCCGGCTCTGGAACAGCAGACACTGGCTCCGGCTCTGGAACAGCAGACACTGGCTCCGGCTCTGGGACAGGAGACACTGGCATGTCCAGGATCCGAGCCAGACGCTCCAGATAGTCCAGGTCCATGAAGGCAGACGGAACGTGAACTGTCTCTGACTGGGCAGACGGGACGTGAACAGTCTCTCGCTGGGCAGACGTGACGTGAACAGTCTCTCGCTGGGCAGACGTGACGTGAACAGTCTCTCGCTGGGCAGACGTGACGTGAACTGTCTTTGACTGGGCAGACGGGACGTGAACAGTCTCTCGCTGGGCAGACGTGACGTGAACAGTCTCTCGCTGGGCAGACGTGACGTGAACAGTCTCTCGCTGGGCAGACGTGACGTGAACAGTCTCTCGCTGGGCAGACGTGACGTGAACAGTCTCTCGCTGGGCAGACGTGACGTGAACAGTCTCTCGTTGGGCAGACGGAACGTGAACAGTCTCTCGCTGGGCAGACGTGACGTGAACAGTCTCTCGCTGGGCAGACGTGACGTGAACAGTCTCTCGCTGGGCAGACGGGACGTGAACAGTCTCTCGCTGGGCAGACGGGACGTGAACAGTCTCTGACTGGGCAGACGGAACGTGTCTCTTCCTCCTCCTCCGTCCATGAGAGCGAGAGGGTGCTGGGTTGGACGGCGCCAGCGGTGAGAGCTCAGGGCTGGGCGGAACCCGCGACGAGGGTCTTGTGCTGGACCAGACCAGCGGCTCCGGGTCAGAAACATGGCAGGGCGGAGGACGATGTCGTGGAATTTGTCGACCACCTCCTCCCCTGCAACCTCCCCGAGTTCCGGAGAACTTGGCCAGACGAGTCCCCTCGAACGACTCACCATCTCTAACGGACGTTGTCACTGGAGATCTTGCCGCCGCAGCTTCCTCAGTCTGATGGGCCCATAAAGCAAAACATTGGAAGATGTTTAATCGGGGCGCTTCCTCCCAGGTTTGCGAACCTCCTCTCCGTGATCCCCTTCCTCCCCCATTCATAGAAGGAAGGTTATGGATTCCCGAACTGCTGGATCTATACATGGTGGATTCCTTCTGTCACGATACGCACACACAAACAGGTAAGATCCAAGTGCATTTATTGGGCAATCCGTAAACGTAAATCCAGGCAGGCAAAAGGTCAAAGTCCATAAAAAGCAATCCAAAACAAGAAACAAACATGAAACAGACCTCCGAAGTGCGGTGACAATAAACAAGGAATCCACAATGAACACAGAAACAGACAGGGTATAAATACACACAGAAACTAACAAGGTGACGGGAAACAGCTGTGTGCAATAATCAATAAGTGACCAACAGGATGATGGGAAATGTAGTACATGAGGAAATGTGACGATCAGGGAAAGAACCCAGGGAACAAACCAGACACTGTGACAGTTTATTGCTAATTATTCTGAATAGCATTAAATAACACTGATCATTTAATACTTTCTAACACTCTAAAATGATCTTATGTCTGCTTGAATATTTCATTACAATACCTCGGTTTCTAAAACCAAAGTTAATCTAAGGAATCTAAAATGAGGAAATTAATTATTTGTAGCCTACAGCAATGACTTAAGCACAACAAAATATCAATACAAATACAAAAGAAATAAACATTCAGTCATCAACGTACAGCAGTCCAACAGACAGCATTGTACATTTGTTCAGGGTTTGTGAATGTAAACAAAACAGCAAAAGGATAATTATATATGATGTCCATATGAGCTACATCTGCTTACGTAATCTTATTTTGAATTAGAAAATCATAATGCAGCCACAAGATAACTTAGGAGAAACATAAATGAAATAGAAAAATAATTAATGTTAAATAAATAAAAGTTAACAGTCGGCAATAAAAAAATGAAATAATCAAACTACAAGTAATAACACAAATAAATACAATAGATACAGATTAAACAAACAAGTTTTTCAGGTCTTACAGTAGTATTCAGGTACAAAATACCATAATGTGTAAATTAAATATAGATTAATCCTTATTAAATGATCCTTATTTTTTATGGTTTTAGTTAACTAAATTAACATTGTTGTAAACTTTTACCAAATTGGCTTAGTGTCATGGGCGTATGTCACAGTGTCTGGTTGTGTTTCCCTGGGTTATCACTAGAGGTCCTCGTTCTCACGGTGTCATTCACATTAGACTACAATTCCCAGCATTCTGTTCTGTCACTTATCTGATTATTGCACTCAGCTGTTTCCCGTCACCTTGTTAGTTCTGTGTGTATATATTCCCTGTCTGTGTTAGTGTTTGTTACGGAGTCCTTGTTTAATGTCTGCACACTTCTGTTCCTGTATGCTGCCTGCTCTTGTTCATGTTTTATGTTCTTGGATTGACTTATCGGATTTTGACCATTTGCCTGGACTGTTGTGAGTACGGATTACCCTTTAATAAATAACTGCTATTGGATCTCTCTCTTCTGTGTGTGATTCGTGACAGCGTAGAAGATGAAATAAAATAAAAATAGAGCAAACTCAGCAAAGACATTTAAAATCCAAAGGATTAGTCACATTACACTCACTTTAAGTCACGAGGTTCTTCTATTCAATTTTATAATTACAATAGCAATATCAATTTTTCTTTGAATGAGGATGAGAAACTGAAGATGATTCCTTCACATGCTGATATGAGATGTGGTGTTATGTCTTATATCAGGATGGCCATACGTGTGGTTTTGTTTCTAACACTTTTTACTGGGCTGTGCGTCGCTGATTCCAAAGGTAGGCTACGTTTAGAATAATGTAGAATAATAAGTCAAAATGCCTGGATTTAAAAATCTGTAACCATTGTGTATCATTACATATTATTAATTTTGGACACATAATAGGTTATTGATTTAAGTTTAAATATTTTATTAGCTCACTTGTAATAAATGCAAATCTTCCGTGACGGAAAAATATTCCTAGCAAGACAAACAAACAAATTCAAACAAGACAAACATTTAAGAAATAATGTAGCCTATGAACACCAAATTAATAATTACAACGACATATTGATTTGAGATTAAACTGTTTTAAATTGTTACCGATTTATTATCTTAGAATCCATTACAGAGTTAAAAAAATAACCATTCGGGCAACAAGACGAACACTAGAGGTCTTCATGGGTCCACTTGGATCAGAAAACTCGAGGTCTGACCCGAGCGGGTTCGGGTCCAATACTTCGACGAGTGCCTCGGACACAGGTCGGGTTCTAAGTAAAATGATGACAAATGTTTTTGAAACAAAAAAGCTTGTTGAATTGCACTTCTTGAAAAAAATATGCATTTCATTTGCATTTTAATGCATTGTATTTTTAGGGCTTGCATTTTTATGGGTTGAAAATCAACATGGTAGTATATTTAAGCTATGAATATTTCAATTCAAAACATTTCACACACGTTTTCATTATTCAAAATTCAATAATCCATATTCACCTTTCAGATTTCACTTCAATCGATTGGATATGCCAGATCGGTTAGCACAATCTACTGCAGAACAACCCATTATGTCGGTGTGAAATAATTAGTTATGGAAATTTAGATATTACATTTAAAGCTCCAATCTCCTCAGTCCTCTGAAGATCCCGAAAAAAGTCTGTTGGTGCTTCAGTGACTACTATACAAAATGGACAAGGATGTACATAGTTAATTTGGAAGTATTACATATTATGTCCACTAGGTGGCAGCCTACCCTCACTCGAGTTCATTGCAAGCATTGCATCAGCCGAAGCACCGGTTGCGTTGTGAGGCTTCGGTCAGGTATGGACTGTTAGCGCTTGGTTCCTGAAAATGTTCCTGTTCTAATGTTATAAAAAAAAAAAAAAAAAAAAAGTTGTCTACTTGGCCAAACAGAAGGAATAGATGCCATAGAAAATCAGTGAATCTCTCCAAAAGAATAGTCTGATAATAAGAATATCATACACTTATTTTTTAACAGTTTGCTCTGGTCAGTTTTATGATGTTCATGTATGACATTCATGCAAGGCCATTTGTAAATGAAGGTTCCAATCAGGTTTCAAAACATTCCATAGTACGGAAACGGCCCTTGTTAAAGTCCTAAATGACATTTTAATGGCTACTGACTCGGGAGATTCTGTTATGTTAGTTATGCTAGACCTGTCCTCAGCCTTCGACACCATCGATTATGAAATTCTCATATCTCGGTTGGAGTCCTATGTGGGATTTGGAGGAACGGTCTTAAAGTGGTTAATTTTTTTAACAAATAGAACTTTTTCAGTTAAAATAGGAAATTCAAATTCTTCATCGCGCAAGCTAACCTGTGGTGTACTGCAGGGGTCTGTTCTTGCACCTACTCTTTTCTCTCTCTATCTGCTTCCCTTGGGATCTATCTTTAGGAAACATAACGTTTCTTTTCATTGCTACGCTGATGATATGCAAATCTATCTGCCTATGACCTCTGATAATGAGCATGCTCTTAGTTGCTTATCCGCGTGTCTGGACGACGTAAAATCATGGCTCTCAAATAACTTCCTGTTTTTAAATTCAGATAAAACGGAAGCCATTGTTTTTAGCCCCTCTGAAACTAGTAGACAAAACTCACAAAATTTGGAATTCTTAAATTTGAGTACCTCATCCCAAGTGTGTAATTTAGTGTTACACCCCTTCTGAGATCCCTACATTGGTTACCGGTTCAGTATAGAATTGAATACAAAATTCTATTGCTGGTCTACAAATCACTAAATAATCTTGCACCATTATACCTGTCGGACCTACTTCACTTATATACCCCTAAGCGAGGGCTTAGATCTGAAAACAAATTCCTCCTTCAGATTCCCAGAACCCGATTGAAAAACAGGGGAAATAGAGCGTTTGAAGTAGCGGGCCCCACATTGTGGAACAAACTCCCAATCCAAATTAAAATGGCCTCCTCCTTATCGGAGTTTAAATCTGCTCTGAAAACTCATCTGTTTGACTCAGCTTTTAATATGTAATTGGATTTTGTACTCGCTGATCCTAAGTGATCACTGTTTGTTTTATTGTGTATTTTATTGTAATTTTTGTACAGCACTTTGGTCGGTTGCCAGCCGGTAGTAAATGTGCTCTATAAATAAACGAACTTGAACTTGAACTAATGATTCCTGGGTGGCTTTAGTAGGTGTTTAATAGTATCGTCAATGATGATATAACCACACTGTTATATACCTACATGCACATTGTGTAGATTGCAACCTGAAAGTAATCTCTGTATGTCATACCGTGCTGGTTGCTGATTCTGAATCCTAATAATTCAAGTAAACCTATATCAACCTGATTCTGTTTTCCTGAGTCGTGACTGACATCCTGTAGTGAATGCAACATATTACCAGTTAACTGTCATTCCCCTACCTCTTCCTAACTTCGCTCAGAGAGCCTGTCAAGCTCGTCTATCGTTATTTTTGCAGAAAATTGATCGATGGAAAGAACTTAACAATTATAGTGACACGTTTGCTAATGAAATAAACCAATTAAAAGCCATGTGCGTGGTGTGGCTTTTGTGTTCATGGTTAAGTTATATTCTAATTTACATTCCCGCAGAAAAAAAAAGTGTATTAGCGCGAAAATCTTGCCTATAAATAGTGTTGCGCGCCTTATCAATTTCAAATGATCAACCTCTCCTCTATTTTGCTTGGGAACTAATGTGGTTGGAACCAAAGTTTACAGGACTACATTCTCTGGAATCCTCTCAAACGGAGCACTTCTACATTCCGATTGGTTGCCGCCGAACCGCGTCATAGCTCATTACCATAAAGTTGACCAGATTTCAACTCTCCTCGCCGCTCTCACCATCCAAGACGCGCCGCACCGCCCTCGCCGGAGCTCGCCGCCGGCTCTCATTGAAAATGAATGACTTCCGGCCACTTTGAAGCTCTCGCCGGCGGCGGTGTGAACGCACAGTTAGAGACTGATTAACATGTCTAATGGTGTCAAGGACAAATGTATAGTACAAAGCACAAAGCAGTCGACTCTTTTTTGGCACAAATGGAACCCCATAGGAAAGATGGAACTTAAGGAAAATCCCAAGCTTCCCACTGGTATACGACATTGTGGCATTCATGTGCGTTCAACTCGTAAATACGATCTTTATGACATGACTTGAACGCACATGAACGCCACAATGTCGTATACCAGTGGGAAGCTCGGGATTTTCCTTAAGCCCCGATCTTTACTATGGGGTTCCATTTGTGCCAAAAATGAGTCGACTGCTTTGTGCTTTGTACTATACATTTGTCCTTGACAACAGTAATTGCCTAGTTGTTCAGATAAATTGTATGTTGGTTCTCTGTTTATGTCATCTTGCTCTGTCGTCTGGTTCCGTCATCTATCTAGACGTCGTCTGTTCTGTCATCTTAACTGTCGTCTCTTTCTGTCATTTGCTTCTGTCATCTTAACTGAACTGTCGTCTTGTTCTGTCATCTGGTTCCGTCATCTTATGCCTGGTTCAGATTACACGATTTTTTTTGTCTGTTACAATGTAATAGTCACCTATTCTGCCTTCATGTACAGCTTTTAATGTGTGGGTAAACATGCTTTGTGTGTATTGGTTTTTCCTTTTTAAATCAGATGCCTATGGTGTAATCACGGATTGTTATAAGGATTTTCCTTTATGTATTTTTTCCCCTCATTGTTCTCCCACCGGATAAGTTTTAAAAGGAGAGTGGAAAGTGACGTGGGAAAAAGAGGAGAGCGCTCTGGAGTGTAACCGGGGAAGTGGTCGTGTTTTAGCGGGCTCTGTGTATGTTTGCCAGAGGAACCCAACAAAGGGGCAAAAACTCTTTTTGATGGATTATATGTGGCAATTTTTCCTGGACTTACTACATCATCCCATCGGCTAAACAGACTGTGGCGAGGTTGCGTAAGTTACCTGTGGACTATTACCGACTGCGGCGTCCCGCCACGCTTCACCTAGTTTTTTTTTGTGTGTGTTTCATTTCTTCTTGTTACCGAGGAGGACACTTAATTCAATCCGGACTCTTTAAGTTTGTTTGAATGAACATTTTTTTCTACTGGGACATTGGGGTTTTGAGGGTTAATTGTGTGGGGGAAATTGTGATAAGGTTTGCATTATGTTTGGTTGATGTGTCGGAGTGCGGCCGAGCCTCCAATATCTGTGTATTGCCCGACGCAGTATAAACCTGGTGTATCTTTAAATACACATTTCATAACCTGTCAATATGGACTTTTTCGTTAAGGTATAATTATTTTGAGTGTATTCAAGTGCTGATTGATGGTTTATATGGTTTTTGTAGGGGTTGTTTAACGAAAGTAAGCAGGCCGTTGGCTGTAATCACACCAGCAGGTATCAGATCCGGCCGTTACCTTATGATTTGCGTGATGTATTGTTCCCTTGCTGTTTTAGCGTAAGGCGAATTGTTACAACGATAGTCACTGTGTCAGATTACGCGATTTTGACTCCTAAAATCTTGTCGTGTCGTGGACAAGAAACATGTCAGACTACACGTTGCTAGTCATCGCGTGCCGTCTTTAACGACGCACATTATGTCATCGAGAAGGCAAAACTAGTAGCGAGTGACTTCCGGAAACGAACGTAAACAAACAATGGTTGAAGCGTGATGAAGCACGCACACACACGCGCGCACACGCGCGCACACACACACACACAGAGAGAGACTCGCTAACGCACTCACTCACTCATACACACGCATGCACTCACTCATGCACATACATACATAATCACACAAACAATTTGCTCTATAGCGAAGGAAAATTTAATGAATGATTAGCTAGCTTAATGCTAATTTCAGTACTCACTGGGTTGCTGAAGTGTTTCCGCTATCGTTCGCCAGCATTTTTCTTTTTGTATTCTGTCATGGTACTCCCTCGATGACACATCATATAGGCAGGAGTACTGTTGCCACAGCTCCACGAACCTTTCCTCCATGTCATAACTCCACCCAGTAGCACCATCGTCTCTCTTTCGTTTCGCCATTTTTGAAAGTTGTGTACGGAAAAGCTTCTGTGCTCCTATTGGTCAACCTCATACATGTGACGGAACCCGTCGTGGACGACTGTTAAAAAAATTAAACATGCTAGTCTTTTTGTCGTGATGTTGTGAAGCATCGCAGACGCGACGTAGGTTGTCGCCCACTATGACACACTATACGAGATGATACGATCGAATCTTGCGTCCCGACGCCCGTTGTCGTTTACGAATCCCCACGACACCCTACCTAAAACGGATCATGCCAAAATCGTGTAATCTGAACCAGGCATTAAAGGGATCGTTCACCCAAAATTTAACATTTTGTCATACTTACTCACCCTAAGGTTGTTCCAAACACAAAAGAAGACATTTGAAAGAATATGGGTAACCAAATAGTTGAACTTTTACTATTTGGTTACCCCTATTCTTTCAAATGTCGTCTTTTGTGTTCTTCAGTTGTGGCTCCACACAACTGTTTGGTTACAAATACTCTTCAAAATATATTTTGTGTTCAGCAGAAGAGAGAAGTGAGGGTGAGTATGTATGTATGTATGACAAAATCAGTATTGCTGCTAGCCATTTTGGTGCCCTAAGCATAATTCCTTTATGATGCCCCCCCCCCCCCCCCCCCCACTGAGAAAAAAAAACGTTTATTTTTGCCAGTTTAACTTTAACTTTTTAACGTGCAATCCAATGGACCACCGAGGCGGCGGCGGCACCATTGTTACTTTCTAGAGCAATTTGCTCCGCCTGTTTTGTTATATACATCCCTAAAAAGTGCCTAATAATATTTCTATACTGAAATAATATCGGCATTATAATTATTATGACTATGATATGTTGATTGATTTTTGATGCGCGATGCGCGTGGTGGGAGCGGCGGCGCTGGACAAAATTAAATTAAAAAATTAAAATCAACAGTTGCTGTTGATGACGGTCATTATCTGGAGATAATCATTTGGATTACACATAGCATTATTTTTTCCCATTATATTGGGATTATACTTTAGCACATAAAAAGTAATAAAAGAAAAGCTATTGTTTGTTATTTTATGTTATACAGGGAATCTTGCTCTTGGAGCCACAGCTGTCCAGTCTTCCACATACGGTGGTGCTGGAGCTCAAAATGCTGTCGATGGCAACAGGAATTCAAATTACCATCTGGGGTCATGCAGTCATACTGATGGAGACAGAGACCCCTGGTGGAGGGTTGACTTGGGGAAGTCTACAAGGTAACCAGGGTTAGCATCACTAATCGTGGAGATGCTGTTGCAGAGAGGATTAATGGTGCTCAGATCCGTATCGGCAACAGCCTGGAAAATAATGGCAACAATAATGAGCTGTAAGTATTGTCTCTCTCTTAATACCTACACAAGTGGTTAGAAAACGAGTAAATAAGTTTATAAATCCTTTTAATATAAAAACTTGCTTTTGACAAAAGTATATTTAACATGAATCATGCCATTTTGTTTCACACCTCTCTATTTCTCTATGACTCTGTGTCTTCACAGGGCTGCAAGTGTTGAGTCCATCCCAGCTGGAGTCACAAAAACATTTGAGTTTAAGCCTATTAATGGACGATATGTCAACATTTTTATTCCTGGGCGCAATGAATATCTCACACTGTGTGAGGTCAAGGTGTTTGCAGGTGAGTGACTGAGAGAAAAGACTCTGTGATAGAATTTGTTTATGTTCTTATTAAGGTGTGTGTAACTGTTATTATTTTATTAACAGAAAAGTACACACCAACGTACACTTGTGTTCCAAGTGAGTGCTCTTCATTACTTTCAATGTTGTCAGTAACACATAATATAATATTCTTACTGAACATTTGAAAACCAATAAGGGATAATGTGAATCAACACAGTTGTTATCGCAAAGTAAACCCTGAAAGGCTGATCAGGATTGTATTACATGGTTACTAACCACAAATAAATAATTGGACACAAAATATTAATTTGAGTCGAAATATTATATTAGCTCACTTGTAATAAATGCAAAGCTTCCATGAGGAAAAAAATATTCCTTGCAAGACAAACAAACAAGTTCAAACAAGACAAACATTTGGGATAATGTACAGTCATGTAAAACAAATTAATAATTACATGGACATATTGACTTGATGAAACAGTTTTAAATTCTTGCCGGTTTATTATCTTAGAATCTGTTACAGTGTACAAAAACAATAATTTGGGCAACAAGACGAACACTAGAGTACTCTTGATAAGAAAAATACTTCAATACAATCATAATATTTCAATACAATCAATAACTATAACAGGGACACAACTGACACCAGTTGTGTTTGTATGAAACGAGAGAGAGCGGGTCCACAGTGTGATACAAGAAACATTAAAGGAAGGCCGGCTCCAGAAACCTGGATGAGTGTGTGTTATACAGCGTTGCTGTTGATGTCATTATCTGGAAATATCAGACCTCAGAATGTCACGACTGACCAATCAGATTCAAGTATTTTAGAGAGCCATGTAATAATCATTTGGATTACATATAGCATTATTTTCCCCATTATATTGGGATTATACTTTAGCACATAAAAGTAAAAAAAGAAAAGCTATTGTTTGTTATTTTATGTTACAGGGAACCTTGCTCTTGGAGCCACAGCTGTCCAGTCTTCCATATACGGTGGAGCTGGAGCTCAAAATGCTGTCGATGGCAAAAGGGATTCAAAATGGGGTCAAGGGTCATGCAGTCATACTGATGGAGACAGAGACCCCTGGTGGAGAGTTGACTTGGGGAAAGTCTACAAGGTAACCAGGGTTAGCATCACTAATCGTGGAGATGCTGTTGCAGAGAGGATAAATGGTGCTCAGATCCGTATCGGCAACAGCCTGGAAAATAATGGCAACAATAATGAGCTGTAAGTATTGTCTCTTTCTTAATACTTGGTTGGAAAATGAGTAAAAAAGATACAATTACTTTGAATATGAATATGCTGCATGCAGTTTTAAAACACCCCTCTATTTCTCTATTACTCTGTGTCTTCACAGGGCTGTGACTGTTCTGTCCATCCCACTTGGAGAGACAAAAACATTTGCGTTTAAGCCTATTAAGGGGCGACATGTGAACATTTTTATACCTGGGCGCAATGAATATCTCACACTGTGTGAGGTCGAGGTGTTTGCAGGTGAGCAATAAAAGGAGAGAGAGAGATGATGTGTCAGACATTTGTACTATTTATACTATGTGTACATTGCCTTAATACATTTTCTTTTCTGATTTCATTGCTAGATTAAGTGGAATGAGAGGATGTTACACCACAGTCCACTGATCCTTTAAGCAAAATATCAAACTTTGTTTTTTTCTGAGCAATACTAATATTGCACTTTTTTTTCTTTCTTTTTTTTCATACCTTTGCACCTTTTATCCTTAGAATAAACGATACCTTTCTGTCCACATTTAGTAAAATGCACCTGACTCTTAACCCCAGTTTAATCCAGGGGTTTGTGTATTTAATCATCTTTGTATATCTTTCTGCTTTCTAAATCAATAAATTACTACAGCATTGCATGTTGTATTGCATGATTCTGGATCAAAAAAGGCTCATTTGAATATTTACAATGAGGAGGAGCTATAGTCTTACATAGCTCAGAGTCCTGCACGAGTACGATTTTATAAATCCGCACCGCCCGTACCCACAGTGCTTAAAACCGCATCCGACCCGTTTTCCGAATTTTTTTACTCTTAAGTCAATTTTGAGCAGTGTTCTTGCGAGTAATTCTCAGAGGCTTAAAAAAATACGAGCCCAGATGTTCTGAACAGCTCTTTGTTTGCTTTGGAGGTCAGCAAAAGGGAAAGACTGTCTCCAAACAGAGGTTGGCCACTGGATAGTGGATGCCATCGTCTTGGCGTATCCGTCCCAAGGTGTGCCGTGCTCCCTTGACGTGAGAGCTCAGTCTATAAGGAGTGTTGCCTCCTCCTGGGCGCTGGCTTGTGATGCCTCTCTGTCAGAAACATGTGCAGAGCTGCCGGCTGGGCAACACCCAACACATTCGCAAAATTCTACAATTTCAGGGTGGAGCCAGTTTCTTCCCATGTGTTGGGTACAAACAGGTAATATGTGGGAAGGCTGGTTCTGTGTCTTGCTTCCAGCGCCATTCCCCTCTCATGGAGGGATACAGCTCTTCAGGTTGAAACTCCTTGGATGGAGTTCCTCCAAGCATCCTTCGGCAGTGGAGGCATCCGACACAAGGCCTAGTACTCATGTGCATGCCCAGTCGGTCAGCCCCTGTATGGGCTAGATTGCCCATATGCTGTGATTCCCTCTTGGTAATGCCATATGTGTATTCTTCTACTGTACAGTTTCCCTGTTGGTAAACCTGTCTTTCCTTGGGCAGATTCCAATCTGTCCCGTCTCTGCATTGGTAATGGTTCCATCCCTGTCTAGGCAGGACCTACCGCAGAGATCTTCCATATTAAGCACTTCCCCCAGGGTCAGTCCATGTCTATTACCACATGTTACCTCCCCATGGGCAGGATTTGGTCTCTGTTGTGTCCCTTTCCATCTGGATTCGGCACGCTTCCCTAGTGTTATCAAACCAGTTGTGACTGTAAAGGGTAAACAGAAAGGAACAGCAGTTATCGGCCTTCCCCTTGGAAAGTAATGTTCTTCCGTCCCACCAGGTATGGAGGTCTATGCGACTTACATGGGATGGGTCAGCGGTTGTGCTGCTATCCATAGGAATCCCGATGCTTCAGTCTGTTCTGACGTAACGTAGAACGTGACTGACTGATTGGGAATGTCTCTGTTACTAATGTAACCCCCGTTACCTGAAGGAGGGAACAGGGACGTTATGTCCCGCTGCCACAACCCCTGTACTACAGCTGAATGACCCGGACCCCCGTCTCGACTCCTCAGCGCAAACTTGAATAAGTGAGTTGCATTCTGCCTCATATACCCATATGTACGGGGAGTGGCTTACCATGCAAATCTCGCTCGCCAGTGTACATTGGGCTTGTTTTTGTTACTAATTGAAGGTGATTGGGCTCTCAGGCGAGATCTCAATGTGCCAATCAGTTCTGACGTAATGTCTCCATTCCCTCCTTCAGGGAGCAGGGGTTTCATTAAAGGATTAGTTCACTTCAAAATGAAATTCTGTCATCATTAAATCATTGAATTCCATAGTATTTTTTTTCCCTACGTGCATCTGACACGGATGGCAGCGGACGGCAGACTGTCTTTCGTTTACTGCTCGTTCATCTGGACAGATGAGATCAGACTCAGCAGCTCTTTGTGGTCCTGCCTCATTTACAGTGCTAAATCACAATGCTCTGATTAATAACAGCTTTATCAAAGCACTGAATTAGCATCAGTTTGAGCAACAGGAAGTAATGTCAAAGCCATGATGATGATGTTTGCACGACTGAGCTTGGTAAATAATAATCAGAATCAGAAAGAGCTTTATTGCCAAGTGTGCTTGCACACACAAGGAATTTGTTTTGGTGCTGAGGCTTCCAGTGGACATATACAAATACAAATACAACAAGAAACATAATACTACAAATTATAAGAATAAAGAATAAAAATATAAATATATGAGAATAAAAGTATCACAGTTGGGTTTAGTCAGAATAGACATTTCCAGATTTACAGATTATGAACATATTTACAGTGTTTTGAATATTATAAATAAATAAATCTACATATAAGTATCACCTGAGTTGTAGGATATTGCACTAAACAGTGGGAGTATTGCACTTAAAGGCATATGCCTTGGGAGGTGTGTTAACTGTTCAGGAGGGAAATGGCCTGTGGGAAGAAACTGTTCCTGTGCCGAGATGTTCTTGTGGCCAGTGATCGGAGTCTCCGTCTTGACGGTAACAGTTCAAACAGGAGGTGTCCAGGGTGAGTGGAGTCTGTGATGATTTTACCTGCTCTCTTCCTCACTCTGGAAGAGTACAGGTCCTGGAGGGTTGGCAGGGGGGCACCAATGATCCTCTCCGCAGTCCGGACTGTCCGTTGTAGTCTCCTGATGTCTGATTTGGTAGCTGAACCAAACCAGACAGTGATGGATGTGCATAAGACAGACTCAATGACGGCTGAGAAGAACTGAATCAGCAGCTCCTGTGGCAAGTTGAACTTCCTCAGCTGGCGAAGGAAGTACAGTCTCTGCTGGGCCTTTTTCACAGTGGAGTCAATGTGATTGTCCCACTTCAGGTCCTGAGAGATGGTAGTGCCCAGGAACCTGAATGACTCCACTGCTTCCACAGCGCTGTTCATGACGGTGAGTGGGGGGAGTGCTGGGCTGTTCCTCCTGAAGTCCACGATCATCTCCACTGTTTACGTGTGTAGCGTGTTCAGCTCAAGGTTGTTATAACTGCACCAGACAGCCAGCTGTTCAACCTCCAGTCTGTAAGCAGACTCGTCACCATTTCGGATGAGACCGATGACAGTGGTGTCGTCGGCAAATTTCAGGAGCTTGACAGTGGGGTCTTTAGAAGTGCAGTCATTAGTGTACAGGGAGAAGAGCAGTGGGGAGAGAACGCACCCTTGAGGGGCGCCAGTGCTGGTGGTGAGAGTCCTGTATGTGAGTTTCCCCAGTCTCACTCGCTGCTGCCGGTCCGTCAGGAAGCTGGTGATCCACTGACAGATCGAGGATGGTATGGAGAGCTGGGTCAGTTTGGCTGTGAGAAGACCAGGCATGATGGTATTGAAGGCCGAACTGAAGTTCACAAAGAGGATCCTTGCATAAGTCCCTGGTCTGTCGAGATGTTGCAGGATATAATGCAGTCCCATGTTGACTGCATCATCCACAGACCTGTTTGCTCTGTAAGCAAACTGAAAGGGATCCAGCAGGGGTCCAGTGATGTCCTTCAGGTGGGCCAGCACCAGTCTTTCAAACGACTTCATGACCACAGACGTGAGAGCGACAGGTCTGTAGTCATTAAGTCCAGTGATTTTGGGTTTTTTGGGGACAGGAATGATAGTGGAGCGTATGAAGCAGCAGGGAACTTCACACTGCTCCAATGATCTACTGAAGATCTGCGTGAAGACCGGGGCCAGTTGGTCAGCGCAGGCTTTTAAACAAGCAGATGAGATGCCGTCTGGGCCTGAGGCTTTCCTAGTCTTCTGTTTTTTGAAGACTCGGCTCACGTCCTCCACACAGACCTTAAGCTCAGGTAGGATGGCAGGAGGGGGGAGTAATGGGAGTGTAGGAGGTGATGGTGAATGTGTGAAGTGCAGATCAGACCGGGTGTGTGGTGTGAATGAGGGCTTTTCAAACCTGCAATAAAATGAATTTAAATCGTCAGCCAGGTGTTGATTGTCCACAGATCGGGGGGATGGTGACTTGTAACGCTTATACTATGGTCTTTTCAGTGATGTGTTTCACACTCTTGCCCCTCAACTAGTGTGTGTGTGTGTGTTTCCCTGAACTCTGATTACACTCCTGATATCTGACTTCTGGGTAAAGGATAATCTAAAAAAGAATCTGACTTATAGGATGGTAATTTTTTTGTACATTTGTTTTTTATACACAAATTAAAAAAACGTTTTTGTCTCTTGTCTTTTCTTTCAAGAAATACAGAACAGAAATCACATATCAGAATTTCTTAACAATTGTATAATTATTGTATTAGTATTAGTTGACACTACATGGAACGATTGCAATACTGGGCGTTTACCAGTAGATGGAGTCATTGTGACATTGTTTTTCAAACTGCTCCACATTTTTCTCTTTGTTTGACTGAGACAAATACCTGGCAACCCATCAGTGCAGCTCCTTTTTAGCATAATTCAGTGAAAAGTTAGAACACATGGGTACCAGCTGTTCAAATGCAAACTATTAATTTTAAAAAGACTCCCTGCTCTATCCTTTAAAAATGCTGTGAGTCGGAGGGAAAGAGGAGCTTGATCATCATAGCATCGACGAGGTTTGCCCTGGGTAGAGAGCTTACGACTGTGTGTGTGTGTGAGCAGGTTATCGGAAGTGTGTGATCTTGTGTTGCGTTCCTGTAGCACACAGACCTTAAAGGGATAGTTCACCCAAAAATGAAAATTCTGTCAGTATTTACTCACCCTCATGTTGTTCCAACCCCGTAAGACCTTCGTTCATCTTCGGAACACGAATTAAGATATTTTTGATTAAATCTGAGAGCTGGATCACTCCTCCATAGGCTTCTTAAGGAATTGAAACTTGCCGGCACCGAAAAGTTATTAAAGACATTGTTAAAATAGTCCAAGTGACTACAGTGGCTCAATCTTAAGTTTATCAAGCGACGAGAATATTTTTTGTGCGCAAAAACAAACAAAAATAACGACTTTATTTCAACTATTCATTTCGTTCTCTGTGGGCCTCGAGGCAGTTAGTGTAGTGTGATAGCGTAGAGCTACGTCACAAGTAGGCTCACTATTGGCTGACGCTGGTCATGTGTGTGATGCGTGTGACGTACAACAACAGAAGCGCTGCGCTGTTACACTAGTGAACTCACTCGAGGCCCACAGAGAAGGAAATTAATAGTTGAAAAATAGTTGAATATTTATTTTATTTTTATTTTTTATCTTTAGAATATTGTCTTTGAACTTCAGTTTTTGCGGTCGCTCTGTATATTTCTATGGCATTGCTGTCCAGGAGTAAATAGCTTTTGAAGTGAATTTACTTAATGTAAAGTTAACGAAAGTTATCATGAGGATTGTAATGTTTTAAGCAGATGTCTTAACAAATGTCAATAGACCGGGAAGATTTGACAGTCGCAAGACAAATGACAACGAGCGCAGCGCTGAAAAGGGGCGGGGCTACATAAGGTCTATAGGTATGCGCGTTTGAATATAAGTCTTTCTTTACAAATTGAACTCAACAAATTACTTTTCTGGTCTTAAAAATGTATAATACCCATATAGTATAATACCCAATATAGTATCCATGTGAATGGAATTATTTAACAACGTTTTATCAGTACAGAGGTAAAGAGAAGGAGGCTTTCACAGGGGAGAGACTAGTGACACTTCAGGACTGCATTGTCATCGTGTCCATGCGCATGTCCTTCATCAGATCCGGATACGGCCTGGATCCGGCGGACTGCGGTAAACCTCAGGATAAACAGAGAGACTATAATATTAGCATAGACGCCATTCTTATAATGTAACGAATACATCAGGATTTATGGGAAGTGTTCCGCTTTGGTATCATAAACATAAGCTTGTGAAAGGCCGATTCAAGACATGCAGATCCAAGAACAGTCGTAACCCACTGCCTTTCTTGGATACGATGAAGTAAGGGCTGTAAAACGCACACGTGGAGGAGAACCAAAGGGGGACGTTGAAGTGAAGAGAGAAAGTCCTAATGGACAACGCAGCCCTGAAACAGCCTTTTCAAAAGAACTTATATCTGCCGTTACTGGCAGATTAAATTGCATGTCCAAAGTCTTGAAAAGGCTCACATTGTGCTGATGTTATGTTTACTGAGTTCTAGATTTCTTCCTTATTGAATGAGAAAGAAGACATAGCCTATCCAAAACTGATAAAAGAGTACTGTTTACATTGAGCGCATCCTTTTCACAACACAACATTTGAATAATTTTTCCTTGTATGCCAGGAAAATTGTTGTGATATAAGAACATAAATAATGACATTATTATTTTAAAATTGAAATGTTAGCATAACAGTTATTACATTTTGATCAGTAAATGGTACTGAACTGTACCTGAATTTAACTCGAATCCTGTTATCATGTACATGTTGAAAGAACTTTACACTAACAAAGTGTTTTGTTAACAAAAAAGTTATTTTTTAAGTGTAAGATCATAATATACTGACAAACATGAATGTAATGGAGGATGTTTTGAGTTTAGTATCTCAATCCAATCCCATGTGGAGCATGCTGGGAAATCGACTACAGTTTCAGCTGTCAACAAAAAATTATTCATGTTATTCCAACTCAAAAACATGATTCGTTAACTATTTTAAGTGAATTGAGTGCAATGGGATCAAATTATGCAACTCATTTCAAATAAGTAAACTGAACTAGCAGCAAAAGTATTTGGAGTGTTTTATATTTGTCTTGTTCTGACAAATATTTAATAAAATTGTACATGCCTGCAAGTTTGTCTCTGCAGCATTTTCAGTATAGACTATTTCACTCAAAAGACAGAAAGTGACAAAAAAATAGGTCAATGTTATTTATTTTAATATAGATAAAACTGGTGATAATGACTTAAAATCATTATTTTATTTAAAAACATTATAGCATCAAGACAGTTTGCCAAAAACTCAGATCTCAAATTCTGTAATTCTGAGACCAAAACATTCATGCTATTCCTGAAAAACACGTGGCATAATGCAAACAAAGATAAACACAATTGATGTTGTGAAATTACCCGCAGAATTGAAGATCACATCCTGATCACAAGATCACACATTAAGTGTCTGATTACATGATGAGAAGTTCCTGCACAAGCAAGTTCTGTTCACAAGAAACAAGGAATGAATAAACTGATGAAATGCTAACTTGAATGCACTTCATATAAAAGCATCTGCAAAATGTGCAAATGTAATATTGAAATCAATCTTTTCCCATTTCTTTTATTTTGTTATGAGAAGACACAACTGCCACTAAATCAGTTTACTCAACCGCAATATGAGTAAATGCATTCTGCACTAATACTTCCTCTTCCTGTGTTGAAACAAGATTTATAAATAATTATGGATTCATAAAAAATAAGTATGATTTGTATACATGAAAAGTTATCAATGAAACACTTTACAGAGCATGAGACAGATGTTTTTACCACCATAAAAAATAAACATTAATCAACATACAGATGAGTAAATCTACTGTCTCATCACCTACATTTTTAAAATATACGAAATATGTAACCAAATAAATAAATGATTGTGGTACAATATGTATATATATATATATATATATATATATATATATATATATATATATATATATAGTGTTTATATGAGGGTGTTTGTAATACAGCGGCGGAAGGAGTGTAAGAAGAAAGTAAAATGTTGATATCTTTCTCTCTTCCGACTGCCTTTATAAATCTCTCTTTTGAAAGTTGTAAAAAAAAGTTTTCTATAGTTATTTGGGTAAATGGGAACACTAAAATATATTTAATATAGCTACTCTCTTATTCACCAATATAGAAGTTTACCCAACTATGAGTCTTAAACTTGAAACGGCGCCGACACCATGTGGCTGTGTGTGACGAGTGTATGTTGTTACACTACATTATTGAAAAAAATATTAACTATCATTTGTATTCTGAGAAATGATGCTGCCTTCACATGCGCAGAATTATTGTTAATACTAACTTATTTTTAAAACTGGACATGAACGTCCTCTCAACTCAAAATGTGAATGCCATGAGCTCGTAATCAAGACTTCAGAAGTGGAAAGTACGACATTTATGATAGCGTGAAGGCAGCATTACGTCCATCCGTCCTTCGGATGAGACGTTAAATCGAGGTCCTGACTCTCTGTGGTCATAAAAAATCCCAGGATGTCCTTCGACAAAGAGTAGGGGTGTAACCCCGGCATCCTGGCCAAATTTGCCCCTTGGCCTCTGTCCATCATGGCCTCCTAATCATCCCCATATACTGATTGGCTTCATCACTGTCTCCTCTCCACCAGTAAGCTGGTGTGTGGTGGGCGTTCTGGGCAATATGGCTGCCGTCGCATCATCCAGGTGATGCTGTACACTGGTGGTGGTTGAGGAGATTCCCCCTTCTATGTAAAGCACTTTGAGGTCCCAGAAAAAGCGCTATATAAATGTAACGAATTATTATTAATTATTATTATTACTCTTCCCACTGCACAATGTGACGTCAGAGTGACGTCTTTTCTATGTCAGTTTTGGACGTCCAATTTCGGTCCACTGAAGGTTGTTTTGTAACGCCAGGCGACGTCTTTATTCGACGTCTAATGCACGTCTAATGTTGACTTCCGTGGGACCAAATGTGGTCGTTTGTGGACGTCTTTTCAACATCAAATTTAGACTAATTTTAGATGTCGTTTTTATACAACTTCTATAACTGTAGTCCCATGTTTCAAAAGGGTGGAGGACATGTTTTCTGTACCATGTATTTACATTTATGCATTTGGCAGACGCTTTTATCCACAGTGACTTACATTGCATTACACATTTACACTCCTATCAGTTCTTGCTTTCCCTGGGAATCGAACCCATGATCTTGGCGTTGCAAGCGCCAATGCTCTAATGTTTGGGCTACAGCATTACACCTTTGTATGCGTCTCCAGTTATCAGCTGCTGCTGAGACGATCAAATGGAGTTTGTTATAAATTATAAATAATCTGTACTCATATGTATTAATCATGTTGATTACAACAATGTTGATATTTGTAAATAAAAAAATATTGCATATTAATCATGTCAATTTCCTGCACCTGTAATAGAAGTCCAAATGAGGTCCAAAAAAATGACCCAGTTCAAAGGTCAAATGTTGAACGTCAACATGACGTCCAAGTTGGGTCATGGTTGGACGTCCAAATATTGGACCTAGTTTGGACGTCGAATAGACTACAGACTGACTCAGTCGTAAAGACAGTCTTTGCCGCCATCTAATGGCATAATAATGTAACTTCTATTGCGGTTCACGATCAGAGAGTATTTTTTTCCAGTGGAAGGAAGACTTTGAGTGAGTTGCGTTGATACATATTTTTATGTATCACAATACAAATTTTAATATTTGTATTGTGTGGTATGGATACAAAGAGGGATTATTTCATTTTATTTACAAAACACAGAGATTCACTGTGGAGTGTTGCCAGCTTCATTGATTATACCGAATGCAGAACTCAATGAGCTCGCGACAACTTTATAAAGGAGCTTTCGCTGCTCGTCAAATACACATTGTGGTTATAACTATAAAGTTTACTATATTGTTCTCCCAGTTTACCAGCCACTCATAGTAATGTATTTTGAGAGAAATAGATGAATTTACATGTTGTAAAGCTGACTGATTCCTCGACAGTGATGAAGTGTATCTAACACGCTCATAGTGCGATCAACTAACATGTTCATTATAAAGGTAGCCTGTTTAAAACACAAGATGCATAGTCTTGCACATATTTGAAAATCGGAATAGCATTTATTTCACAGTATAGTTTACAAATTTGTGAATATATTGCAGAGAAAGAAAACAGAGACTTAAAGATTGAATTGCATATCCAAAGTCTTGATAAGGCATTGTAGTGTACTTACTTTGTGCCAATGTTATGATTACTGAGCGCTACATTTCTTCCTTTATTAAAAGTAAACACAACCATAAAGTACCTAACTGCACAAATGAAAGAGTTTACATTGAGCACACATCCTTTTCTTATTGACATGACACAACATTTGAACAATTTTTCCTTGTTTGCCAGGAAAAGTGGTGTGATATAAGAACATAAATAATGATATTATTATTTTCAAATTGAAATGTTAGCATAACAATTATTACATTGATCAGTAGGCTAAATGGTACTGAACTGTACCTGAACTTAACTCGAATCCTGTTAACGTTTACATATTGAAAAAACTTTACACTAACAAAGTGTTGTGTTGACAAAAAAGTTATTTTTTTAAGTGTAAGATCATGATATACTGACACACATGAATGTAATGGAGGATGTTTTGAGTTTAGCATCCCAAGTTTAGCATCTCAATCCAATCTCATGTGGAGCATGCTGGGAAATCGACTGTTTCATCTGTCAACAAAAAATTATTCATGTTATCCCAACTCAAAAGCATGATACGTTAACAATTTTAAGTGAATTGAGTACAATGAAATCAAAGTATGCAACTCATTTCAAATAAGTAAACTGAACTAGCAGCAAAAGTATTTGGAGTGTTTTAAATGTCTTGTTTAGGGCTGGGCGGTATTACGGTATATATTGTTACCGCGGTAGAAAATGTCAACCCTAACAGATTTTTTCTATTCTGTGTATACCGCGACATGTAAATAAGTGGGTGTGGTTAACTCACATGCACATGGAGAAAGCAGATCAAGAGGATCCACAAAGGAAGTATGTCTTCTGAAGGGTTGTTGTTATTTTCGGGGGAAAAGGCGCAGCAGTAACTAGCAGTGCAGCACCTGTAGGCTACAGTTTAGAGCAGTGGTTCTCAATTTTTTCGTCGTGTTCACAATAGCAGCTTGAGTTTCGGTCCGCTGAAGAAGTGCATTTCTATGGCGAGCAACTTCTATGTTTGGCTTGTTCCAGCAGTGACAAGTCAACGGTCTGAAGAAGAACGATTCAGTGTAATTGCAGTTCGATGCCGCTTTATTAAAGGCAGAGCGCTGACCTCTATTCACGCACTTGAATGTTGTTGCAACGGCTGTTTTTTCTTTTTTTCTGCTGATCTCCCGCGCTCCCCCTGCGCCCCACACTTTGATAACCACTGGTTTAGAGGAGTGCGCGTTCACAACGGGGAAAGCATGAAGATTACTTGACAACAACAGTTCATATATCAATATCGTAACGAACAGTGGTGTCAAAAGTACACACTTTTGTCACTCAAGTAGAAGTATAGATACTGGTGTTTAAAAAGACTCTGGTAAAAGTGGAAGTATCAACTCAACCTCTTTACTCAAGTTAAAGTGAAAAAGTACAGGCTCTAAAACATACCTAAAGTAAAAAAGTATAAAGTAACCCTAAGAAAAAAAAGGGAAAAAAACGCTTAACACTCGACTCGTTGGACCTCATATCATTGACAGAACTGTTAGAAATAGAAGCTTAATTTAACAACTGATTAGTGCTACATGGATCCCAAGACACGGTGAAACATATCAAACAAAAACATAATGCTATCAAAGACAACAAACTCGATGGGCATGTTTTCCTCAAACTTTATTGGAATGCAAATAGACTTTCAAACTGAGGTAGTAATATTCAAGACATACCCTGGCCGGCAAAACTATCAGAACATTAATTTAGCAGCAAATGACTGTGACTTGAGTGTCTGTGTATTAAGGAGTGTGCTTGTCAGTGCGTGTTAAGGAGAGAAATATACTGCATACATTCGAGTGTGGGTGGACAAAAAGAGAGACAGAGACTTCAAACCTATGCAAAAGAAACCCCTTCAAAACATGGAGTAACTCATATACTGTATACAGAGAAACCAAAAACAAAAGCAAAGTTTTGAACATGGCACTAGGAGAATAGGAGAGTGCAAGAATGTACATTTTGTATGTGCAGTGAGTGTATTTGTGGCAGTGGTATACATCTTTGTTGTGCATTATTCCCTGAGTCCCATCAAAAACTTGGGAGTAACTTACTAAAGCGTACCCTAGGTACATATCAAAACAGTCTCTGAAGCCTGAAGTGCTTGACTTGGGACTTTGTGCAATAACAAAAGTGCATGTCAGTCCATGTGGAACAAAAAGAGAGTGTCTGTTGGTGTGAGTGAGTGAGTGAGTGAGTGAGTGTGTGTGTGTACGTCAGTATTCCTGTGTTTGTGTATGACAGAAAGAATACAATGACATACCCAAAACAATCACCAGAACCTTCTGTTTAGCTTCAAAAGAAGCTGGTTTTCAAAGTTCTTAGAATCAACCTTTTCGGTCTGAAGATCAGTCCTGCTGAACTAAACAGTCTCTCGCAGGCTGCTGAGGCTGGTAGTGCTGTGTTAAGCCTCAATGACAGGTTGCATACTGCTGGGAAAGACTTAAGTATCTCTACTGTATCACCTGGGCATCCAAGGTAAGTCTCCAGCTGTTTAGCATTTTCTTGGGAACTGCCACTGGTCTGTTTGATTGCAGAAAAGAAGTCCTCCTCCTCTGAAGAATGGGAGCTCTCACCTTGATTCTCCACAGTTTGGTCTTTCAAGTAACTTTTGATATAGTCAAGGCCTTTGAAATAGAAAAACAAAATTAGGATCAAATTGAACCATGGAATTGGATTACAACAATGAAATTACAACACTGAAAGATGGCACAATGATTTTGATCAACTTCATATGGCTTACATAAGGACACAGATTGCTATTTGGATTGCTTTGTATGTTAGAGATACTTCAAATGCAGAACTTTCCTCTGTTAATAGCATAAAGCAAACAGTACAACACTTACCAAGTTTTATGATTTGTTCATCACTTGTCCAGCACGTCTTGAATTTGGGGACTAGAATAGCCGTGGCTATCAGCTCCGGATCTTTAAGCATTTGTCCAAATCGTTTTTCAAGTCCTGCTAAAAGTGCATCAATCAAAGGCTTACAGAACTTGGAAGAAATGTGAAGGTGCTGGAGCTTAGTCTTGAGTAGGGTTATTGTAGGGACTAACCATCCCATTTGCACATTGGTCTCTCCCTGAAGTACATCAAGAGCCTTTGCAACTGGGCTCATAGTCTTTGCATATTCGGACAGAAAGGCAAGCTCGACAGGAGTAAACCTGTTCAAACAACAAATAAAAAAACCCACAAAACATCACATTTATTTCATGGAACAGCTTCAATTGGAAGGGCCTAATTATATAAAAAAAACAATCATTAGAGACTACTTTTAGGAAGTTGCACTTGTGTTACAAATAAACAACATTTGTGTTTTACAGTTCTTCATAGAAATAAATAAATGGTTGCAACCAGATATAGTTCAGCTTTAAAAATATAAAAAAGGGCAGGTACATACATGGGTATCTTCAGTGCACTGCAGACAGCTGCAATGGCCCGTTCTCCATGTTCTCTGGCAATTCTCACAATCCTTTCCACTGCTAAGAAAAGGGAGTTCCATCTTGTTGCATTTGGCCTCAAGAGCTGGAGTTTACAAGTCTCCTCAATGATCTCTGCTGCTGTGGTGGATCTTGCACTTTTATTCCACAGACTCCAGCACTTTGAGAATGTTGAGCGTGAGACCCTTTTGTAAGCCGTGTTAATATTGGCCTCCTCAACATCAGTTGTTGACACCAAGTTGAGAAGGTGGCAGGCGCAGCGATGGTGTTTCGGAAGCTGATATTCCAGGCAGTCGTCCTCATCCAGTATGGCTCCAGCTTCAACAAACTCCATGCTCTCAGTGCTATCCTGCTCTTCATCATCATCACCATCATCATCTCCTTTACCACTCTCTGCTGCTAAATTGTTATTTTCATCAGTCTGACCATAAACCCTAAAAGCTTTTACGAAATTTGAGCCATTGTCAGTTGTGGTGCGGGTAATCTTTTCACGGATGTTAAATTCACTGTGGATATCGTTCAGAGCACTGGCAAGGACAGCAAAAGTATGTGAACCTTTAAGCTGTCTGCAGTCTAGGGCAGCGCAACATCTCGTCATAGTCTGGGGGTCTATCCAATGTGCTGTGACACCTACGAATCCACGCCTGTAAGCTGTCCAGCAGTCAGTTGTAGTGGCAATGAACTGCACTTAGAGCGGTTTTCAGATTGTTTTTCATTTCCAGGGAAGCCTTCTCTACTTTGTTCACAACAGTGTTGCGTGAAATCACTTTAATATTGGGCTGGAGAAGATGTACAAGATCTATGAAACCCTGCTGCTCAACTACATTAGGTGGGTGAAGGCCTTGTATGATAAAATGGAGGACTGATTTATCCAAACTGGCCTGGGACACTCTTCTGGTTTCCCATAACTTAGCTTGCTTGGATGGGGGGCTTTCATCTGGTGCTCCTTCTGGCTTTCTTCTTAGGGCGTTTGAAGTGAAAGTTTTGTACCTCTCCAGATGATTAGGGTGTTTTCTCTGTGGAAAAATATGCATCATTGAATCATTTACAAAAACACACATTATCAACCTGATATACTTTTTTGTATATCTGGCTACATTTCTCCCTGTGCTTTCCAATTAGGACGGCCACCTTACCTCACACTTCTCATCTTGACTAAATTGTTAAAAAAATTAAGTTGGGTGAGGAATTGGAAAGAATAGGCATGACCTCAAAGCATTGAATTTAAACCGCATTGAAACCCACAGGGTGTCACAAAACAAATGTGACAAAGGGCTGATATGAATAGCACCTAACCTAACACATTTCTTGTGGGTACCACTGATACATACTAGGGGTGGAACGGTACACAGAAGTCACAGTTCGGTTCATACCTCAGTTCAGACATCACAGTTTGGTACAATGGAGGGAAAAGTAAAACAAAAATGCAGAAAGCTTGTGCATGTCTCAGGCTGTACCACCAAAGGAAAATAAATTACTTAAGCCTTGTATTTTTTAAATAAGTTTTATTAATAAAGTAAAGGCATAGAACCAGTTTATTTGTATTGCACTGACAATAGTTTTATATAATTAGTTTATTAATTAAATTAATAAAAAGACAAAAAGACCTTGAGATGTCATTTTGTACCTGAATTTTAATTAACAGTAACAAACACTTTGCAGTTTGAATGATGCCCTGTATAAACAAAATGACGGAGTATGTTCTTATGTTTCCACTGTTCGATCGCGCCCGCGCCTCACACACACACACAAATATAAAATAAACACCTTGCGACTTTTCGTTTGCGCCTCTCTCTCTCGCTCTCTGAGCTACAGATTAGGTGTCCCTAAAGAACCCCCGTATCTAACAGTAGTTCCGCATTAGATTAATTAATTTGCACGCGAGTTTTATTTATTTTTATACCGTGTATTCTCCGTGTATATTCATGCACCGAACCGTGACGCCCGTACCGTTTCGGTTCAATACGAATACATGTACCGTTCCACCCCTGATACATACTGAATATTAATAGCTTAGTATTACGGGGTTTCCCGCAGCACTTTGCAGCAACACACGCCAGCATATTTTCAAACATGACCGAACTAATACAGGCTAACTGCTAACTTGGGACTCTTCAGTAGGCAACTGCTAGCCCCAAAGCATGTCTCGGCATGCTAGCCAAGCCAAAGCAGCCAAAGCAAACATTGTAAATCGACCAATATTAGCCTAGGCCTACTCTAAAATGAATATAATATAATAATAATAATAACAAAGAAAACAGCTTACCTCTACATGTTTCTTCAAATTGGAAGGCGAGTTCTTGAAAGCCAAAAGTACATGGTTCTTTGGTTAACAAAGTTTGCAGTGCATTCTCCACGAGTCGTTTTTACTCCCGACGATTTCGAACAATTCTTTGAGGTAAGGCCAGGGATGTGGAAGGTTTTGCTGGTCGCCATCACTAGAACCACTACCAACGTTCTCGCCTGTGCTTTCGGACATTTCGCCAGACATCATGCTCTTGCCAAGTCTGAATCTCTTTCTGACACATTTGCCGCGGTTTGAACGTGCACTTCGTTTCGTGCCATGCGCAGAAAAGATGGACAGCCCACACACCAATGACATCTCTGAATGTTATGGGTTTTTGTGCCTCATCCAATGACGTTTGAAATCAGTCTATCTGGCGTTGAACAAAAAAAATAAATTCGAAACTAGAGTAACGAGCTTGTTTTTAAAATGTAAGGAGTAGAAAGTACAGATAATTACGTTTAAATGTAAGGAGTAGAAGTAAAAAGTTGGCAAAAAAATAAATAGTAGAGTAAAGTAAAGATACCTAAAAACTCTACTTAAGTACAGTAACGAAGTATTTGTACTGCGTTACTTGACACCTCTGGTAACGAATAGAAATAACCTTAAATAATGTATAGTTATCTGCATCTTTCCGTCTCTTATCATATAGTGACTTTTTAAACGCGCAGTGAAGAGAACAGCATGTCCTAGTGAGAACAGCCGTTGCGACTGTGAGTGAATGCAGTTTCAGTGTGGCTGTATCCCATTCAAACACTGGTCTTAAAGAAATAAGACAGAGCTCCCTCGACTAGGCGAGCTTATTCCTTGAAGTGTAGTCTGTTCGCTGATTGTGTGTTCTTGTGTCAGAACTCAGGACACCTCAAGACTTCAGACTAGATAAATTGTCTGTAAGAGACTGATAAATTATGAGGGGAATGGCAGTGGTGGAACGCACACGACGAAGGTTAGCGTGAAACACAGTCTTTACTTTGTGGATTCTGACAGTACAGAAACAAATCCATATTTGTCTGTTGCTACTCCACTAAAATGACGTTCAGAACTCTTAAAGTGATGTTTCCAAAAATGTTTGATACGTTTACACACAAGTAAAACACTGTAAATAAAACCAACACGATAACCAATATGACAATAAAGTGATTTACATGGATCCTGGATTCAAATCAAATCCTTAAATTGTATAACATGTTTATGTTGTAAAAACTTCACACTAACAAAGTGTTTTGTATAGAAAATGCACCATGCTTTGTAAGATCATGATATAATGTGTAGGACGTGCACATAACCTGAGTTACGTAATCAGATTACTTTTAAAGTAACGCATTAATTTACAACAAAATATCTGTTACTTTTTCAAATAATTAATGCAAGTTAATGACAATAAAGTGATTTACATCATAACTCTTTTGCTTAGATGCACAATACAGTGAAAAAATACTTTTTGGATTTTTTTGTAATTACTTAAAATGAAATGTATCATTGTGCAAAAAACAGAAAGCACAAGTGTTTGTGTCAGGTTGTTGTGTTAAGGTTAATATATGGTAAAAGACGAGAATGGAAGTAATAGTGAAAATCTATCCATTAGACAAGAAGTCCGACAGTCGCACGTCATAAATATTGATATAACACACAGGGAAAATGTGTAACGGACACTTTCTGCATATGCAATAATGGAATATGTTTGTGTTTCTTAATATAAAGTTAACTTTGTTCACATATATTAAGTCTTTCTATTTAATGGAGGAAATAAATCACAAAAGTGTGTAATTAAGGTTATAATTCCCACCCACCCCCCCCCCCCCCCTTAAAACGTAGAGAGGGTTTGATTATAGACCATTATGATATGATCATCTTTGTGTTTAACCAAGACTAATATTGTAGGAGGAAATGTAAAGGTTAGGGTTACAACTTTCAAAAATGGGAATTTTGTAATTTGAGCCATTAGATGTTTATTTCACAGATATCAGATTAACTTATTTGGTTGGGAGGGCCTTAATTCAGCAATAAATAGAGCATAATTTCTGAGCACAATATTATTCAACTAGACCTTCTTCAGACTGCTGGTTCGTATCAATATTCATATCTATGTTTAATAGCACATTTTTGGTTTGAAATGTTTTGACAGGGAATAATATTTCTCGAATAATATATTGGATAAAAAATAAATATAGCAATTGTTTATAAACGAATATTAATAATGCTATTTGTTGTTTGTATAGAAACATAATATTTTGTTTGAAAGCAGATTTAAAAG
Organism: Gila robusta; assembly: GCA_030770095.1. Taxonomy (NCBI): domain Eukaryota; kingdom Metazoa; phylum Chordata; class Actinopteri; order Cypriniformes; family Leuciscidae; genus Gila; species Gila robusta. The sequence continues at coordinate 303,943 of JAVALU010001456.1, read as the reverse complement.
CTGAATTGTGAAGGTCTTCTGTGAGGTTGATACATTGACAGATTCCAGGTGAGTTGAATGTTTACACACTCTTTACACCGGTAACATTATAATCCAGGACAAACTCTATAGCGCCACCACCAGTTCAAAAATTTTACATTGAAATTGTTCTAACTTTTGAACCATTTGATCTAGAAAAATAAAAGGTAGTACACCTGATTCCTCTTATGATGCTGATCACATTAAACATCTTGCATCAAGACTCCACCCATTACAGTAGCGGCCATTTTGAAAAGTACAGGATTAAGGTTTTTCGCTGCTCCTTAAAATTGTCCAATTTTGTCCCAAATCTGATAAGATGACTGAACAGGTTTTTTTATTCATATTTGTTTAGAAGTTATGTTTAACAAGGTCGACCTAAAATTGGTTCAGAGGCTGTATCTCGGCCGAACTTTGATCAATCGAAATAAAAAATTGAAACACTTTTCGGAACCATGATCTGACGATCTAGAATTTTGGAACCAGCGCCACCTACAGGTCATGAGATCTGAAAAATCTATTTTTGCTAATCATTTTTGAACAGTTTTATCAGAATCATGATCTTGGTGTCTATGGATTCCTTGTGTCCTTTGCTACCGTTCCTGAGAAATATCTTTGTTGCCTTAGCATGCTAATGATTATCATGCTAACTAGTTGCCATTCTTTTTAATGTGGCTCTTCAGATATTAGATTAACCATAAGATACATTTGCATTAAGTTGGCTTAGCATGCTAATCTGGTTAAAATATGAAGTAATGCTTTTGTGTGCTCATTCTAACACTGAAGGCTCTCCTCGGCTCCCTGTTGAATCAGCGTCAAATGATCTTATGTCTGCTTGTAGATTTCATTACAATAGATTGGTTTCTCAAAAAAAAAAATAATAATTTAAGGAATCTGAAAGGAGGAAATTAATTATTTGTACAGCGATGATTTGTGCACAACAGAATAACAATACAGTTCCAAAAGAAATAAACATTCAGTCATCAACGTACAGCAGACCAACAGACAGCATTGTACATTTGTTCAGGGTTTGTGAATTTAAACAAAACAAAACAGCAAAAGGATAATTATATGATGTCCACATGAGCTACTTCTGCTTACGCAAACTTTGATCTTATTTTGAATTAGAAAATCATAATGCAGCCAAAGATAAATTATGAGAAACATAAATGAAATAGAAAAATAAGGAAATAAAGAAAAGTTAACAGTCGGTAAGATGTAAGTAAGAACACAAATGCAATAGAATAAATATATAAATTAAACAAACTAGTTCTTCAGGTCTTACAGTAGTATTCAGGTACAAAAATAATGTAATGGGTAAATTAAATATACATTAATTCTTATTAAAGCTAAAGAAGTTTTATGGTTAACTATAATAACACTGTTGTAAAGTTTTACCAAATTGTCTTAGTATCATGGGCGGAGAAGATTCAATTCAATTCAGGTTTATTTGTATAGCGCTTTTCACAATTCACATAATTTCAAAGCATTTTTACAGAAAGTGCATAAGTCCATAATACAATTTAGAGTGATCTGTTATCAGGGGTAACTGTCTAAGTTATGTATTTCAGAAATGTAAATATACAAAGTCACAGTTAGCTAAAAATGTATTAATTTAAACAATGTAACGATTTAATGCAGATATAATGAGCTCATTGAAGTAATGAATACTTGTTTGCTAAATGATGATGTCATTTAGAAAATATAGCATTGGTGCTATATTGATCATGAAATGAAATAAATTAAAAATAAAGCTAACTCTGCAAAGGCATTTAAAATCCAACGAACGAAGACAGGTTATTCACATTACACTCACTTTCAGTCATGAGGTTCTTATACTATACTATCATTACACTAGCATATATATTTCTTTGTTTAAATGAGGAGAAACTGAAGATGATTCCTTCATATGCTGATATGAGATGTGTTGTTATGTCTTATATCAGGATGGCCATACGCAGGGTGCGATTTGTGAAAAAAACAGAGGGGGGTGTCACATGCCTGTCCTGTCTTGTGTTGCACATGGGTGTTTTGTTATTTTGGGCCATGTGCTCTTGTCGTTGTCTGATCCCTCCCCCTCGTTACCTGATTATTGTTTGAGTTCTTCCACCTGTCCCCTCTTGATTTGTTCCCTTCTTAAGTCTCCTCTTGTTTGCAGTCTTTGTCGGATCGTTGTCTAATGTCTCCCGTTCCCCGTGATCCCCCGTCCCCCGTGAGCCACTTCATGTTAAGGTTTAGTTGTTGTTTCATTTTATTCATTGTGTTTTTCCCCCTCGTGGGTTTTTGCTTTGTGTTTGTTTATTTTTTGTAATAAATCATCTTTACTCTGCATTTGAGTCCTCACACCTTTTTACCTTGCCCGTTCCGTGACATAACGATCCGACCAAATGAGGACTCAGCGGAGAAGAGGGGCCATGTCAGAGACTGTTCACGTTCTGTCTGCCCAGTCAGAGACTGTTCACGTCCCATCTGCCCAGTCAGAGACTGTTCACGTTGCGTCTGCCCAGTCAGAGACTGTTCATGTCACGTCTGCCCAGCGAGAGACTGTTCACGTCACGTCTGCCCAGCGAGAGACTGTTCACGTCACGTCTGCCCAGCGAGAGACTGTTCACGTCACGTCTGCCCAGCGAGAGACTGTTCACGTCACGTCTGCCCAGCGAGAGACTGTTCACGTCACGTCTGCCCAGCGAGAGACTGTTCACGTCACGTCTGCCCAGCGAGAGACTGTTCACGTCACGTCTGCCCAGCGAGAGACTGTTCACGTCACGTCTGCCCAGCGAGAGACTGTTCACGTCACGTCTGCCCAGCGAGAGACTGTTCACGTCACGTCTGCCCAGCGAGAGACTGTTCACGTCACGTCTGCCCAGCGAGAGACTGTTCACGTCACGTCTGCCCAGCGAGAGACAGTACACGTCCAGTCTGCCCAGTCAGAGACTGAGGACGTCCAGTCTGCCCAGTCAGAGACTGAGTACGTCCAGTCTGCCCAGTCTGAGACAGATCCAGAAATGCCCATTTGTGTGGCCGCCAAGGCACTTATGGACTATCTGGAGCGTCTGGCTCGGATCCTGGACATGCCCGTGTCTGCTGTTCCAGAGCCGGGGCTAGTGTCTCCTGTTCCAGAGCCGGAGCCAGTGTCTGCCGTTCCAGAGCCGGAGGCAGAGCCAATGCCTGTTCCTGAGCCGGAGGCAGAGCCAGTGCCCGTTCCAGAGCCGGAGGCAGAGCCAGTGCCCGTTCCAGGGCCGGAGGCAGAGCCAGTGCCCGTTCCAGAGCCGGAGGCAGAGCCAGTGTCCGTTCCAGAGCCGGAGGCAGAGCCAGTGCCTGTTCCAGAGCCGGAGGCAGAGCCAGTGCCTGTTCCAGAGCCGGAGGCAGAGCCAGTGCCTGTTCCAGAGCCGGAGGCAGAGCCAGTGCCTGTTCCAGAGCCGGAGGCAGAGCCAGTGCCTGTTCCAGAGCCGGAGGCAGAGCCAGTGCCTGTTCCAGAGCCGGAGGCAGAGCCAGTGCCTGTTCCAGAGCCGGAGGCAGAGCCAGTGCCTGTTCCAGAGCCGGAGGCAGAGCCAGTGCCTGTTCCAGAGCCGGAGGCAGAGCCAATGCCTTTTCCAGAGCCGGAGGCAGAGCCAGTGCCCATTCCAGAGCCGGAGGCAGAGCCAGTGTCTGCTGTTCCAGAGCCGGAGCCAGTGTCTGCTGCTCCTGAGCCGGAGGCAGAGCCAGTGCCTGTTCCAGAGCCGGAGGCAGAGCCAAGGCCTGTTCCAGAGCTGGAGACAATGTCTGTTCCAGAGCCAGCGCCTGTTCCAGCGCCAGAGCCAGTGTTTGTTTCTGTGTTTGTGTTTGTTTTTGTGACTGTTACAGTTCTTGTGTCTGTTCCTGAGCCGGTGTCTGTTGTTCCTGAGCCGGTGTCTGTTGTTCCTGAGCCGGTGTCTGCTGTACCTGAGCCGGTGTCTGCTGTTCCTGAGCCGGTGTCTGCTGTTCCTGAGCCGGTGTCTGCTGTTCCTGAGCCGGTGTCTGCTGTTCCTGAGCCGGTGTCTGCTGTTCCTGAGCCGGTGTCTGCTGTTCCTGAGCCGGTGTCTGCTGTTCCTGAGCCGGTGTCTGCTGTTCCTGAGCCGGTGTCTGCTGTTCCTGAGCCGGTGTCTGCTGTTCCTGAGCCGGTGTCTGCTGTTCCTGAGCCGGTGTCTGCTGTTCCTGAGCCGGTGTCTGCTGTTCCTGAGCCGGTGTCTGCTGTTCCTGAGCCGGTGTCTGCTGTTCCTGAGCCGGTGTCTGCTGTTCCTGAGCCGGTGTCTGCTGTTCCTGAGCCGGGGCCACCGCCCTGGCCGCCCGAGGGGTCTTCACCGCCCTGGCCGCCCGAGGGGTCTTCACCGCCCTGGCCGCCCGAGGGGTCTTCACCGCCCTGGCCGCCCGAGGGGTCTTCACCGCCCTGGCCGCCCGAGGGGTCTTCACCGCCCTGGCCGCCCGAGGGGTCTTCACCGCCCTGGCCGCCCGAGGGGTCTTCACCGCCCTGGCCGCCCGAGGGGTCTTCACCGCCCTGGCCGCCCGAGGGGTCTTCACCGCCCTGGCCGCCCGAGGGGTCTTCACCGCCCTGGCCGCCCGAGGGGTCTTCACCGCCCTGGCCGCCCGAGGGGTCTTCACCGCCCTGGCCGCCCGAGTGGTCTTCACCGCCCTGGCCGCCCGATGGGTCGTCTGCTTCGCCCTGGCCGCCCGATGGGTCGTCTGCTTCGCCCTGGCCGCCCGATGGGTCGTCTGCTTCGCCCTGGCCGCCCGATGGGTCGTCTGCTTCGCCCTGGCCGCCCGATGGGTCGTCTGCTTCGCCCTGGCCGCCCGATGGGTCGTCTGCTTCGCCCTGGCCGCCCGATGGGTCGTCTGCTTCGCCCTGGCCGCCCGATGGGTCGTCTGCTTCGCCCTGGCCGCCCGATGGACTGTCTGCTTCGCCCTGGCCGCCCGATGGACTGTCTGCTTCGCCCTGGCCGCCCGATGGACTGTCTGCTTCGCCCTGGCCGCCCGATGGACTGTCTGCTTCGCCCTGGCCGCCCGATGGACTGTCTGCTTCGCCCTGGCCGCCCGATGGACTGTCTGCTTCGCCCTGGCCGCCCGATGGACTGTCTGCTTCGCCCTGGCCGCCCGATGGACTGTCTGCTTCGCCCTGGCCGCCCGATGGACTGTCTGTTTCGCCCTGGCCTCCCAGGAGTAAGGGGTCTGTCCCTCCCGTCCCGCCCTGGTCTGTCCCTCCCGTCCCGCCCTGGTCTGTCCCTCCCGTCCCGCCCTGGTCTGTCCCTCCCGTCCCGCCCTGGTGTTTCCTTCCTGTCCCGCCCTGGTCTTGTGGAGCGTCTGGTAGCCGCTCCGTAGGGAGGGGGTAATGTCACATGCCTGTCCTGTCTTGTGTTGCACATGGGTGTTTTGTTATTTTGGGCCATGTGCTCTTGTCGTTGTCTGATCCCTCCCCCTCGTTACCTGATTATTGTTTGAGTTCTTCCACCTGTCCCCTCTTGATTTGTTCCCTTCTTAAGTCTCCTCTTGTTTGCAGTCTTTGTCGGATCGTTGTCTAATGTCTCCCGTTCCCCGTGATCCCCCGTCCCCCGTGAGCCACTTCATGTTAAGGTTTAGTTGTTGTTTCATTTTATTCATTGTGTTTTTCCCCCTCGTGGGTTTTTGCTTTGTGTTTGTTTATTTTTTGTAATAAATCATCTTTACTCTGCATTTGAGTCCTCACACCTTTTTACCTTGCCCGTTCCGTGACAGGGGGATGTTTTGAAATCATGAGAACATGAACATGAACTAAAAAAAAAAATTCTTATTAACTCATGAAGTAGCCTAACGCAATATTTTTACTCTAATAGCTTATCTTTCCCCACACATATGAACTGTGATCATGTGCAACGAAAAAACATGCAAGAATTAAATCCCCCTCCCAGTAAGTTTTACTGCTGCTGTTAAAGTAATAACGTTAACGTTACATCGAGATGCTGAGCTACAGTGAAATGATAGAAAAGACAGATGCATTATCTGTGTGTTAGTCAATTCGCCGCACGAACTGGACGCGCGATTAAGGCGAATTTATGGCAAGTCAAAGTATTCATAAACGCCAGGCGTCTGATTGCAAACTGACCCGCCAAAAGAGTGTGTTTTGACAGCCAAACCACAATGATTGCGAAACCATAACGATAAGCCAAACCATAACGCGCTTCTTTTTTTTCTTTCTTTTTTTTTACCATAAAAGCGCACGTTCTTAACGTGCGCTTTGTGGTCACGGAAAACGCGCATCAGAAACGCGCGTTTTTTGCATCAAAACGCGCGTCTGGGCGCGTGATCTGATATTTAAGGCGCACGTTATGGACGTGCGCTTTGGGGTCACCGAAAACGCACGTTTTTCAGCAGCTCGGACAGTCCCTTAATCCCTTCATTCGAGACGCATCTCGCAAATTTACCAGTTGTAATTTCTGTAACGCTTTACAATAAGGCTTCATACATTATTTAATTACATTAGTTCACATGAACTAATGAACTGCACTTCTACAGCATTTATTGATCTTTGCTAATGTTAATTTCAACGTTTACTATTGATTATTAAAATAAAAAGTTTTATTTGTTAACATTACTTAATGCACTGCGAACTAACAGGGTACTAAAAGGGCACATTTGTCAGATTATTAAAGAAGTAAAACAAAGTTGTAAAAGTAAAGTTTAAAAAGTTTAAAAGGTTATGAAAATTAAAAATATTCATAAAATACATATTGTTGTATTTTATATATATTTACAAAACATTTTCAACTCTAAAACGTCAAGAAAACCAATGCTACATATTTGAACAAGTTCTGGGACAGATTTTAGGTTGATGTCTCAATAAATGAGCTTTAGGAATGTTTTTTTGGTGCGCAGTACCAAACTTTTCCAGTAGATGACATCTAGACTGCACCGATGACTCTTCGATTTCCATACATGTTTTTAGTGATCTGAACCTTATATTCCCATACTATTCGAAATATTAATGAAGTACACATCCTATTCAGAAATAGTTAGGGCAGTAATGTTAATATTTGATTTCAATTCAATCTCTAAAACACATACGGAAGTACGGAAAGAAGGTCTCTCTCGCGCGCACTGACAGACTCTGTCTCTCTCGCGCAGTTCGCTTCGCATTGAAGTTTGATTTATGGACAACAATAATCAGTACAAACGTCTTGTTTTGAACTATTGTTTAATAAATATAAATAATTCGAGCACATAAACTTTAATATGGAGGATTAAATAAGGCAAATCACTGTTTTGTTTTTTGTCAAAGATTTTAAAATCTTTAACAAAATGTTTGACATTTTTTGACAAACATGCACACAAAAGACACCAATGCACAGAAACACAAACCTATAGCCTACAGTTTTGTATTGAGTTTTAATTGCATTTTTAATTAAATATTCGGTAAACTTTCTATTTAATTAAATACATGTATTGTGTTGTTGCTACAGTGTCAATTTACTGTTTTTTTTACTGTCGCTCGCGCGCAGACACACTCGGCCTCTCTCGCGCAGTTCGCTTCGCTTAGTTCCAGTCCGGCGCCTCATAATTGATAGGCTATTACTCGTGAGGTGTAACCAATCAGATAGCGCCGTGGGCGGGACATTGAGCAAGTCTGCAGAGTGGTGATCACCGAGAGCCTGCGGCAACTATATCAGAGTCAGCCAAAGTAGCGCATTTTAAAATAAAATTGACTTTAATCAAACCACGGATCCGTGATAAGTATTGTGATCCGTCTCGCCACTAGTGTAGTAGCACTGATCACTTTGAGGGGGGGATAAATTTATCCCACCGGGGATAAAAATAATTAAGCAGAGGCAGGGATACATTGACCAGAAAGGGGGAAATCCCACGCATCCCCCCCGGCAAATCGCACCCTGGCCATACGTGTGGTTTTGTTTCTAACACTTTTTACTGGGCTGTGCGTCACTGATTCCCAAGGTACGTTTAGAATAATACAAGTAAAAATGCCTGGATTTAAAAATCTGTATCCATTGTGTATCATTACATATTAATCAGATTAAATTATAAATATGGTAATTAAAAATGTGATTAATTTATATTTATTTGTAATGCTTTGAACTTGTCTTATCCTTTTTTAAAAAAAAAATCGATTTCATATCATATTGAACAGGGAATCTTGCTCTTAATGGCATGGCTGTGCAGTCCTCCTTAGGACACCCACAGGGAGATGCTCAACATGCCGTCGATGGAAACAGAGACTCAGATTACAAGAAGGAATCATGCACTTTCACTAAAACTGAGTTTAATCCCTGGTGGAGAGTTGACCTGGGAAATGTCTACAGTGTAAGCAACGTTACCATCACTAATCGTGGAGACTGTTGCAAAGAGCGGCTCAGAGGAGCTCAGATTCGTATTGGTAACAAGCTGGACAACAACGGAAACAACAATGAGCTGTAAGAAATGTTTCAATTGTTCTATCATCTTCCCATGTTTATGATGTTCAATCTGGTTTAAAGGCACACTATGCAGGAATTCCGTTTTTGTCAAACAGCGCCCCCTAGAGTCGCTGTAGAGTACTTGTATTTAACGTTACTGTCGTAAATACCACTCACGCAGAGCGTCTCTGCACTCACGCCTCTGCACTTTATTACTTTATAATAATAAAGCAGCCTACTGCGTTTGATGGCTTATAACGTTTTTACATGATTGCAGCTAAATTACAAGTAAATAGCCTATTGTCACAGTCATCGTCTGCACCTTTCTGTCTTCGTCTTCACTACACTTCCCAGAATCCTCCTTGTCTCCACACCTGAACTCACTCCCTCAATTACTCACCTGTTCCTCGTCTTCATCATCAGTGTCACCTGTTTTCACCTTGTTATGTTTGATTTGTATCTGTATTTAGGCCACGTTTACACATAGCCTGGTATTTAGAGAAACGAATAGTTCCCCCCCTCCGTTTTCAATAATAACATCGTGCACACAACATCGTTTTCAAAAAAGTTGTCATTTACATCAACCCGCATAAATACGCCGTCGAGCGCCATCATAACTATGCCAAACTGGGCGCTCACATGACGTTAATCATTTTCTGGCGCATAATGTGACGTTTGAGAACCTAAAACCCCGTTTCTCCCAGTTGACACGGCAACACATAACCGGCGTTTTCAGAAATCTCCACTTTGGCCGGAGTTTTTAGAAATAATCGTTTTCTGTGATAAAAACGGTTTTTTCGTGTAAACGAGAGGCCAAACTGCAGGGAAATATCTGCGTTTTCCCTTCGTGTAAACTGGGCCTAAGTTTGCTTCTGTTCAGTCTGTCGTTGTCGGTTCTTGTTAATGTTTTGTGAGTGTGATCCTTCTGCCCGTCTACCTGCCTGTACCAGTTTGAGTTATTTTGTTATTAGTAAATGTTTGAATTGAAGCCTTTTGACTCAGCCTATTCTTCACCCACACCCACACCGTGACACCTATAGCCTAGGCCTACTGTATAATTTCATCTGTTTTTTGTGTGTAATGTAAACATTACAAAATGCCAGATGACATCAATAAAGTTACATGTATGTCGCATTATTTCATAACATTGGCCGTTATGATTTCGTTAGACATGATTATTGCAATTTATCATAGTTTGCAAATTGCGCTCGTTTACACTATTTACAATATGTAGGGTTATTTATGCCCTGATAATTATGTGAGATATTGTCAACTGTTCTCATGATAATCGCAGGAATCAACTTAAACGGTGAAAGCCTGAGCGAGTGGGACTCTTGTCCGGTTCCTCGCGCTGTCAGATTCTCGTTTCCTTTTTCTAGACTCTTCTGACCGTTTTTTCCTTCGTCGAGTCTGCCATCACGTCTGAAATGCGCGCTAGTGTAGTGTCTTCCATAGAGGGTGCTTCATATGTTGTTGATATATGTGACGTTGTGTCGTAAAGCAAGTCGTGATTCTCGTGAGATTTGCGGGGCTCCCCCCAGCTTTGCTATCGGGATGATTCGCCCTACTACTAGTTCGTTTATTATCGAAATGACTTTGAAGCTGTTATATTAAGGTACAAATCTTGCATAGTGTGCCTTCAATAAAACAGAAGGGTCAAAATTGTACCTCCTCCACAAACCAATCACTCAGCGAGCCACAGCCATGGAGACTTACTTTACTTCAACACATTTTAATCAGATTGTGATTATACATTTGTTTCTTGTAGCAGTGCTATACAAAACCATTTGATTTCAATACAGCTGAATTTAATTTGTTAGACATGTGCATTGTGTTGCGTAGCCACTGGTTTTCAGTTTAACTCTGTTCTTTATGTATTTGCAGGGTTGCAACTATTCTCACTCCTCCTAATGGCACACAAACATTTTCATTTGAGTCTGTTAATGGTCGATATGTCAACATTTTTTTACCTGGGAATGATGAAATCCTCACTCTGTGTGAAGTCGAGGTGTTTGGGGGTAAGGGACAGAGAGAAGACGACGGATAGAATTTGTGTATGTACTTATTAATGTGTGTATAACTGTTATTATTTTATTAACAGTAATGGACACACCATTGTACACTTGTGGTGCAAGTGAGTGCTCTTCATTACTTTCAATGTTGTCGATAACACATAATATTCTTCTTGATTTATGTTAACCAATAAGGGTTAATTTACATCAAGACGGTAGTTATAGCAAAATAAACCCCGACAGGATGATCAGGACTCCAGCTTATTACATGGCTACTAGCCACAAAAGAAATCATTTTGGACACAAAATAATTCCGGTTCACTTGTCTACGCGGAAGCAGAAAAAAAATCGGTATTATACATTAAGGCCAGACAAGTAGTTTGTTGTGGGTTGGTGTGTAAAGAAAGACTACACGCCAGCGCACATATATATTCAAACAAACATACCTATAGACTAAACGAGTAATACGCATGTGCACGCCGTCAATGTTCTCACAGGTTCACGTTTTTGAAGTTTGCGCTGAGATAACTTTATTCTAGAGCTGCTGTAAAGCCAGAACTGTTACTTTAATTTCCAATTATCACTGTAAAGCTGCTTTGAAACAATCTATATTGTTTAAAGCGCTATATAAATGAAGGTGACTTGAAAAAATATTACTTTGAGTTGAAATATTTTATAAGCTTGCTTGTAATAAACTTAAAGCTTCCATGAAGAAAAATATTCCTTGCAAGACAAACATTTAAAGGATAATGTACAGTCATGTACACCAAACAAATAATTACATGGACATATTGATTTGTGATGAAACCATTTTAATTTCTTGCCCGTTAATTATCTTAGAATCCATTACAATGTACAAAAACAGTAATTCTGGCAACAAGACAAACACATATGAACTATATGAAATGAGAGAGAGCAAGTTCGCCGTTTGATACAAGAAACATTAAAGAAAGGCCGGCTCCAGAAACCCGGATGAGTGTGTGTTATACAGCGTTGCTGTTGATGATGTCATTATCTGGAAATATCAGACCTCGGAATGTCACGACCGACCAATCAGAATAAACTATTCCAGAGAGTAATAATCATTTGGATTACATAGTTTAGCATCATTATGCCCATTATATTGAGAGTATATTAAGTAAAACGAAAAAAAAGATAGTTTATTATTTTATGTTAAACAGGGAATCTTGCTCTTGGAGCCACAGCTGTCCAGTCTTCCATTTACAATCAAGGAGTAGCTCAAAAGGCTGTCGATGGCAACAGGAATCCACTATTCAGTCAGGGATCATGCAGTCACACTAATGCAGACAGGGACCCCTGGTGGAGAGTTGACTTGGGGATAGTCTACAAGGTAACCAGGGTTAGCATCACTAATATTGCAGATGGTCCTGCAACGAGGATAAATGGTGCTGAGATCCGTATCGGCAACAGCCTGGAAAATAATGGCAACAATAATGAGCTGTAAGTATTGTCTCTCTTTAATACTTACACAAATGGTTAGAAAATGAATAAATAAGATAACATTACTTTGAATAAATCCTTTTAATACATACTTGCCTTTGACAGAAGTACATTTAACATGCGTCTTTCCGTTTTAATACACCATTCTCTGTGTCTACACAGGGCTGTGACTGTTGTGTCCATCCCACTTGCAGAGACAAAGACATTTGAGTTTAAGCCTATTAATGGACGATATGTCAACATTATTATACCTGGGCGCAATGAATATCTCCATCTGTGTGAGGTTGAGGTGTTTTCAGGTGAGCAATGAGTGAGAGAGAGAGAGAGAGAGAGAGAGAGAGAGAGAGAGAGAGAGAGAGAGAGAGAGAGAGAGAGAGTGAGAGTGAGAGACATTTGTACTATTTATACTCTGTACATTGCCTTAATAATGGTTTTCTGATTTCATTGCCAGATTAAGTGGAATGAGAGGATGTTACACCACAGTCCACTGATCCTACAAGCAAAACACCAAACTACATTTTCTTCTGAGCAATACTAATATTGCACTTTTCTCATTGTTTTCATTTTATATGCACCTTTTATCCTTAAGATAAATTATACGTTTCAGTGCACATTCAGTAAAGGTTTGAAATGGTTTTTAAAATGCACCTGATTCTTAACACCAGTTTGACCCAGGGGTTTGTGTATTTAATCATCTTTGTTTATCTCTTTCTACATCAATAAATTACTACAACATTGCATGTTGTATTGTATGTTTCTGGATCAAAAAATGCTCATTTGGATATTTACAATGAGGAGGTATAGTGTTACATAGCTTCCCATCTAGGGTTGAGGAGCTGGTAACAAAGTAAAGAATAACATTAAAAAAAAAGATCTGCAATCTGCTTCAATTGCGATTAAAGACAATTGCTTCTGGGGAGAGTTTTGCCAAAATAACAAAAAAAAACTAACCCATAAATCTCTCTAAATGACCTGGAGAAAGATAATCCAGAATAATAATTTATTATTTTATTGAATTCCCATCAATTTCCATCCCAACTCTTGTATTAATTGCATTCTCTCCCTTACATATGCAGCACTCAAAAATAATATGCTGCACAGTTTCTGGTTCTCCGCATTTGTCACAATTTACTGTTTCATGTTTCCCTATTTTAAAAAGACTGTAGTTTAATGCAGTATGACCAATTCTTAACCTTGAAATAATTATATAATTTTTCCTATTTCCATATCTTTTCCTCTCCTTTCCAATAAGCTCCTGAATCTGATATAGATGTCTTCCTTTAGACTCATTATTCCATATCGTTTGCCATTTCTTTCTAATTTCAATTGATATCAATCTCTTGATTTCCGATTTACTTAATACATTCATTTCTATTTGCTGATGATTTAATGCTTTCTTTGCCAGCTTGTCCGCTTCCTTATTTCCATCCACACCCACATGCGCTGGCACCCAGAGGAAGTATACCAATAATCCTTACTGCCTTGTTCTAAATAGACATTGTAACACTTCAAATATTAAATCTTGCCTAGTTTCAGATTTTCCACTTATTAGGCTATTTAGAGTAGCCATTGGGTCAGTACATATCACAGTTCTTACTGGTTGAACTTATTCGATCCACTGTAGCGCTAATATGATAGCTAATACTTCAGTAGTAAATACTGACACATGATTTAATATTATTTTTGCAATTTCTATTTTAAATGTCGGGATGTATACTGCTGCTGCTGTTCTACCAGACTCTGGCTCCTTTGACCCATCTGTAAATACCTGTAGAACTGAATAATATTCTTGACTTAAATATTGTTGTACTACTATATCAGTTGGTGTATTTTTTTCCCCGTTTATTTATTGTTTTTTGTATTTGTAAATCAATCAGTGGCGTAGTAAACATCCAAGGGGGAATTGCCGGTATAGGAACAGTTGGGGCTATTACATAGTCTTTCAATCCCAAGCTGCTTGCCTCCTTCCTACCCATCCAAAGCTTGCTATTTCTTTGTATTCATATTCCCAACAATCTTTCAGAAGTAATCTAACTGGATGGTTTTCTACATGTCCTTTTACACTAGACCAGTACCTCATTCTCAATTGAATCCTACGTTGTTCTAGTGGCAATTCTCCCAATTAAACTAGTAATGATACTACCGGAGACGATCTAAATGCTCCACAGCAAATACGCAAAGCCTGATTTTGTATTACCTCTATCTTTTTAAGTAAGGTTTTATTCGCAGAACTGTAAACCATACTACCATAGTCTATGTTTGACCTAATCACTGCATAATAAATTCTTTTCAGTGACTGACAGCTTGCCCCCCAATCTGCTCCTGACAAGCATCTTAACACATTTATTCCTTTTTTGCATTTTTCTATTAATTTCTGAATATGAACTCCAAAATTTAATTTATAATCCATCCACATACCTAGATATCTCACCACTTCCTCTTGTTCCAGCTGATGACCATACATTTTGATATTCAAAATAGGATTTTTTTTCTTATTTGAAAAGCATATTACTTGTGTTTTTGCGACCGAAAACCTAAAGCCCCAACTATTTGCCCATTTCTCCACCTCATTCACTGCATTTTGTATTTTATTTTCTACAAATGAAATATTACGCCCTCTTTTCCATAAAGCTCCATCGTCCGCATACAATGATCTTCCTATTCCAGTATCAATTTTATGAAAAATGTCATTAATCATTAAGTTAAAAAGAATAGAGCTGCTCACACTTCCCTGGGGAGTTCCATTCTCAATTTGAAGAGTCCTAGAATATTCAGACCCCACTCTTACTTGAATCGTTCTTCCAAACAAGAAACCCGAAATCCAGTTATACGTTTTTCCCTCAATTCCCAAACTTTCCAATTTCATTAACAACCCCTCTTTCCACAACATATCATAAGCCTTTTCTACATCAAAAAAAGACTCCCACCAAACTTTCTTTGTTAATTTGAGCTTTTCTAATTTCAGCTTCCAAACTCAAAATTGGGTCCATCGTATTTCGCCCTTTTCTAAAACCACTTTGATATTCTGACAAAAATTTTCTACTTTCAATTTCATAAGTCAACCTGTTCATAACCATCCGTTCCATAAGTTTACATGAATTTGATGTCAGTGCAATAGGTCTAAAATTAATTGGCTGAGAATGGTCTTTTCCTGGTTTGGCTATTGGCACTATGACCCCATGCTTCCAATCCACTGGTATATTCCCTGACTCCCATATATGATAACTCTGACAATTGTTTAATCATCTCGTAACAAATATCATCCTTACCTGGAGAAGTATGTTTAACCCCTACCAGTGCTCTCTTTAATTCATATAAACTAAATTTTAGATCTAATCTGCTTCCTGTTGGATTCTTCTTTCTATATATGTGATCATTCTCCTTCACTTTCTGTTCCCTATATTTCCTCATACCTTCTGATATATTGTCATTACTATGCACCTTTACAAATGCTTCTACTAACATCTCTGCTTTATCACTGTCTTTAATCGCAATTTTTCCATTACTAACTAAAACTGGAATATTATTATTTCTCCTAATCCCTCCCATCTTCCTAATCATATTCCAAACATCATTTATTTCAATATCTTCACCAATTCGACTACAGAATTCTTTCCAGAACGTTCTTTTTGCTATTCTTACTTCTCTCCTAACCATTGCCTGAGCTCTCTTATAATTAATGTAATCATTAAACACTAATGATTTTCTGGCTTTCTTCATTGCTTTTTTTCTTTCCCTAACTGCCTTACTACAATCTTCATTCCACCACGGGACTGCTTTTCTGCTGCTTATAGTTTTCTTTTTACCAATTACTTCCCCTGCCGTATTTCTTAACACTTCACTAATTTTACTACTTAACTCTTCAGTGTCTTCAATATCTACCATTTCACACATATTATTATTACACAATTCTTTAAAAAGCTCCCAATTGGCTGTGTTAAATTTCCACCTTGGAATTCTCTCCACCAATGATTGAACTATATCCACACCAATTTGACACCATATTGGATAGTGATCACTTCCCAAAGTACTTTGTTTACTTACATTCCATTCACATTTTCTAGCTAGATTTTCAGACATTTCAGACATTATTCACACCTATTCTCCTAACACTTCCATTATTAATACATACCAATTGACCCCAATCTAGCATGTCTTCCACTATCAGCCCATTACTATCTGTTTTAACACTCCCCCATAATGAATTATGTGCATTGAAATCACCACACCATACTACCTTCTGATTTGTATTACCTCTTATATTTTCCATTACTTTCCTACTTAACTTTTCACATGGATTGTAAAAATTAATTACTTTAATACTTTGTTTCTTTTCCAAAACTTCTATCACCAACACCTCTTGATCCACACTCATTTCTACATTCCTGTATCCCACACCTTGTTTTATAAAGGTAGCTACCCCACCTCCATTTCCTTGTTTTCGATCCCTCCTAATGCATATATACCCTTGTAAGACAAAATTTAACTGAGGTTTGAGCCATGTTTCTTGTATACATATTATGTCAGGTCTTTTATCCAAATCAAAGATGAATTTTTTAAACTCTTGCCCATTAGCTATTAAGCTTCTAGCATTCCACTGAAATATTAAAAGCATTATTATGAACCACCACATCCTGTTTGAGTATTTGTTGTTTACATCTTTAACTTCTCATTAATCATTTCCACCGAAATATCCTCGATCTCTAGATATTTTTCAGCTGCTTTCATTATTATTCTGATTCTTTCTGTCCGGCTTTCAGTTTGCGCTGAACAATTCACTACTTCAGCTATAAAAGTTATGTAATCCATTTTCACTATCAGTGTCAGATGCATTACTCCTGTTTTTCTTTCTTTTCCGATTTTCTACTATACTCCATCCATTATTTCCATTCCCTCCATCATCCGCGCCAAAATTTTCATCCTCCATTTCCGGATCACTTCCGGATTCTACGCAACTTCCTACCATGCACACTCCAGTCACAGATCAGCTCTTGTCCAATCACACCGCCTCCGTCGCATATTGTCAATCCAAGCTCGCAGTAAGGTTTCTCTCTTAGTTCTAGCCTTTACTGTCTATCTATGCAGTGATTGAATGATAAAACCAGGCTTATATGGGTTGAGCTAAACAAGGTAATGATAAACAGGTGAATGTGATCAGTGATGATGAGTCTGGGCAGTGAGTATGGGAAATGTAGTTGTGAGGGAAAATAACAAACTGAAGTGGAGTGCCCTCTGGTGGCTCTCGAGGGCACTCCAGCTGATGAGTGTTACAGTTATATTAAAAAATGTCCTGGCTCTTCCCAGCTTTATAATGGCAGTGAATGGCCAGAGATTACCTGATCTGATTGTAAAGTGCTTTGGGTGTACAGTAGCACACATGAAAGCGCTATATAAAATTCATTCATTCATTCTTGTAGGCTTAGGAAAAACATAAATTAACCATCAAAATTAAATAAAGACTTTAAATAAAGACACTTAACCCTAGAAGGGCTTTTATAGACTATATTTTATAGACTATCAGCGCGTTCTGTAAAGCTATGCTATAACAGTCCCAGCTTCTTTGCACTGGTCAAGCTACATTTCCAAAGGGGGTCACCTTGCTTGCAATGCTCAATTGGTCTCAGTTGAAAAAGATCCAAAACAAACTCTTATACAAATAAGTGAAGGGTTTCTTTCTTCATATATTCAAAGCTTTACTCATTCATTATCCAAAAAAACCCCAATATATCACAGCACATACACCTGTATACAGAGACAGAATTCATTCATGAGACAATCTATACATGTGGGTGTATCGAAATGTCCAACACTGTCCTCTGTGGTTCACGAACCTCAACAGTTCCGAAAATGAAAGAAACCAGTCTTATCTGTAGTTCGACCATACGTGCAAAGGTAGATAGTGATGAACTAGAAGGTTGTCCAACGTTTAGTTGTTTGGAGAGTCATAAGTTTTCCCCAGCAAACGCATCAGAAAAGTGCTTCAAACATTATAAGCAGGGGGTCTGGTCATAAACACTTTATAGTATCCACAGCTGATGAGCAATAGTTACATCCCAAACAAACCTCTACAAGAAAAAAATCAAACACATCAATTAATTATATAGATTCCACATCAGTTCACCCAAATAATTCATACAAATAATTAAACTCACGTTTGAGCAGGAAACAAACAGTTTCTCAAACAGGTTTGGGAAGCAGATAACAAACAACCATAAGGCAGCGTCAAATAGATCTAAGCACTTACTCTACTGCTTCCTGTTTTATCTCATACAATGTGCCCTTTTGTATCCCCCTAGTGGCTAGGAAACAAATAGTACCCACAATTGGAGTAAAAGAAACCCAGTGACAGGCGGTGACTGTTACAATGCATATTAATATAATAACACGGAACAACCTCCTGGACAACAACCAGTCTGGTTTCAAAAGCGGACACTCAACTGAGACGGCCCTGCTCTTGGTTATTGAAGATCTGAGACTCAAGAGCAGCTTCCAAATCCTCAGTTCTCATCCTGCTGGATCTACTGCCTTTGACACAGTTAACCACCAGATCCTCCTGTCAATCCTAAAGAAGAAGGGCATCTTGGGAACTGCACTCCAATGGTTCAAGTCATACCTCTCAGGTAGGTCTTTTAGGGTGTCTTGGAGGGGTGAGATGTCTAAGACCCAACATCTAGCTTCTGGTGTACCTCAGGGCTCAGTGCTGGGACCGCTTCTCTTCTCCATCTACATGACATCACTAGGATCTGTCATTCAGAAACATGTTTTTTCCCATCACTGTTATCATCTATGATCTGATGGTTGGATGCTCACATCTCAGCCTGACAGATATTTTTTGCTGGATGAAGGACCATCACCTTCAACTAAACCTTGAGAAGACAGAACTGTTTGTGGTCTTGTCCAACCCAACACTTCATCACAACTTCTTCATTCAGCTGTAGGCTCGTCATCCATAACTCCATCAAGGTCAGCCAGGAACCGTGGAGTTGTGATTGATGATCAGTTCATAGTTCAACTTCACAGACCACATTGCTAGAACTCTCCATTCCGCAGATTTTCCTTATACAACATTAAGAGGATCAGGCCCTTCCTATAAGAGGTACACAACTCCTTATCCAAGCACTTGTTCTATCCAGACTGGACTATTGTAATGCTCTCCTGGCAGGTCTTCCAGCTTGCACAGTCAAACCTCTTCAACTGATCCAGAATGCTGAAACTAGAGTCTTTAACAAGGCAAATAGAGCGCACGTCACTCCTCTCCTCACAAAACTGCACTGGTTGCCAGTTGCCGCTCGCATCACATTCAAGCCACAGATGTTTGCCTACAGAACAACCACTGGCTCTGTCCCATTTTACCTAAACTCATTACTCCAGACTTACGTGCCATCCAGAAACCTGCGCTCTGCAAGTGAACGTCGTCTCGTGGTGTATCATCTCAAAGAGGCACAAAATCACTTTCATGGACCTTTACCTGGACTGTTCCCTGCTGGAGGATTGACCTGAGTCCGTAGCCAATTTCAAGAAATGGCTAAATGGCTTTTAACCCTTTTTCTATATTACAAAAATAAAAATAAAAAATAAAATAAAATTAAAAAAACTTATACTGCCTTAGACTAAACTGGGAAGGGCTATAGCACTTGCATATTGTTTTCCTATTTTTAGTTTAATTGCTTCTATTGCTCTCCTTACTTTTAAGTCGCTTTGGATAAAAGCGTCTGCTAAATGATTAAATGTTAACAGACAACCACTGAGCGCCAGGAGACGGAAGCTGTGAGGATGGAGAATATCATAGACTATCATTACCATCTCTAATCATGGGTGAACCAGCTGTGGATTAAATCCATGAACTCTAGGATTTAAATTATTGTAAAAAGTGCGGCAGAAGAACCAGGAGATGAAGGTGCTAATGGACCAGATGAGGAACCTCCTGTGGGACGTCAACGCCATGCTCACCATGAGGAAATGACCACTGTACACTTTCTATTAAACACCTGAACATCTTCAGTCAAGACTGTCTTTCGTTCACTGGACAGATGAGATCAGACTCAGCAACTCCTGCTTCATTTACAGTGATAAATCCCAATGCTCGGATTAATAACAGCTTTATCAAAGCACTGAAATAGCATCAGTTTGAGTACGTAATATCAAAGCCACGATGATGATGTTTGCAAGACTGAGCTAAATAATAGTGCTTATACTATGGTGTTTTCAGTGATGTGTTTCACACTCTTGCCGCTCAGGTAGTGTTTGTGTGTGTGTGTGTGAGTGTGTGTGTGTGTTTTCCTGAGCTCTGCATTACACTCCTGATATCTACCTTCTTGGGTGAAGAATCATCATTTTCTTTAATACACAAATAACAAATAAAAACAATTTTTTTTGTCTCTTGTCTTTTCTTTCAAAAAATTCAGAACAGAAATCACATTTCCGGATTTCTTAACAATTGCATAATTATTGTATTAGTATTAGTTGAAACTTATTTCAAGATTTACACTACCGTTCAAAAGTTTGGAGCCTGGATGGTTTATATTTAAATATTTTTAATAATTTTAAACGATAATAACCCTGCCAACCAGTTGTAGAATGACTTCTAAAATCACAGTACTGGGCGTTTACCAGTAGATGGAGTCATTGTAATTATGTTTCTCAAACTGCTCCACATTTTTCTCTTTGTTTGACTGAGACAAATACCTGGCAAACACATCACAGCAGTTTCTCTTTAATCGAGTGAGAAGTGAGAACACAAACTATTAAGAAAACACCAGGCCATTTAAAAAAGACTCCCTGTTCTATCCCTTAAAATGCTGTGAGTCGGAGGAAAGAGGAGCTTGATCATCATAGCATCGATGAGGTTTGCCCTGGGCAGAGAGTGTATGACGGTGTGTGTGTGTGTGTAAGGGACAGCGCTGGAGAAGGCCATAGCTACTGTTCCTTGGACATGTTACTTCATGGGAAGAGTGGTTCTTCTCTTCCCATTTTTCAGTTTTCCTTTCAGCCGTGACCTGTGTTGTTAAAGAATTAGTTCAATTCAAAATTAAAATTTCCTGATAATTCACTTATAATTTAGAAATCAAGGTTTTTGAGGAAAACATTCCAGGATTTTTCTCTTTATATTGGACTTGTGACTTTTCATGTGGTGTTACATGTGGTGTTACTGCAGATGCCCAGTGCCAGGAGCCTCTGAAAATATATAAGTGGAACCGCTGTTCCCTTTCGTTGTCACTATGAGTTCCGTCGTGACGACGAATGGGGTTTCGCTTAGAAAGCCTATCAACTTCGAGTATACAAAACGAGCCAATGGCAAAGAAATGGCATGGGTCTGCGGAATTTGCATGGCACAACTCCGCCCCACCTCGTGGGTACAAAAGGAGGATGCCGGCAACATGCAGATATGTTTTCGCATCGGAGCCAAATTTCACTCCACAAGCCATCTCTGATCAACTGTCAGCTACGAGACGAGCGACTCTCCGGTGTTGGTGTGACGGCGATCTCCAGCGAGTGCACACTGCCTGCTGATCTGTGCAGTGGTCTGCCAGTGAGTGTGTTTCTCCCTGGGCGATTCAACATCCACAGAGTTTTCCTCTCACAAAAGAGCTTTGCACGCGGCACGTCTTTTTAAAGATGCCTCGTCCGTGCACTTCTGGTTGCGGTAGACTAATTTCTGACTCTGATGGGCACGATCGCTGTTCTGTGTGTTTGGGCATTGATCACGCTAGAGCACGGCTCGTGGGTGACTCGTGTTCTCTCTGTGGGAACATGACCATCACGTCATTAAGGTCGAGACTCAGTGATCTCACAAGAGTGAGAGTCCCCTCATCCACACCCCTATCTACTCCCTCCACGAGAGGTACTACTTCGGCTGGTGGCCAGGGTGACCTGAGGGTGACGGTGTGGAACAAGGTGCCGACTATCTGTCCTTGACCCACACCCCCCTCTTCAGTGATGCAACCCGTGAGTGTTCAGGGGATTTCGTTTGGCGCTCCAGAGGAAGATAAAATGTCTATCGCAGCATCACAGGGCGGGCCAGATTCATCAGGAAGTGAAGACTCGTCAGTGCTGCCACCTTCGGGTGTGCATATGGCAGTGGCCGAGTCGGATCCTGAGATGATGGCCATGATTTCCCAGGCCACCGCGAGCATCGGTTTAGAGTGGAACTCTCCACCCTGTCCCGAGCGCTCACGGCTGGATGATTGGTTTTTGGGTGCGGCCGCCGACCCTCGTCGGCGTCCAACCCCAATACCTTTCTTCCCGGACGTGCATGAGGAGATCTCGAAATCCTGGAAGACCCCCATGTCTTCCCGCGATCGCTCGCTGATCTCCTCCGCCTTTCCATGGCCCACTGTCCATGGGTACACTGGGGTCCCCCTGGTTGAACGCTCTGTTGTGATGCAACTGTGTCCTCAGAGTGCTGCTTTTCGCAGTGATCCTAAGCACCCGTCCAAAGCCTGTAGGTTTTCATCTACGCTTGTGGCGAAATCCTATAGAGCTGCAGGACAGGCAGCCGCCTCTCTGCATGCCATGGCCATTCTGCAGGTCTACCAGGCCCAGATGCTCAGGGACATGCACGAGGGTACTTGTGCTCCGAAGTACTCCGAACTTGTACTCCTCGCGACAGCACCTCCCTGGCCTATTACTCTGAGGAAGGACCTTCTTTCTCAGGGACGAGGCACCCTATGGTACCCTCGTCCCGATCTTTGGAACCTCCACGTGTGGCTCCTGGACGGGACGAGGCAGCTTTGAGTACCCTACCACCTGCGGTGGTGGCTACCATCACTTCCGCTAGAGCATCGTCCACGTGAAATGCCTACGCGTTGAAGTGGAACCTCTTCGTCAACTGGTGTTCTTCTCACCGAGAAGACCCCCGGAGATGCCCGATTAGTGTCGTGCTTTCCTTCCTGCAAGAGGGGTTGGAGCGAAGGTTGTCTCCCTCCACCCTGAAAGTATATGTTGCCGCTATCGCCGCACATCATGACGCAGTCAAGGGTTAGTCCGTGGGAAAGCACGACCTGATCGTCAGGTTCCTGAGAGGAGCAAGGAGACGGAATCCTCCTCGCCCTCCTCTTGGGACCTCTCAGTGGTTCTAACTCCCCTGCAGAGTGCTCCCTTCGAGCCTCTGCAATCAGTGGAGCTTAAGTTCCTGTCAATGAATAATAATAATAATGCATTTTATTTTTAACGCGCTTTTCTTAGACTCAAGGCGCTACAATATACAAAAAAAACAAAAAACAACAACAATAAAATACAATAAAACAAATACATTCATTTGCAATAAGCAACTCTAAAAAGGTGTGTCTTTAAAGAATTCTTAAAACAGTCCAATGTTGGAGAGTCTCTAATTCCCGATGGTAGGGCATTCCAAAGACGTGGTGCTGAGACCGAAAATGCTCGACCACCCATTGACTTTAATTTATATCGAGGCTGCTGAAGGATGCATGACCTAGAAGAGCGCAGAGAGCGTGCTGAAGTGTGAGTGGTAACTAAACTGCAAAGATAGGCAGGGGCAGTGTTTTGAACTCAATACGTGCTTGTATAGGCAACCAATGCAAGTCATGGAGTACCGGGGAAATATGTTTTCGAGTAGTTGTGTATGTCAATAGCTGAGCGGCTGAATTTTGAATATATTGTAATTTTTTGAATTACATTTGAATTTTTGAATGAAGTCAGCGCTCCTGGTTGCATTGGCCTCCATCAAGAGGGTAGGGGACCTGCACGCATTTTCCGTTGACGAAGCGTGCCTGGAGTTCGGGCCGGCCTACTCTCACGTGATCCTGAGACCTTGGCCTGGATATGTGCCCAAGGTTCCCACCACTCCCTTTCGAGACCAGGTGGTGAACCTGCAAGCGCTGCCCCTGGAGGAGGCAGACCCAGCCTTGGCACTGCTCTGTCCAGTACGCGCTCTCCGCGCCTATGTAGACAGAACGCAGTGTTTCAGGACCTCAGACCAGCTCTTTGCCTGTTATGGTGGGAAGCTGAAGGGAAAGGCTCTCTCCAAGCAAAGGTTGTCGCACTGGACAGTGGACGCCATTGCTTTGGCATACCAGCAGCAAGGTCGACCATGCCCCCTTGGTGTGACAGCCCACTCCACCCGGAGTGTGCTGCTTCTTGGGCTCTAGAGCATGGCGCCTCGCTAACAGACATCTGTAGAGCTGCAGGCTGGGTGACACCGAGTGGAGCCTGTGTCCTCTCGTGTACTCGCTTCAACCAGCCAGTACTAGGACCCGCTCAGGTGTCTTCGCTTGCTCGCCATTCCACTCCACGGACTGGATAAGTGCGATATTTCCTTAGGTGAGCTTCCTCGACAAGCCCTGAGTTCCTCCAGCACTGCTGACGCCGACGCCAGTGTCTATTGCCTGCGCATTGGCTAGGTGCCTCCGTGTGCATGGTCCCCCCTCTGGGCGACCCCCACATGTGTATTTCCACTGTAAGCCTCTCTGAGCATGTGTCTTTCCCTTGGCAAGCCACCTTGCCACCCCTGGGTTGAAATATTCCACCCTGTGGGCTGGACACCCCAGTGTTCTCCATATGCATCCCCCTCCGGGTCATATGTGTATTCTGTAATCGTTTTATATACTCGAATTTGATAGGTTTTCTAAGCGAAACCCCATTCGTTGTCACGACGGAACATCTCCGTCCCCTACTCAGGGAACGAGGTTTACATACGTAACCGAGACGTTTTCTTCCTCTCTTCTTAAATTCTTCTTAAATTAAGAAATCCTTTTCTTAAATTTTCCTTGTATGCCAGTAAAAATGTTGTGATAAAAGTAAAATTTAAATATAGGCATACCAATTATTACAATAATCAGTAAATGTTACTGAACTGTACTAGCCTGACGTCGTCATACTCAGATTCTAGTCAGAATGTGAGTCTGATACTGCTCCATTGGGCTGTGATTATGGGGCGTGTGTCAACCGAACCAGGAAATAAAAGGCCTCTGCACTCAATAGACCTAGAACCAATCAGAGCAACGCAGTAAGTGACATATGTTGAGCGATAGATTAAAGTTGATAGATTAAACTTTTTCCGAATCCCGTAAGAAGGACGGCAAATACATCTTTCCCATTGACAAATACCTTGATCGCGGTTCTCTGTTATTATTTTAAAATGAATGCGCTGTCTATATCTTCTATAACACACGCGATAGCGGAATATACACAACTCAATTCTCCAGTGGCAGCCATGAATTCAACCCAAGCGCTCTTTGATGACATGGATGGTTACGTTACCATTGCTCATCTGTCCATCATCGTATAAAGCCCGCCCTGACAATTTGATTGGTCCGAACAATTTTTTGTTCGGTTATAATAGCTCCTCAACGGATCGAGTCCAGACCGAACTTCCCGACCTAAAAATTTTGTGGGCGGGGTTCGGGCTGGCATCCAGGCTTGAACTGTACTTGAATTGAACTCAAATCCT
Source organism: Gila robusta (assembly GCA_030770095.1). Lineage (NCBI taxonomy): Eukaryota > Metazoa > Chordata > Actinopteri > Cypriniformes > Leuciscidae > Gila > Gila robusta. The sequence goes on along the minus strand of JAVALU010001456.1, from coordinate 278,651 downwards.
GTTAACATGTACATGTTGAAAGAACTTCACACCAACAAAGCGTTTTGTTAACAAAAAAGTATTTTTTTAAGTGTAAGATCATAATATACTGACAAACATGAATGTAATGGAGGATGTTTTGAGTTTAGCATCCCAAGTTTAGCATCTCAATCCAATTCCATGTGGAGCATGCTGGGAAATCGACTGTACAGTTTCAGCTGTCAACAAAAAATTATTCATGTTATTCCAACTCAAAAGCATGATACGTTAACTTCACAATTTTATTTAAATTTATTTTATTTTCTCTCTGCACGTATTCGGGTGGTTCAGCATGACTGAGCACACTCTTTGGTGAGACACATCGTCATATTCAATTCAATTCAATTCAATTCAATTTGCTCTTTTCCCAGTTGATCTAAAGCCCCATATGGCTGAGGTGCCGGAGAACTAGGTCCGTGTGTTTGCACAACAGATCTCGAGAGTAAGCTAGAATGAGCCAGTCGTAGAGATAGTTTCAAATGCAAAAGAGGTTAGAAAAAGACATGTTAGAGAGAAAGGTCAAAGGCCCTTAGCTGGGAAGGGCAGGACTTTAGTAAAGAGCCCAAAGGGAATGAGGACCCTTTACTGGTCACCAACCCTTAAAGGCAAACCGAAGAAACAGTCTGTGTTGAGGTAATCGAGATGTGAATGTACACGTCCTTCAGGTCGATTGTTGCGAACTAATCTTGGGGACGAACTCACGTGAGGATGCGTTTCTGCTTTAGTAACTTAAACATAAGCTTGTGAAAGGCCCGATTCAAGACATGCAGATCCAAGAACAGTCGTAACCCACTGCCTTTCTTGGATACGATGAAGTAAGGGCTGTAAAACGCACACATGGAGGACAAGCAAAGGGGGACATTGAAGTGAAGAGAGAGAGCCCTAATGGCCACTTCTATAACACCAAAAACAAAGACACTTTGCAGGATACAGTGAAGTCTGGCACAAAAAAAATAAAAAAGAATCCCAAACCTATAAGCAGTGACAGAAACTTTTCCACACTTAAAGGCAATAATAATAATACTAATGAAAAAAAGGTAGAAAAAATTACATTGCTTGAACCAGCCTTTTCAAAATCAATTATATTTGCCGTTACTGACTGTCTTTAATTTCTGAAGGAGGATTAAATTGCATGTCCAAAGTCTTGAAAAGGCTCACATTGTGCTGCTGATGTTATGTTTACTGAGCGCTAGATTTCTTCCTTATTGAAAGAGAAAGCAGACAACCAGAACTGCTCAAATAAAAGAGTAGTTTACATTGAGCACACATACTTACCGACATGACACAACTACACAATATTTGAACAATTTTTCCTTGTATGCCAGGAAAAGTGTTGTGATATAAGAACATAAATAATGATGTTATTATTTTTAAATGTTAGCATAACAGTTATTACATTTTGATCAGTAAATGGTACTGAACTGTACCTGAATTTAACTCGAATCCTGTTAACATGTACACATTGAAAGAACTTCACACTAACAAAGTGTTTTGTTAACAAAAAAGTTATTTTTTTAAGTGTCATAATATACTGACACACATGAATGTAATGGAGGATGTTTTGAGTTTAGCATCTCAATCCAATCCCATGTGGAGCATGCTGGGAAATCGACTGTACAGTTTCAGCTGTCAACAAAAAATTATTCATGTTATTCCAACTCAAAAGCATGATTAATTAACAATTTTAAGTGAATTGAGTGATGAAACCAAATGTTGCAACTCATTTCAAATAAGTAAACTGAACTTGCAGCAAAAGTATTTGGAGTGTTTTAAATGTCTTGTTCTGACAAATATTTTATAAGATTGTACAGTACTAGACTATTTCACTCAAAAGACAGAAAGTGACAAAAAAATTAGATCAATGTTATTTATTTTAATATTAATAAAATTGGTGATAATGACTTAAAATCATTATTTTATAAAAAAAAATTATAGCATCAAGCATTATATTTAACATGTATGTGTGCATTAAAAGTACCATTTCGGCAATGAGAACATTTCTGAGCCAAATAAAGATAAAGATGTGTTCTGGTGATTGGCGTGTTTATTGAACCATCAGATAAGAGTAAAACGAGAGTCAGCGAGAAGCTCATCTGATTGGCTACAAAAAGAAGGTGGACCCGCCCTCCTCTTCGTGCTTGCAAAACGTCTAGGTTACGACTGTAACCTCTGTTCCGTGAGAACAGGGAACGAGACAATACGTCATCGACGCTATGGGGAACGCCTCAGGCGTGACAGGTGTCTGAAATCACTATCAAATCACGGCAATCACATTGACCGGCGACAGCCCATGAATCATTAGCGTGAATGATTAACGTGCGATCTGGAAGTATATAAGGGCGCCTTGCAAACATGACAAATCACCTTATCGTCTGAAGGGACTGTACGGTAGGCAAGTCCCGAGGCATGGCAGGGAGACGTATTGTCTTGTTCCCTGTTCTCAGGGAACATAGGTTACAGTCGTAACCTAGACGTTCCCTTTCGAAGGGAACTCAACAATACGTCATCGACGCTATGAGGAACGATATACCAACGCCACCATGCTAAGGGGAGTGCATGCCAAGAGGCAGTGACAACTGTCAGAACCAGCAACTTCAAATGAAACGCTAGAACCACTAACCCTCAGGTCACACAGTGACAGCATTCCCTACGGTCATAGCCCAAGCTACAGCCTCACAGGAAAACCTTCATAAACATGGTTAAATGAAAGGCCTACCTGGGCCGGCTCCGGGCCTGGAACCACAGCTTCCAATTAGAAGGGGTCCCTTCTAGGGAATGTGGCTAGGGAACCCCCAGCCAATCACTATTCAGGGGAACGTACTCACCCCGAAAAGCCACCAGGACGGCCTGACCTGGCGTCAGAACATAGACACTTAGTCTGGCCACTTCCTGTCTGTCTGAAGACAGAGCCTCTGGACAAATGCCTTAAGTAAGGCATCCAACCCGAGGGACTGCGAAGCTGGCAGTGAACCACTCGGCCCGGATCTCAAAGACGGGATATCCCGGAGAGTATGACTCAGCATAGTGCTTTCCAACCCTTGCTAGCGAGGGGAGTTTCTCTACTCGATCCACGGATCAACCCAGTATCTGTGTTTCAAAACACTGAGGAGGCCTGTGAAGGCCTAAGGGCTGATCTAACTGGGAGGCCTCACGAGAGGCCTACGACCGTCTGACCAGACTCAGGAGGCCGCATGCTCATAGTGACCCTCGGTGAGGGGAGCACAAGGTCCGCCTGGTAGGCAAACCAGGCTGTAGGCAGGAAAGGTTCCGGGAGGGAACCAGTAGCAGAGAATGAACACTTTAGCGAGCCAGGGCGCAAGCTCGCCTTCATCAGCTGCCTACTAAGGCTAGCTGAGACTGATAGCAAGAGGCCACTAGCTTCATAAACCCAGCACCATAGGGAACCATTCACAGGGAGGCCTGGAGAAGCCTACAACCTGATAACCACAGTATGTGGGGACCGTCAGGGAGGCCTGGTGAGGCCTACTACCTGATAACCACAACCTGTGGGAACTCACCTTCAGGGAGGCCTGGTGAGGCCTACTACCTGACCGTACTCACTCAAGGAGGCCTGGAGGAGCCTACTACCTGATAATCAGAGCATGTGGGAACTCACCTTCAGGGAGGCCTGGTGAGGCCTACTACCTGACAGCCAAAATATTTGGGAGCTCACATCCAGGGAGGCCCAGAGAGGCCTACTACCTGACAGCCACAATATTTGGGAGCTCGCATTCAGGGAGGCCCAGAGAGGCCTACTACCTGATAGCCAACGTAAGTGGGAATTCGCCTTCAGGGCGGCCGGGTGAGGCCAACTACCTGATAACCATCTTAAGTGGGAATTCACCTTCAGGGAGGCCTGAGTGGCCTACTACCTGATAACCACTGGTAGTTATGAGCCCTGAGTCCGGGTGATAGTACAAGGTGGCCTGCTAAGGCCAGCCAGCTGGGGACTCGCCTATCAGGGAGGCCTGGTCGGGCCTACTAGCTGATAGCAAGTCATATTCTGCTATAACGTACACCGTTGGGAACCATACTACACAAGCATAATTTACTATTGGGCTTCCAGTAGCGCTATAAGGTATGTCCCACAATGTTGGGACTCACCTCCGAGGAGGCCTGTTTAAGGCCTACTACCCATCAGTGAGTCAACTGCCCGAACCACCAAGGCCAACCATGGAAAGTGAGCTGGCCTACAGTGCCCTCTAGGGGGCTGTCCAATAAAGGAGGCCTGCTGAGGCCGACTACCTAATGGCGCAGCCTTCGTTGGCAGAAAAGCTGTTTACACAGCGCCTACAGCATCCTGGTGCCTAATCACATTGCCCATGGCAGTGTACTCCGCAAGAAAGCTAGCACCCTTAAAACAAGGGGAGTACAACATACGCCACTCTGCCTCAACGGAGGCCCCAGTTAGTCAGGGGCCTACCATCTATGCATGGGCGTCAGCTCAGGGCAATGCTCTGGCTTCAGGGGAGCGTACTTCAACTAAAGAAGACGTGAAGGCTTACTTCATACTCGACCCGAGCCATAGTGGTGCGAGGTAGGATAAACAGAACTGGGAGTGAAGTGCTCAGACCTACCCTGTATCACAGGGGAATACTCACACCTCACCCTGAGGTTACCAGGGTGCGGGCCTGCCAGCGGCTCTAGGGGTGACAGAAATGTATCTGTGCCCAACCTAGGGGAGTGGGGCTTTAATGAAAGCCAACCACCTACAACCCAGCGCTCGAGCAGTAGCTCAGCGAGGTGAGTGAAGCCTATACTGGCGGCCTAAATCCGTAGGCCAGTTCTGCACGGCAGGGCCGGGGAGGAGACCCAGTCTTCTTCGTGAAGTGAAAGACGGCCTAACCCTGCTCAAAAAGGACTTATATACCACGGAGGCCTAATTGAGGCCTACCATGTCCTTATAAACCATCCTCTGCACCACGCTGCATTACTCTAGTCACCCCAGAATGCAGAGAAGGGGGCGGGCCTTGGCCTAATGACTCCCATGGGAGAAGGCTGTTATACAGGGATGCCAGAAACCTACATTCACAAAGTGAAGGGTCAGAGGAAGAAATGCTAATTTTAGCAGAACGCCTCTATTACCCCTGGCACAGCCTAGGCCAGCTACAGAGGCGGCCCTGGTGAGGGCCAGCCTGTAAGCATAGATCTATCTAAGGGCTCGGAGGAGCCACAGCCTACTAAAGAATATAGTCTGTATTATTCCATACAAAGGGTTGCAGAATCGCTCAGCCTAATGAAAACTCAAACAGAGCTCAAGGGGCGAAATACTCAGAGAAGTCAAAACGGTCCCATGGGCCGGACATAAGATCTATCTGAAGCTCTAGCGTCAGTCAACACTCTAAGTAAAAAATTCTATAAGAGAGAGACCAACTACTCTACCCTGAGGTGGCTAACAGCCCGAAGGCTAACATAGTTATCGTTCTGGCCACCTAACAGGGAACTTCAGGGCCCTAATAATCCAGGAAACTTCTCTTACCTTATTACCTTGACATGACCCCATAGCTCTATACAAGGAACGAGGTCTGTAGAGATATACATTTCGGAATTTTAATTCACAAAAAAATTACTCTTAAAAAGACCAGTCAGCTCACCTGCGGCGTGCGGAGTGAAGACTCGCCAGATAGTTCTTTATGAACCTGGGGTCCACCACTTTACATGCCTGAAAGAGGCGTTTCTACTAACCAAGCCTAGGCGGGCCATTGGAACATCGTTCTTATCATAGGCCCAGCCCCAGGCCTGATGTAATGAACGTCTGGGGAGTCAGAAGAGAGGAGAGGGCTGTAATGTAATGAAGCGCTCCGGGGATATTATCCATCAGCGAAGCTGTGTGCGCTTGTGCTGGATAACCTCCCTCGGATCCTCTTCTTGCGGGAGTCACGGCTCAGTAACCGCCTCAGGGGACATCCCTGCCCCCTGGTCGAGATCCTGCAGCAGGTCGGCCTGGTATGCCTGCAGCACCGCCATGGTGTGCAGGGAAGCACCAGCCTGAACCGCTGCCGTGTATGCTCTGCCATTGAAACGCGCTGTTGTCTTAAACGGTTTGGATGGCAGGGTTGGAGCTCTCAGTGTCGACGCCGGCCCATACACGAGATTGTTCGCAAACAACTCGTCAAATGGGCGGTATCGACACATACCCATGCTCTGCGATCCCCTCAACATCAGCGAAACTAACCCGCTGATGTCGGTGAAAACGGGCAGAGTATGGGCTCTTCCATGCCCTCTCGATCTCCGTGTGCAGATCAGGAAGGAATGGAAGGCTCCCCTGAGCTGTTGGTGTATGGCCGGGGAGAAATGATCGTCGATTTTACCGCGAGCGGTCTCTCCTCTCGCGTGTTGCCATGGCAGCTACAGCCTGCCGGCGGCGCGCTCCACAATATCCGCCAGCTCTGCATACACGGGGCAGGGTGGCTGAGAGGGTTCAGGATCTACCTGATTATAAACCTCCTCAGCCATCTCGTGCTCGTCCTGAAGAGCAGCAACTGCAAGAAACCGTCGGTGAAAAATCCTCATCATCGACCTGTAGTTCGCCCTCGTCAGCCGTCGAATCATCTGAGAGGTTTACAGCCCTCTCAAGGTGATCGACGAGCTCTATCTGGGAGCCCATGATGCAAGTCGCCGCTCTGCCTCAGCACGAGCGGGACCTGGACCACGAGGACCAGACGTTGAACAGACACCTGTCACGCCTGAGGCGTTCCCCATAGCGTCAATGACGTATTGTTGAGTTCCCCTCGAAAGGGAACTCAGTGAGTGAGAATCGTGCCAAAACTGGAAGCACAGGCAAAAGAAAGACGCAGCTGTACAAATTGGGTTATTTCGGGAACTTTTTTGCCTCATGCACACAACAAGTCATTTAGACATTTGCAACAGTTTATTTTTTTACACAAAGTTTGATTTTACGCAATTAATCTGTTTTGCAGTTCCTGCCTCCGTCGTAAGCATGAAGCTGCAGCTTCAAAATACATGGATTACACTTACGAATAACAGTTAAATGCTGCAAATATTTTTTTCTTACACTTGAAGGGCGATTTACACCTTTACAAATCTTCTCTTGCGCATGCAAATTTATTTTACGCTTGCAATCTTATGTACTCTTTCTTAAATCCTACCCTGCGCATGCTATTCTTTATGTCATCATTTTACCTTCATAACCATAGCAAAGAACACAGTCTGAACGTACCAGAAAAATGGTACAACCCAATGGGGAGTGAGGGTTTGAAAATCGCATTTCATTCGATTATTTCCTGAATTGTTGGTATGTGATGGTAATGCTGCATTTAAATACATACAATTGTGGATAGGCTAACATTATATTTTATTAAAATTTTTTCAGTACCCCCCAAATTATTATTTTCATCCCTTTTGGGAGGGTCCAAGTCTCATCTAGGTGGGGTCGGACCCCCCCAATACCCCCCGTAATTCGAACTATGCTCAGGACACCTCAAGGCTTCAGACTAGATAAATTGTCTGTAAGAGACTGATAAATTATGAGGGGAATTTTTAGTACTGATGACCTTAAAGGGTCATGAAACCCTAAACCAAATTTTCTGAGATTTTAACAGAGGAATGTGTGTTGAACACCATTGAAGACAATGTTAGCATCTGTTAGATTTAATAGTAGGGTGAAAATGGTTAAATTTTAGTTTCTTTCCGCTATTTTCGTTTTCCGGGTTTAAAATCTTCATCGTGTCCACGTCACAGGCTGTGACGTGGCAGAGCACTGTATAGTGCGTTGATGACTCATCGGTCTCTCATAATTATTAATGAGACTGAGTTTTTATATCCTATGAGAAGACTGTCTCATTTTATATCCTATGAGAAGACTGTTAATTATTCATGACACCACGTGGATCTTTCCAATGACAGACTGTCATGTCTGCTGGATGAAATACAGGAAGCAAAAGCGAGTTATACTTTTTAATAATAAAGGGAACAAGGAACACAGTACAGCCGGTGGTAAAGTGACGCAGGGACTTCGATGGTCAGGATCCGTGAAGAAGTGCAGAGACAAGGTGACGAAGAAACGACGATCCAAACACACACGACAACGAGGATGACGACGACGAAGAACAGGTACACCAGGCGGAACAGGACACAGGAACACCAACACCGAGGACATCAAGACAACGATCTGACAATGATGAGGAAACAGCGGTAAGTATATATGGAGTTGTGAGATCGATTACAGCTGGTCATGTGATGATGATCAGCTGGAGCGGATCAGGAATGTCAATCATTCACGCCCACACGCACCTGCACTCATACAACAACATAAACACGAGACTAGAAGAGACCAGAGAATACATCTACCGTGACACAGACATGTCAAACTGTGATATATTATCGTGTAGTAAAGGAGAGAGACAATCATGGGACGCAACTTAGTGTATATTTTCGTGGTGCAAAAGTCAAAGTGGGTTGAATATATTTCCCTGCGATGCTGCCAGGGCTAGACTCTGGCTCCGGGCGGTTGGTTGGCCATCAACCACGGACACATCTAATACGTGTGCCGCAAACATTTTACCCGAGAGAGCTTCGAGAACTGGAGTATGGTGGATTTCGGCGTTGTCGATGACCAATGCAAGTTACGTCTTGCGAGTAATGCGGTACCAAGTCCTGAGGACTTTTCTATCCCTTCAGAGGTATATGTGTGTCTAAAATGTAACCCTGGTCATTTTACTTGCCTTTTGTTAAATAAGCGGTCATTATGAAAATTTTAAATATTTCGATAATATATCAATTGTATGCTTAATGCGAGAGACTTGTGAATGTGTAGTGTTGACGTGCGGGCCGGGCGACACCGTGTGGTGCCTGTGTGTGTGTGTGTACGTGCTTGCGTGCAGGCAGGTGAGCCTGCGAAATGATTCGGGGTCAGAGAGAGAAGCGGTAGGATGTGTGTTTGGACGAACGACTGAAAACTCTGAAATTATCGTACATTATGGGATTTTTTTCTTTATTGATCGTACAGAGGTCAAAATTATTGTACATATACGATAATTATCGTACATCTGGCAACACTGCTGTGCTGGCTGATGACAGTTCCCCCTCTCCCCTGCCGTGCCACACCCACTCCCTCCCTTCTTCTCACAGCCATCCACGCCCATTTAAGTTGCATTTTTCAAAAAGATTGTGAGCTAGACTTGAGCTGAAAGAGGGGGGTTTCATGACCCTTTAAGGTGTAAAGTTGTGGCAGTGGTGGAACGCACATGACGAAGGTAAGGGTGAAACACAGTCTTTACTTTTTGGATTCAGACAGAACAGAAACAAATCCATATTTGTCTGTTGCTACTAAAATGACGTTCAGAACTCTTAAAGTGATGTTTCCAAAAATGTTCAATACGATTACACACAAGTAAAACACTGTAAATAAAACCATCACGATAACCAATATGACAATAAAGTGATTTACATCATACAATTACCAGGTGATAATAATTTACCTTATAACTCTTTTGCTTAGATGCACAATACAGTGAAAAAATGCTCTGGATTTTTTTGTAATTACAATGCAATTTATCATTGTGCAAAAAACAGGAAGCACAAGTGTTTGTGTCAAGTTGTTGTGTTAAGGTTAATATAATGTAAAAGAAGAGAAAATAGTGAAAATACAATAGTGAAAATCTATCCGTTATACATGAAGTCCGACAGTCGACGTCAGAAATATTGATATAACACACAGGGAAAATGTGTAACGGACACTTTCTGCATATGCAATAATGGAATAATATGTTTGTTTCTTAATATAAAGTTAACTTAGTTCACATATAGTAAGTCTTTTTATTTAATGGAGAAAATAAATAACAAAAGTGTGTAATCAAGGTTATAATTCCCCCCCCCCCCCCCTTTAAAACGTAGAGAGGGTTTGATTATAGACAACTATGATATGATCATCTTTGTGTTTAACCAAGACTAATATTGTAGGAGGAAATGTAAAGGTTAGGGTTACAGCTTTCAAAAATGGGGACTTTTGTAATTTGAGCCATTAGATGTTTATTTTACAGATATCAGATTAACTTATTTGGTTGGGAGGGCCTTAATTCAACAATAAATAGAGAATCATTTCTGAGCACAATATTATTCAACTAGACCTTCTTCAGACTCCTGGTTCGTATCAATATTCATATCTATGTTTAATAGCACATTTTTGGTTTGAAATGTTTTGACAGGGAATAATATTTCTCATATGAATAATATATTGGATAAAAAATAAATATAGCAAATGTTTATAAATGAATATTAATAATGCTATTTGTTGTTTGTATAGAAACGTAATATTTTGTTTAAAAGCAGATTTAAAAGCTGAATTGTGAAGGTCTTCTGTGAGGTTGATACATTGACAGATTCCAGGTGAGTTGAATGTTTACACACTCTCTACACGGTAACATTATAATTGGAATCCATTCGTTTTCTTATTATTATTTTCCCTAATGGGAGTCAATGGCAGCCATATAAACCGTAAATAGGACCAAACTTTGATCAATCGAAATGAAAATTGGTACACTTCTTCGGAATCATGATCTGACGATCTAGCATTTTGGAACAGCGCCACCTACAGGTCATGAGATCTGAAACATGTCTATTTTTGCTCATCATTTTTTAACAGTTTTATCAGAATCATGATCTCGGTGTCCTCTGCTACTGTTCCTGAGAAATACCTCTCCAAAGTTGACCCTGCCTGTGTTTGTTGTCTTAGCATAATAATGATTAACATGCTAACCAGTTGACATTCTTTTAAATGTGGCTTTACAGATATTAGATTAACCATAAGATATATTAGCAGTAAGTTGTCTTAGCATGCTAATCTGGATAACATATGAAGTAATGCTTTTGTGTGCTCATTCTAACACTGAAGGCTCTCCTCGGCTCCCTGTTGAATCAGCGTCGACTGTAATTCGACATGCCAATAGTGTTTATTGCTTATTATTCTAAATGTCATTACATAACACTGATCATTTAATACTTTCCAACTCTAAAATTATCTTATGTCTGCTTGTAGATTTCATTACAGTACATCGGTTTCTCAAAACAAAACTAATTTATGGAATCTGAAAGGAGGAAGTTAATTATTTGTACAGCAATGATTTATGCACAACAAAATAACAATACAAATCCAAAAGAAAGAAACATTCAGTCATCAACGTACAGCAGACCAACAGACAGCGTTGTACAGCAAAAGGATAATTATACATGATGTCCACACGAGCTACATCTGCTTACGCAAACTTTGATCTTATTTTGAATTAAAAATCATAATGCAGCCAAAGATAAATTATGAGAAACATAAATAAAATAGAAAAATAAGTATTTTGATAAGTAATGCTAAATAAAGAAAAGTTAACAGTTGGTAAGATGATCAAATTACAAGTAAGAACGCAAATACAATAGAATAAAGATACAAATTAAACAAACTAGTTCTTCAGGTGTTACAGTAGTATTCAGGTACAAAAATAATGTAATGGGTAAATTAAATATACATTAATTCTTATTAAAGCTAAAGAAGTTTATTTTTTATGGTTTTAGTTAACTATAATAACACTGTTGTAAAGTTTTACCAAATTGTCTTAGTAACATGGGCGTAGAAGATTCAATTCAATTCACGTTTATTTGTATTGCGCTTTTCACAATGCACATAATTTCATAGCAGTTTTACAGAAAGTGCATAAGTCCATTTAGAGTGATCTGTTATTAGGGGTAACTGTCTAAGTTATGTATTTCAGAAATGTAAATATACAAAGTCACAGTTAGCTAAAAATGTATTAATTTTAACAATGTAATAATTTAATGCATATATAATGAGCTCATTGAGGTAATGAATACTTGTTTGTTAACAAAGGATGATGACATTTAGAAAATATAGCATTGGTGCTATATTGATCATGAAATAAAATAAAATAAAAATAAAGCAAACTCTGCAAAGGCATTTAAAATCCAACGAACGAAGACAGGTTATTCACATTACACTCACTTTCAGTCATGAGGTTCTTATACTATACTATCATTACACTAGCATATATGTTTCTTTGTTTAAATGAGGAGAAACTGAAGATGATTCCTTCATATGCTGATATGAGATGTGTTGTTATGTCTTATATCAGGATGGCCATACGTGTGGTTTTGTTTCTAACACTTTTTACTGGGCTGTGCGTCACTGATTCCCAAGGTACGTTTAGAATAATACAAGTAAAAATGCCTGGATTTAAAAATCTGTATCCATTGTGTATCATTTCATATTGATCAGATTAAATTATATTCTGAAATATGGTAGTTAAAAATGTGATTTATTTATATTTATTTGTAATGCTTTGAACCTGTCATATCCTTTTGTTCATATTGAACAGGGAATCTTGCTCTTAATGGCATGGCTGTGCAGTCCTCCTTAGGACACCCACAGGGAGATGCTCAACATGCCATAGATGGAAACAGAGACTCAGATTACAAGAAGGAATCATGCACTTTCACTAAAACTGAGTTTAATCCCTGGTGGAGAGTTGACCTGGGAAATGTCTACAGTGTAAGCAATGTTACCATCACTAATCGTGGAGACTGTTGCAAAGAGCGGCTCAGAGGAGCTCAGATTCGTATTGGTAACAAGCTGGACAACAACGGAAACAACAATGAGCTGTAAGAAATGTTTCAATTGTTCTATCATCTTGAGTTCTGGCTGAACTAAAGCTGAAATGGCGGCGCGTGCACACGCAGCGACCTCTCTCTGTCCCAACAGAACGGTGTTTTGTTCGTTTAAAAAGTGTTTGTCCGGATGTTTTACGTGTTCGTCTCGTCTTACTACGTCGCACTACAAGTACAGCAGGCAGTTTCTATTGGATATCTGCAAAAGGAAGGTTTGCAGTGGTCTGAACTTTGCAACAGAGACGCTAAGGGAACTCGGACTACTCCGGCCTGCAACAACACCGGACTCGCTTACTACTCCCCTCCCGGGAAGAAAGCGTCGGAAGCGATGTGCGAGGGAGCAGAAGAGGGGCAAGCGCGGAGGCGTCCGGGCCAGGCTAGCGGCTAATCCAACTCGCCCAGCCATACCATCTATTCTCCTGGCAAATGTACGATCACTGGACAACAAAATGGATTATATACGACTGCTCAGATCAATGAACCGGACAGTAAGTAACTGCTGTGTGCTCGTCTTCACTGAGACTTGGTTAAATGATAACATTCCCGACTCTGCTGTACAACTGGAGCAGCTAGCCTGCTATCGAGCTGACAGGGCCATTGTAAAGGGAGGAAAAATCACGAGGAGGAGGAATCTGTGTTTACATCCGTGATGAATGGTGCCGGGACACTGTAGTGGTAAGAAAACATTGCTCACCACTGGCGGAGTTTATGATCATGAAATGCCGTCCTTTTTACCTACCAAGGGAAATTACCGCGATTTTGCTAGTCGCAGTATACATCCCCCCCACTAACAACAACAGCGATAGGAGCACGGCTCTTATGGAACTGTACCAGGCTGTCAGTGAACAACAGACGGCACACCCAGACGGCTTCATCATCTTCGCTGGAGATTTTAACCATGCAGATCTTAAAACTGTTCTTCCAAGGCTACACCAGCATGTTGATTTTCCAACAAGAGGAGACAACATCCTGGACCTTGTTTACACTACACACAAAGGAGCATACAAAGCCACCCCCTTCCCCCACATCGGACTCTCTGACCATAATACTGTTATGCTACTGCCCGCATACAGACAAAGAGTGAAAGTAAACAAACCGGTTCGCAAGCAGGTAAAAGTGTGGCCTGAGGGAGCCTCTGATGCTCTTCAAGACTGCTTTGACACAACAGACTGGGAAATGTTTAGGCAGGCAGCTACTTACAATAACCAGACAGACATAGAGGAGTATACAGATACTGTAACCTCCTACATCACCAAGTGCATTGACGATGTCACCCACACAAAAGACCTCATTACTCGGGCTAACTGGAAGCCATGGTTGACAGGAGATGTCCTCAGGCTGCTGAGAGCCAGGGACAAAGCCTACAGAGCTGGGGATGAAGCTGGCATGAGAACAGCGAGAGCCAACCTGTCCCGTGGCATCAAGGAGGCAAAAAAGGAATACACTCACAAGATAACCACCCACTTCAAAGACAGCAGGAACGCACAAAGCCTATGGCGGGGCATTCAGGCCATCACGGACTACAAGCCCGCGCCACAGAGCTGTGAGAGCGACATCCCTTTGCTCAATAATTTGAACCACTTCTTTGCTCGCTTTGAAGCACAAAATAGCACCTGCCCACAGAAGATCCCTCCTCCTCCACAGGAGCAGCCTCTGTGCCTCTCTGCCGATAGCGTGAAGAGGACACTTGCTGCTATCAACATCCGAAAGGCAGCAGGCCCAGACAACATCCCAGGTTGTGTGCTGAAGGACTGCGCTGAGGAGTTGAAGGATGTCTTCACAAACATCTTTAACACTTCCCTGAAGCAAGCTATCGTTCCATCATGTTTCAAAGCTGCCACCATCATACCTGTGCCGAAGAAAACTGCTCCATCATGCTTTAATGACTACCGCCCCGTGGCACTGACATCCATCATCATGAAGTGCTTTGAGCGGCTTGTCATGTCACACATCAAATCCATTCTTCCCCCCACCCTGGACCCCTTCCAGTTTGCATACCGTGCCAAACGGTCGACAGAGGATGCAATCTGCTCTACACTCCACCCAGCCCTCACCCATCTGGAAAAAAGAGACTCATATGTGAGATTACTGTTTATAGACTTTAGTTCTGCATTCAACACAATAATACCACAACAACTAATCTGCAAGCTTGACAAACTGGGACTCAGTACTTATCTCTGCAACTGGCTACTGGACTTCCTCTGCCAGAGGCCTCAAGTAGTACGTGTTGGAAATAACATCTCAAACTGCATCACACTGAGCACGGGGGCCCCTCAAGGCTGCGTGCTCAGCCCGCTGCTCTTCACCCTGCTGACGCATGACTGCACTGCAAATTACAGCGACAACCATATAGTGAAATTTGCTGATGACACTACTGTAGTGGGTCTTATCACCAAGGGCGACGAGAGCAAATACAGGTTGGAGATCGACCTTCTGGCCACGTGGTGCAGGGACAACAACCTCCTGCTGAATGTCAGCAAAACCAAGGAGATTGTTGTTGATTTCCGGAGAGGCCACACCCAACACCTGCCACTGACCATTAACGGTGCTGTGGTGGAAAGAGTGAGAAGTACCAAATTCTTGGGGGTTCACATCAGTGAAGACCTCTCCTGGACCACCAACACTGCATCACTGGCAAAGAGGGCTCAGCGCCGCCTGTACTTCCTGCGGAAACTCAGGCGGGTAGGTGCTCCACCAGCCATCATGACCACATTCTACCGAGGCACCATTGAGAGCATCCTCTCCAGCTGTGTTGCTGTGTGGGGCGGAAGCTGTACTGACTACAACAGAAAAGCCCTGCAGCGCATAGTGAACACAGCTGGAAGGATAATTGGTGCCTCACTCCCACTTCCCTCCCTGAAGGATATTTACACCGCCCACCTCACTCGCAAGGCCATCACAATTGTGAGTGATGTAAGCCACCCCGCTCACAATTTGTTTGAGCAACTGCCCTCTGGTAGGAGGTACAGAAGCCTGCGCGCCCGCACCACCAGACTCACCAACAGCTTCATACACCAGGCTGTTAGGATGCTGAACTCTCTTCCCCTTCTCCCCCCAGTCACATAACATCCTTGGACTTGCGTTGCTGTTGCTGTCCTGTTGTCCTGAAAACTGACTTTTTGCACTACTATTATATTGACTGTATGTACAAATTGCACATTGCACACTGGAACAATAGACTTTTGCACTATTTGCACTTTTGCACTATTAGATTGACTGTAGGCATACAGTATATTGTCTGTACACCGTGGGATGGAGAAAACGTAATTTCGATCTCTTGTATGTCTTGACATGTGAAGAAATTGACAATAAAGCTGACTTTGACTTTGACTTTGACTTTGATCTTCCCATGTTTATGATGTTCAATCTGGTTTAATAAAACAGAAGTTTAAAATTGTACCTCCTCCACAAACCAATCACTCAGCGAGCCACAGCCATGGAGACTTACTTTACTTCAACATATTTTAATCAGATTGTGATTATACATTTGTTTCTTGTAGCAGTGCTATACAAAACCATTTGATTTCAATACAGCTGAATTTAATTTGTTAGACATGTGCATTGTGTTGCGTAGCCACTGGTTTTCAGTTTAACACTGTTCATGTATTTGCAGGGTTGCAACTATTCTCACTCCTCCTAATGGCACACAGACATTTTCATTTGAGTCTGTTAATGGTCGATATGTCAACATTTTTTTACCTGGGAATGATGAAATCCTCACTCTGTGTGAAGTCGAGGTGTTTGCAGGTAAGGGACAGAGAGAGAAGATTTGGATAGAATTTGTGTATGTACTTATTAATGTGTGTATAACTGTTATTATTTTATTAACAGTAATGGACACACCATCGTACATTTGTGGTCCAAGTGAGTGCTCTTTATTACTTTCAATGTTGTTAATAACGCATCTATAATATTCTTACTGAACATTTGGTAACCAATAAGAGATAATGTACATCAAGACAGATTTTATTGCAAAATAAACCCTGACAGGGCGATCAAGACCCCGGCTTATTACATGGCTACTAGCCACAAAATAAATCATTTTGGACACAGAATATTGATTTGAGTTGAAATATTTTATAAACCCGCTTGTAATAAACGCAAAGCTTCCGTGAAGAAAAAAAATTCTTAGCCCATTTAAGGGATATTGTACAGTCATTTAAAACAAATAAATAATTACATGGACATATTGATTTGTGATTAAACTTGTAAAAATAGTATTACAAAGCTAAGCATTATTTTGCATATTTTATTGGGATTATACTTTAGCTGCACATTAAAGTAAAAAGAAAAAAGCTATTGTTTATTATTTTGTTATACAGGGAATCTTGCTCTTGGAGCCAAAGCTGTCCAGTCTTCCATATACGGTCAAGCAGTTGCACAAAGGGCTGTCGATGGCAACAGGAATTCACTGTGGAGTAGTGGGTCATGCAGTCATACTAATTTGGACAGGGACCCCTGGTGGAGAGTTGACTTGGGGGTAGTCTACAAGGTAAACAGGGTTAGCATCACTAATATTGCAGATGGTTCTGCAACGAAGATAAGTGGTGCTGAGATCCGTATCGGCAACAGCCTGGAAAATAACGGCAACAATAATGAGCTGTAAGTATTGCCTCTCTCTTAATAGTCACACAAGTGGTTAGAAAATGAGTAAATAAGATAACATTACTTTGAGTAAATCCTTTTAATACAAACTTGCCTTTGACAGAAGTATATTTAATATGCTTCATGCCGTTTTAATACGCCCCTCTCTATTTCTCTATTACTCTGTGTCTTCACAGGGCTGTGACTGTTGTGTCCATCCCAGCTGGAGAGACAAAAACATTTGAGTTTATGCCTATTAAGGGGCGATATGTCAACATTATTATACCTGGGCGCAATGAACATCTCGTACTGTGTGAGGTCGAGGTGTTTTCAGGTGAGCAATAAAAGGAGAGAGAGAGATGGTGTGTTAGACATTTGTACTATTTATACTATGTGTACATTGCCTTAATAATCGTTTTCTGATTTCATTGTCAGATTAAGTGGAATGAGAGGATGTTACACCACAGTCCACTGATCCTACAAGCAAAACACCAAACTACATTTTCTTCTGAGCAATACTAATATTGCACTTTTTTCATTGTTTTCATTTTACCTATATGCACCATTTATCCTTAAGATAAATGATAAGTTTCAGTGCACATTCAGTAAAGGTTTGAAATGGTTTTAAAATGAATCTGACTCTTAACCCCAGTTTGATCCAGGGGTTTGTGTATTTAATCATCTTTGTTTATCTCTCTGCTTTCTACATCAATAAATTACTACAGCATTGCATGTTGTATTGTATGTTTCTGGATCAAAAAAGAGAGGCTTATTTGGATTTTTATAATGTTGAGGAGCTGGTAACAAAGTAAAGAATGACATTTTACAAAAAAGAAAACCATTGAGAGAATGATGATTTCCAACCTTCTGTCCCAGAATAAACAACACAACCACCAATTCAACCAATATTAACTTTTAATTTTCTGTTATAAAGAGTAAAAAAAAGTAAAAAAAGCAACATTAACCATAACAGAAATACTGATATCAAGAATAATAATAATGAAAATAGGGGCAATAGCTTCAGGGGGGAGCCTGGCTAAAAATAACAAACAAACAAAAAACCAACTAGCCCAGATATCTCTCTAAATTACCTGGAGAAAGTCAGGCACTCCTGACTGCACTCACATGTACCAAGAGGGTGGTGGACCTGCAGGCATTTTCAGTCAGCGAAACATGCCTGGATTTTGGACCGGCTGACTCTCACGTAATCCTGAGACCCGATCCGGATATGTGCCCAAAGTTCCCACAACCCCCTTCCTAGACCAGGTGGTGAACTTGCAAGCGCCACCCATGGAGGAGGCAGACCCAGACCTTGAGTTGCTGTGTCCTGTTTGTGCACTGTGTATTTATATGGACCGCACACAGAGCTTCAGAAGTTCTGAACAGCTCTTCGCTTGCTTTGGAGGTCAGCAGAAGGCAAAGGCTGTGTCCAGACAGAGGTTGGCCACTGGATAGTGGATGCCATCATCTTGGCGTATCAGTCCCAAGTCAAGCCGTGTCCCCTTGAGGTGAGAGCTCAGTCTATAAGGAGTGTTGCCTCCTCCTGGGCGCTGGTGTGTGATGTTTCTCTGTCAGACTTCTGCAGGATTGTGGACACGCAACACAGTCGCAGAATTCTACAATCTCAGGGTGGAGCCGGGTATTCCCATGTGTTGGGTACAAACAGGTAATATGTGGGAAGGCTGGATCCTAACCCTAACCCTTGGAATATGATCAAAGTTTGCGTAAGCAGATGTAGCTCATGTGGACATCATAATTATCCTTTTGCTGTTTTGCTCTGTTTACATTCACAAACCCTGAACAAATGTACCAACGCTGTATCTCTGTTTGCTGTACATGTGTTACATCCCAGGTCTAGGGTCCAGGAGAATAACATAAATAAAGTCGTTACACCTGACTTCTTGTTACTTTCTTTTTATTATTTTAAAACAAGTTGTTCAAATTGGTAAATACGGTCAGCACAAGACATCAAAAGGAAGCAAATTAATTTCAGGGTTGGGTCAAAGCCAAAAATAACAAACAAAATTGAATCTACCTTTTTTTTAGAGAAAACTTATTATCCTATCAAAGAAAAGGTTTAAACAAAATACAGATACTAAACTGACTCCCTTACTAGCCAAAACAGGAGAAAACTTAATGTTTACAACAAAGAATAAATGGCAGCCCAACCCCTACGGCTTCCGTGATGAAGCGCAGTTACATTTACAATAATTATAATAACGAGCGAAACACTCAGCCATGTTGAGTGTTAATAGAAAACCGTTTATAGAAAAGTTTGCAAAAGAAATGAGAAAAGAACAGCAAACCAGGGGGGTAAGGTGAGAGGAAAATAAATAACACAGCATTTATTAAAAGTCACTACACGGAGTTAATTCTCTTTCCAACAACAACAACAGTTTCAACGACAGCGTTATGAACAACATTCCCCTCTCTCTGCCTGATCCACGACTCCTCCTCGTTTGTAAAAGATGCGCAGTTCCATCTTGACCAACCACAGGGCACGTTACCGACACGTTCAATTAGGGCGGTGCAACCTGCGGGAGACAGAGTGAGAGAGAGAGAGTGAGAGAGAGAGAGAGAGAGAGAGAGAGAGACAGAGAGAGAGAGAGAAAGAGAGAGAGAGACACACACACACACACCATACACAACATGTCTCATCATAACACATGGATAACTGAATGTTGTTGTTGTGATTAAGTAAATGCTGCACAAATAATCACCCTATGATTCCCCTTTCAGAGTCCTTAGATTAGTTTTGTTTTGAGGAACTGAGACTGAGGTATTAAAATGATTTACAAGCAGACATAAGATCCTTTTGTTCTTTTGTCATTATTGTATTGCTCTGAGTGCAACAAGACGCTTCTAGACTACTATATACTATATCTTTACACACTGACTTGAATTGTCCAAACAAAAGTTTAGTTTTATTAGTAAAACCTCCATTGCATTTCATAATCTCAAAGAAACACTACTAACAGCTTCTTCACTAAAGGCCTTCTTTGTCAAAAAAGTTATTATTAATAAAAAGTGATTAGTACAGTGATTTGTACTATTTATAGCACATGTTGTATTAAATTACAAATGTATTAAATTTAAATTACAAAGTCTATTCAGTCCATTCGATAGACTGAACAATTGCCACCTAATGAAACTCATTGTCAAATGAGTAACTTTGATGCTTTTGGTGCATCATTAAACAATGTGTTTGAACAACCAATTTGCGACAACATGGTTTCGGGAAACAGTCGTGACTATAGTTGATTTCTTCAACGATGCATCGTACTATAGTAGTGAAGCAGCGAGTTGCGTCGTTGTACTGGAAACACACCCCAGAACAGTGTTAATGAAACAAAACTCAGTCCAAACTGCATAAAAACACCTTTTACAAACAAATATTTTATTGAAAAATCTATCAGTATTAAGTAAATATTAAATGTCTGTGGAATAGGCTATGTGTTCTCAATTTTCGGGGCTTGTTTTGTTTGTTTCATGGATTGCTCAGCTAAACTGTTATTATAAGACTATTATTATTCCTTTTAATACTAATGTCTAATTAAAACATCTACAAATGTATCAAATTGATCAGAGATCAGGTAAAATTCATAGACACTTGTTCTAGTACCCAGTGAATCAATATATAGAAAAATAATGAAGGGACTAGATTCTCTTTAAATATATACTTATAAAAGGCTATTAAGGCTTCTGGAATCATTTTTTGTGAGAAAAATTTACTTTCCCATTTGAAAAACGTCAAACCGGAAGCGACGTAACGGGAGGGAGTGCGGCAAGCAATGGATCACAATGACAGTTCGGACGCTGAGGAAACTGTAAATGTTTACTCGTATGACGGACCTCAGCCATCTAATTATGAGCCAAGAGCAGGACAGGCCAGGATTAGACAAAACAACAGTCAGAGGACACAAATTGTAGTGTGAGATGTGGTGTGAGGAGAACAGGGCACTCTTGGTGAGAGACCAGTGTTAGCTTATAGACACTTTAACTGATGACATGTAACACTATGCTCAGATCACAATATTGTACAGATTATTATCATGTATCAGGCAATAGCAAAGCTAGTATTGGACTCTTACCTGCATGTGTTGTCAGCCATTAGGAGACAGTTTCCAGAGGAAGAGGAACTTTATAAAGGTTTTGAAAGGCCCCATTTTGGTGACAATGAATAAAAAAATAATCACAATGACAATTGTCTATTGTTACTTCTTGTATTTATATTCCCCCTAAATTACTAAGATTTCCATCACACATCTCCATAACCTTTACAAATCAAAAATATTTGGCATTACCTTCAGGTTTTGAGCACTGTCCACTGGTTTCAGGAGTCCGTGCCAAACTCAGTCTGGATTCTGGCGCTCTTGAGGCTCGATGGGATTGTTGGTCCAGGTTCAGATAATAGTTTTTAGAAGAAAATCACTCTGAGACTTGTTATAGAGAAGTTTACGAATCACCACATTCAATGGTATCGTTTTAATAACAAAGTACAGAATAAAAATCATATATATATATGTATATATATATATTTATAATACAGCATTTGGCAAAACTGTTTTACAGCAAACAGTCAGTTTAGGCACAGATCTTTTGCAGCTCTCGATGACCCATAACTAAACTCTTGCTGACTCCTTCCTGCTGCGAGTCTCATAGCAACAGTTTTTACCTTCACACTTGAATACATCATAGCAAAGCAGAAGTTATACGTGTTTGTTTGCTCGATATGCACCTTGACTGACATGCAAAAACAGCAGTTTTGCAAGCTTTATCTCTCTTAAGCAACAGGATATATGTGTTACGGTGTCCAGTCTCTCTGAGTCCATCATTTCTCAACCACGAGCGCCCTCTCCTGAGTTCTAGTGTATTGCATACTCTCTTATTAGTATGCATCATTTGCGCTGTGACTACCATCACCTGTTCTGTGTTAATCATTGCTCAGCCTTTATCTGCCTCATTAACTCAATGTTCAGTGCGAAGTATTGCCTCTCTACGTGTGCATGTCCGAGCCGTTTCTGAGTATCAAGATTACCTGCATTTCTGATCCTCGCTATACTAACCTTCTCTGATTGCCTGCAGCCATCCTCTCGACCCTCTGCCTGATCCGGACACCGATTCAAGCCGCCTGCCTAGACCTTTCTGCCTGTCCCTGGTTTATGTACGCTCGCCGCCAGCCCAGACCTTTATGCCTGTTCCAGTTTGCTGCACGCACGCCGCCTGCCTACGACTCCCAGCCCGGTTTCTCCCTACTGCCTGCGCAACCTCATCCGAGACTTCCTGAGTTTATTTCTGACTGTCTTTGAGTTATCTTCCAAGAATTCCTGAGATTATTTCTGACTGCCTTTGAGTTATTAAAGTTGTTGCAAATGGATCTGCCTCAGCCTTCTGATTCGTTACAGAATACTTCGCCACACGAGGATCCAGCAACTATGACCGCATTAGCCGCAGCGTTCAACTCACAAGCCTCGCAACTGGCTTCCCATCACCATCAGCTTACACGTCTAACAGCTGTGACGGAGGAACTGGTAAAGGCTGTACAAGCTCTACGAACCTCTTCCTCGGGCGCTTCTTCTGATTCCGTCTCTCCGTCGCCGGCGCCGATGTCCCCACTACAGACCACCGCGAGCCCTCGACTCGCGTTACCGGAGAAGTTTGACGGTAATCCAGGAAAATGCAAGGGATTCATCCTTCAATGTTCTCTGTTTCTGAGCCAACAGCCTTCACAACACCCAACGGACGCCAGCAAGATCCTTTTCGTCTCCTCCCTGCTGACCGGCCGCGCACTGGATTGGATGACGGCCGTATGGAGAACGGATGGCTCTGCATTCCGCTCGTACGACGCGTTTCTTCAGGAATTCCGGGCCGTCTTTGAACATTCCAAAGAGGGGAAGGGAGCGGAGGATTTGCTACTGGAACTCACGCAAGGACGTAATTCTGCAGCTGAGTATGCACTAGAATTTCGCACTTTTGCCGCGCAAACTAACTGGACTGATGATTCCCTCAAAGTGATTTTCCGGCGTGGTCTGAGTCACGTGTTACAGGCAGAGCTGGCTTGCCGCGATGAAGGAAGGGATTTCAACCAGTATGCTCAACTCGCCATTCAGATTGATAACCTGATGCGCTCACGCCGCGCTGGCATGCGCTCCACTACCTCTCGCAGTTTTCCTGCACCACGGTACCACGGTTCCATGCCTTCTGATTCAGGTGAACCCATGCAAATCAACTCTTTTCATATTTCAGATGAGGAAAGAGAACGTCGCCGTTCACAGAGATTATGCTTGTACTGTGGAGGGGAAGGGCACGTTCGTCAAAACCGTCCACGTCGGTCTGCCAACAGAGAGAGTACTGCGGTGAGTCTAACCCTTGACTGTTTAAATCCTAAGTCATGTGTAGTAGTTCCCATAGAATTTACTGTCAACGGTAAATCCGTTTCCACGTCGGCACTGTTGGATTCTGGCGCCGCTGGGAACTTCATGTCACGAGAATTTGCTAATCTACATAGGATTACTCTAATTCCATGCATTTCTCCCCTTTCTGTCGAGGCTGTTGACGGTAGACCGCTGGGCACCGGTCACGTCACTCACCTGTCTCAAGAGTTGCGTATGCGCACCAGGCTGCTACATAGCGAATTGATTCAATTCTATATTCTTCAAGCTCCTTACACTCCCGTGATTTTGGGGTTGCCCTGGCTCCGTAAGCATGATCCACTGCTGCAATGGACCTCCGGTCAGATCGTCAGCTGGGGAAAAAGCTGCTTCTCTAACTGCCTGTCCTCCATTCAGCCACTTCCTGTGAGGAGCATCCGAAAGACCCCCGGTGACACCGCGCTTAACCGCCTCCCCGCTGTGTACCACGACCTGGCGGAAGCCTTCAGTAAGTCTAAGGCCACTAAGCTGCCGCCTCATCGTTCCTATGACTGCGCCATTGACTTCTTGCCTGACGCCACACCACCTAAGGGGCGTATCTTCCCCATGTCTCAACCCGAGACTGAAGCCATGCAGAAATACATTGAAGAGGAGCTCGCCAAGGGTTTTATTCGACCATCTACTTCTCCCGCCTCAGCCGGATTTTTCTTCGTTCAGAAGAAGGATGGAGGACTCCGACCATGTATTGATTACAGAGCGCTCAATGATCGCACCATCAAATTTCGCTATCCTCTGCCTCTGGTTCCGGCTGCACTGGAGCTGCTCCGCAAAGCAAGATACTATACCAAGCTGGACCTGCGAAGTGCATACAACCTGGTTCGTATCCGCGAAGGAGATGAGTGGAAGACGGCCTTTTCTACGTGTACCGGGCACTATGAATACTTGGTTATGCCGTTCGGGCTTTCCAACAGTCCTGCTGTATTCCAATCCTTCATTAATGACGTGTTCCGTGACATGCTCCAACGCCACGTCATCGTCTATATTGACGACATTCTGGTTTACTCTGACTCCCTAGAAGCTCATGTCCAACACGTTCGTGCTGTGCTACAGAGGCTCATCCAGTATCAGCTCTACGCGAAAATGGAGAAGTGTGACTTCCACCAAACCTCTACCTCGTTCTTGGGCTACATCATCAGTCCGGGGGGTGTGGCTATGGAGGATGGCAAGGTAAGGGCAGTGGTGGAGTGGCCCCAGCCCACTACTCTGAAGGAGCTGCAGCGCTTCCTAGGGTTCGCAAACTTTTATTGTCGCTTTATCAGGGGGTTCAGCACGGTGGCGGCACCCCTGACCGCGCTGGTTCGCAAGGGTACTTCTCGTCTGCCTTGGAGTGAAGAGGCTGCCCGGGCCTTTAACTGTCTCAAACAGGCTTTTACCTCAGCCCCCATCCTACATCATCCTGATCCAGAGTCACCTTTTGTGGTTGAAGTGGATGCCTCGAGTACCGGCCTGGGTGCAGTGCTGTCTCAGCGTCAAGGATCGCCTCCCAAATTGTACCCCTGCGCCTATTATTCCAGGAAGCTCAGTCCAGCGGAGAGGAATTACGATGTGGGTGATCGTGAGTTGCTGGCCATGAAGGCAGCCTTTGAGGAGTGGAGGCACTGGCTGGAAGGCTCCACATACCCTTTCATCGTTCTGACTGATCACAAGAACTTGGAGTACCTGCGCTCGGCTAAACGGCTGAATCCCCGTCAGGCCAGGTGGTCTCTGTTCTTTTCTCGCTTCCAATTCACAGTCACCTATCGTCCGGGCTCAAAGAACGTCAAGGCGGATTCCTTGTCTCGTCAGTTTGATTCTGAGGTAACCACCCAGACTCCTGAAGCCGTTCTTGATCCTGATTTGATCATCAGTCCCATACGGTGGGACATCGAGACCGAACTCGAACTGGCCAACGCTGACTCCGAGACTCCTCCAGAATGCCCCCCGGGGAAACTCTATGTTCCCGAAGCTCTCCGAGAAGAAGTGCTGAAGCATGTTCATGCCCTGCCCAGTTCCGGACACCCGGGTATCACCTCCACCATCCATCTCCTTCAGAATCGCTTCTGGTGGTCAACCTTGTCCCAGGATGCCAGTCGGTTCGTTCACCAATGCCTAACCTGTAATACCCAGAAAGCTTCCCATCTCATGCCTGCCGGTTTACTTCAACCACTGCCCATACCTCAACGACCCTGGTCTCATATTGCTATCGATTTTATTACGGATCTGCCACCATCTGACGGACACACCACTATCCTCACTGTAATCGACCGCTTCTCCAAGGCCTGCTGCCTCATACCCCTCAGTAAGCTTCCCACAGCCTTGCAAACAGCTGAACACCTCTGTAATCTAGTATTCCGGTTTTATGGTCTGCCTGAAGACATCGTCTCGGACAGGGGTCCTCAATTCACTTCCCGAGTCTGGTCTGCCTTCTTCCAAATGCTCCAAGTCAACGTGAGTCTTACCTCCGGCTACCATCCTCAGGCCAACGGTCAGGTAGAACGACTCAACCAGGAGATCTCCCGTTTCCTCCGGTCCTACTGCCAACTCCATCAGAAGGACTGGAGCCGGTATCTTATGTGGGCAGAATACGCACAGAACTCCATTCAGAAACACTCCACGGGCTTGACTCCGTTCCAGTGTGTTCTCGGATTTCAACCACCCCTGTTTCCCTGGTCTGGTGAGCCCACGAACGTTCCCGCAGTTAATGACTGGCTAAATCGGAGCGAGGAGACCTGGAATCTGGCTCATACACACCTTCAGCGGGCTGTCAACCGTGGTAAGAGGCAGGCTGATCGTCACCGCCGTCCCAACCCAGAGTATCAGCCAGGTCAATGGGTATGGTTATCCACGCGTAATCTACGTCTAAACCTTCCTTGCAGGAAGCTCAGTCCAAGATTCATGGGGCCTTACAAGATCTTGCGTCAGATAACTCCAGTATCCTTCCGTTTAGCTCTGCCCAGGCATCTGCGAATATCTCCCACTTTCCATGTCTCACTGCTCAAACCCGCCACACCTCCCCCTGAGGAAAGGAGGGGAGAATCCGCTGAACAATCCTCCCAAGCCATCATTGTGGAGGGTGAGGAAGCCTACCGTGTTCATCAGCTACTGGATTCCAGACGTCGGGGGGGATTTCTGCAGTATTTGGTTGACTGGGAGGGCTTCAGTCCAGAGGAACGGTCTTGGGTCAATTCTGGTGACATTCTGGATCCCTTGCTCACTCAAGAGTTTCATCGTACTCATCCTGACAAGCCTGCACCTCGTGCTCGTGGCAGACCCCGCCGTCGTCAGCATCCTCTCGCCAGGAGTCGCTCGCAGGGAGGGGGCTCTGTTACGGTGTCCAGTCTCTCTGAGTCCATCATTTCTCAACCACGAGCGCCCTCTCCTGAGTTCTAGTGTATTGCATACTCTCTTATTAGTATGCATCATTTGCGCTGTGACTACCATCACCTGTTCTGTGTTAATCATTGCTCAGCCTTTATCTGCCTCATTAACTCAATGTTCAGTGCGAAGTATTGCCTCTCTACG
The DNA here is from genome assembly GCA_030770095.1 of Gila robusta. Lineage (NCBI taxonomy): Eukaryota > Metazoa > Chordata > Actinopteri > Cypriniformes > Leuciscidae > Gila > Gila robusta. The sequence goes on along the minus strand of JAVALU010001456.1, from coordinate 251,490 downwards.
TGTGCATGTCCGAGCCGTTTCTGAGTATCAAGATTACCTGCATTTCTGATCCTCGCTATACTAACCTTCTCTGATTGCCTGCAGCCATCCTCTCGACCCTCTGCCTGATCCGGACACCGATTCAAGCCGCCTGCCTAGACCTTTCTGCCTGTCCCTGGTTTATGTACGCTCGCCGCCAGCCCAGACCTTTATGCCTGTTCCAGTTTGCTGCACGCACGCCGCCTGCCTACGACTCCCAGCCCGGTTTCTCCCTACTGCCTGCGCAACCTCATCCGAGACTTCCTGAGTTTATTTCTGACTGTCTTTGAGTTATCTTCCAAGAATTCCTGAGATTATTTCTGACTGCCTTTGAGTTATTAAAGTTGTTGCAAATGGATCTGCCTCAGCCTTCTGATTCGTTACAATATGTAAAAGATGTTGCCCTATTCCTATTCATACATATCTGAGTTTAACATCACACTTACTTCATGACTTAGCAGAAACATACTCAACTGAAGTTTAACACCCTCTGCCAATTTGTCCACTTTATATTTCAAACAACTTTCCTCAGTATGTTTTTCCAAATTAACTGTTTTATACGTCTCATCAATCTTTTATTAAATCGCTCTTGTTGTCTATATATTTGCATCATCTCTCTTGCTTTGGAGATAGTTGTTTCCTGATGAGGATCTTCCCATCTTCTGTCTTCTCCTTTTCTTGGCTTCTTTCTTCTCTTCTTTGTTTTGTTTCTTTAAAATACTGTCTACAAGCAAATCATCCATGTTAATCTCAAGCTTGTTTGTTACATTTGTTACATTGGTTACAATATTTTTGGTTGTTGCTCTTCGCCCAGAGAATTTAAAATGGAAGTACACATTAATGTGTCGTCTGGTACGACATACTGTATAAAATCTTTATATGTAGAAACAGCCAATACAAAAATTAAAAGTGGTTTTGTACAGATTGAAAATGAATTATAAAACTATTTATTAGGGCTGCATGATTTGGGGGAAATGTCATATTGTGATTATTGAGGTAAATATTGCGATTGCGATATGCGATTGTGATATAATAAACAAATGGTTTCATGAGTCAACTTGTGTGAGTGCAGCAAACTGACTCACTAGTTTAGGACTTCAAAGTTCTTTTGTACTCGACACAAAACGTCAGCAAATAGAAGTCTTGAATCCAAAGTTCTTCGTTTGACTGTTTAATTATGAATTTCAAAACATAAAATATAAAAACTTAGGATCTTTACTTTTCTTACAAATTAACTGTGTAGTTCCATGTAGGTCAAAAGACTGTGTTGCTGCCTGTTTTGCAGGGTTCTATTTCTTTCATACTAAATCTAACAACCAATCAAATTACATTATACTAGATCACTGGTCAACTGTTTACATTCCAATTTCTACGTTCCATTGCAACACAGGTTTTCTCAGGTTTTACAAAATAAACTCAAAATATTATTACTTCCATTGAAATGGCTTCAACAAACTTGCTTGGTTCTCAAGGAAAATGCACACACATAATAGTGATAATGCTGAAATGTGTATTTCTCAACTCAAACTAGCAACAACAACTAAATGATTGATAACACCTACACTGTAAACCCGGATAAGTAGAATCTACTTAAAAAAACTAAGGTAACTCGTTGCCTTAATTTAATTAAGTAAGCATAACTTAATTGCATCAAGTTTTTCTTACTTAATCCATTTAAGTTTTGTCAACTTAATTCTGTCTGTGATCTGAGGAAGTGTACTCCCAGAGTGCATTGCGGCATTAATAAATTAATTGCTTTGTTTTACTATTTTTGGCTTTATTTTACCATTACAATTGTATTTGCTATCGTTATTGGGGTTATACTGACAAGAGGTTCTTTTCCAACTAATGTTGTACAAGCATCCACTGTCCAATTGAATGGCAGAATGCATTGAGGAGCAGAGATAACAAAGTCACAAAGACAATTCTCTGCACATTCATTCTCAATAGTTTCAATGCATTTTCTGTAAGCACAGAGCACATGAATAAAAGGAGTCCTGGGTGTGAACCATACAAGCATAAGAAACATGGCAACACCTATCATTTAACCCTGAGGGGTCTGATGTGTTTTCTAGGTCCTGGAGGTGTTAAATGACACTTTAACTTTGAAAGGTAGGTCAGTGCTAAACTTTTTTTTTTTTTTACACAAAGGTTCTTTTCCAACAAATGTTGTACAAGCATCCACTGTCCAATTGAATGGCAGAATGCATTGAGGAGCAGAGATAACAAAGTCACAAAGACGATTCTCTGCACATTCATTCTCAATAGTTTCAATGCATTTTCTGTAAGCACAGAGCACATGAATAAAAGGAGTCCTGGGTGTGAACCATACAAACATAAGAAAAATGGCAACACCTATCATTTAACCCTGAGGGGTCTGATGTGTTTTCTGGGTCCTGGAGGTGTTTCCAACATTTGTTGGAAAATAACCTTTGTGTAAAAAAAAAAAAAAAAAGTTTAGCACTGACCTACCTTTCAAAGTTAAAGTGTCATTTAACACCTCCAGGTGTTAACACCTATCATTTAACCCTGAGGGGTCTGATGTGTTTTCTGGGTTCTGGAGGTGTTCTGACATGCTCTGACATTTGTGCTTTTTTCAGTTGCTTAAAAACATATTAATGGCAAAGTTGTCATTACACTCTATTTAGCACACAGTCAAGTCAAGTCACCTTTATTTATATAGCGCTTTTTACAATACAGATTGTATTAATATTGTTAAATATCAAATTAAATGTTCCCAACTAAGCAAGTCAAAAGCCAATGGCGACAAAGGCGAAGAAAGGCGAAAAAGGCGACAGTGAAGGAACCAAAACTCCATCAGTGACAGAATGGAGCAACACCCTTGGGAGAACCCAGACTCAGTCGCTCAGTTCTCCTCTGGCCAACGAACCAACAGTGTATGATTATGATTTAGGCAGTCTTCATAGAAATTAATAGGTAGCTGTGGTAACAGAGATTTACTTTCCTCCATGCTAAACCATGCCAGTCTGATGTAGCGTATCTGGACAGTCTCACATGCCTCAATCATTCTGAGTTTTTGGAAAGCTTTTAACCCTTTGAGTTTGCCCGGTAAATCAGGCCTGGCACCACAGAGTCTGAGTCCTAATTGCCCCACTGACACTTTGGTGGCATACGCGAGAGAAAAACCAACAGCCATAAACTCGAAAGTCCGAGCTTCAAAGAGATCAGTATCTTCTTAACACCTCCTTTCTGCGGAGAAAGGAATGCCAGACGGCCGAAAGAAGGCTCCTTCCACGACGCACACACACACACAAACCTTTCATTAATTTCCTTGTATAAAAGACTTTACCGAGATATATTTGATATGTTTTTATGTGTGTCTGCATGCCCAAGTCAGAGTGGAATATATATATTTCTATCGTAGTTCTAAATGGACTATAAGTGCCTAAATTATGCATTTTAATGTAACCTTGCAATATTATCCTCTGTACATGTTGTTTTTGATACCTACAGAATCCCCTGGGGCTGACCAAGCCATATATGTACACTGTAAAAAAATGTTTGTTGACGTAACTCATTATTTTGTGTTATCTTTTTGCATGGGTTTTTTTGAGTTTAACTAACTTATTTCGAAAAGTGTACATGACAAATTTGGAAAGGTTTACCTGACAAATTATAAAGTACAATGAACTGATTTAATTTAGTTAAGTAAACTTTGAATCTAAGTTCGGCCAACTAAAGTTAAGTTTTCTAAACTACATCCAATAAGTTCGGCCAACTAAAGTTAAGTTTTCTAAACTACATCCAATAAGTTCAGCCAACTAAAGTGGTGTTTTGAAAATATAATTTTTAAGCCACCATTATGGTGATTATTGTTTGCTTTAGTTGGGCTTGTGACCCTTAAACTGTTAACATTAGATTTTTTATGGCAGTTGTATCTGAGTTATAACTGCCAGATGATCAAAGAGAAAAGGTGATTCCGATGGTGTTGGTTATATTTTGACATAATCATCACTTGAGAGTTTTTTAGTGATTCCATAGCAAACGATTTTCAGCATTTTCAATATAGTCCAAAATATTTCTTAAAAGTTTTTCTGATCAAAACACTCTGAAAATATTAAATTTAAAATATAAAATATTTTATTTAGACACACTGACATCAATAATCAGCCTGTGAATCTCAACAATGGTGACAATAATAAAGCATGTTGCAGTGTATTTTGGGTGCCACCAATCAAAACTCATTCATGACTCCCATCATGCATTGCGGTATGAATAAATTATGATCTGAAATGTCTTCGTAATATCCTTTTCCTAATTGAATATTCTGTTTGTCACCATTGTTGAGATTCATACACTGATTCTTTATGTCTGTGCCTAAAAAAAACAACAAAAAAATTTTTTTTATTAGAACAACTTTTAAGAAATCCTTTGGACTGTTTAGAAATTTCTAGATCTTGTACTGCAGAATCACTGTGATGTTGTAATCAACATTATACATTTAAAGTCAGAGATTAGGCGCTAAATTAGTTTTGTGATGCAAATCAAGTGATGATTATGTCAAAACATAACCAACACCATCAGATAATCTTTTCTCTTTGATCATCTGGCAATTATAACTCAAATACAACAGCCGAAACAAAATATAATGTTAACAGTTTAAGGGTCACGAGACCAACTAAAGCAAACACTAATCACCATAATGGTGGCTTAAAATTTTGATTTTCTCCTTTGGTGATTCTGCTTGTTAACATCAGGTGTCTTCAATAATGGTCAATCATCACTCAATGAATCACTTAATTAGCTCTTTAACTTTAACACTTCCAACTTTAACAAGCCATATAAACTCCCAGGAGAGTTCATTTAACACTGGAGTTTTTGCTGTGAATAATTCTGAAAAAATTATTTTACTAATGTTCATTTGCACTTATGAATTTAATGTATGATTTATTTTTATATTGTTTGTTAACACAAGACTATAAAACGCTTATTACGAACTAAAAACTCGCAACAATCACTTTCACAATATAAAATGTCACACTTACTCTGTATCAGTCTATTTCTTCTGAAGACACGTGTAAGGTCCAACATGGAAAATCATCCGGTTTCCACTGGCTTCTCTCGAAAATTCTCAGAGAAAAAAATGATTCAGCGAATCATCTTGAGCGGTTCATTTTAATGAATCGCTCAAATCCGCCCATGATGGATTGAATCTGACCATGAATAAAAACTAAAGCACCTAGAATTTTTTTTGTGTGTAATTTAATGAATCTGTGCTCATAATTGTAAAAACATTGTTGAAGTTGAGGATTTATTTTTGAAGTGGTTTTAAAAGCTTGAAGTTTAGATTTTAAGACCATGCAGTCTACCAGACAGCAAGATAGATAGATAAATTAAGTTTAGTTTAATATCAAAGCATTAGAGTATAATTGAAGTAAAACCTGCAGAAAATGTAGTGCAGTTGTTTCAACTTACATTTATAAGTTCAAATAACAAGTATACTTGTTAATTCAACAGAAAATCTAGTGCAGTTGTTTAAACATACATTTTTGAGTTAAAATAACAATTTGGCTTGTTCATTCAACTTTCAGTCTAGTTGAGAACAAGAAAACTTAAAATTTCTTGTTGTCTGGAAAATCTAGTTATCTCTACTCAAAAAAATAAGTTGAAATAACTAAATTGCAAAAATATTTTTTACAGTGTATAATGATCAATAAGCCATTGTCTGGATAAAAATGCCACCCAACATTACAGTGATTCGGTCATTACAATTGAAAGCTATCAATTTTTTTTTTAACATTTATTAGGCTTCAAAAAATATAACAACTTCCTGTCTAACAGGTAGGACATAGCCTATACAGAAATTGAATAAAGTTATCAAACAGTCTGTGCTGCATAAATTTTAAATTATATATAGACTAATCCTTATTAAAGTTACAAAAGTTCTTTAGTCAAGAGCAGTGAGTGTTTTCTCTTTTCCCTTTGTTCTTTGATTAACTTTAACGACAGAGATAATTAGTGGCTACTGTGTACTGTCTCTTTAAGAGCAGCCGCTGCTGACAGAGACGCGGATCTCACACGCGCCTCATTCTCTCACGAGTCACAACTCTTTACGTCCATCATAAGACTGCTCTTATGTTATGAAGATACTCGACAAAAAGACATTTTGGCATAATTGTGTGTGTTATTGTTCATTCAAGTGTGAAAGAGAACTGTATTCTGGCGTGCGGTCTTGTGCGCACGCATGATACTGGCGCGCGTCTTTCTGTGAGTCACACTCAGGACATTCACAGGCAGCGCGCTCTCTTTTGTCTTGTTGCGCATGAATGGTTTAAAAGCATTTGCATGAATAAGAGCGGGATCATGTAACACTAGCCAAAGGATGACAAAAATGAACAGATGCAGTGTTAATTGCGTTAATAGCCCTAATTTGTTTAGGCTATTTCATATAAAATCGCAGCATTTTGCGTCATATAATCTCATAGGCTTGACATCACGATTGCGATTGCGATATGATTAATCGTGCAGCACTACTATTTATAATAATATTAGGTTTCGGCTGCAGACTAATAACAAACACATAAATGCATTACATTGAACGTTTATGTAGGATATGTTCATGAATTAAAGGGATAGTTTACCCAAAAATGAAAATTAGCCCATGATTTACTCGCCCTCAAACCATCCTAGGTGTATATGACATCTAGAATTGAAGTCAATTCTGAGCAGTGTTCTTGCGAGTAATTCTCAGAGGCTTAAAAAATACGGTCCCAGATGTTCTGAACAGCTCTTTGTTTGCTTTGGAGGTCAGCTTAAGGGAAAGGCTGTCTCCAAACAGAGGTTGACCACTGGATAGTGGATGCCATCGTCTTGGCATATCAGTCCCAAGGTGTGCCGTGCTCCCTTGAGGTGAGAGCTCAGTCTATAAGGAGTGTTGCCTCCTCCTGGGCGCTGGCGTGTGATGCCTCTCTGTCAGAAACATGTGCAGAGCTGCCGGGTGGGCAACACCCAACACATTCGCAAAATTCTACAATTTCAGGGTGGAGCCGGTTTCTTCCCATGTGTTGGGTACAAACAGGTAAGATGTGGGAAGGCTGGTTCGGTGTCTTGCTTCCAGCGCCATTCCCCTCTCATGGAGGGATACAGCTCTTCAGGTTGAAACTCCTTGGATGGAGTTCCTCCAAGCATCCTTCGGCAGTGGAGGCATCCGACACAAGGCCTAGTACTCGTGTGCATGCCCAGTCGGTCAGCCCCTGTATGGGCTAGATTGCCCATATGCTGTGATTCCCTCTTGGTAATCCCATATGTGTATTCTTCTACTGTACAGTTTCCCTGTTGGTAAACCTGTGTCTTTCCTTGGGCAGATTCCAATCTGTCCCGTCTCTGCATTGGTAATGGTTCCATCCCTGTCTAGGCAGGACCTACCGCAGAGATCTTCCATATTAAGCACTTCCCCCAGGGTCAGTCCATGTCTATTACCACATGTTACCTCCCCATGGGCAGGATGTGGTCTCTGTTGTGTCCCTTTCCATCTGGATTCGGCACGCTTCCCCAGTGTTATCAAACCAGTTGTGACTGTAAAGGGTAAACAGAAAGGAACAGCAGTTATCGGCCTTCCCCTTGGAAAGTAATGTTCTTCCGTCCCACCAGGTATGGAGGTCTATGCGACTTACATGGGATGGGTCAGCGGTTGTGCTGCTATCCATAGGAATCCCGATGCTTCAGTCTGTTCTGACATAACGTAGAACGTGACTGACTGATTGGGAATGTCTCTGTTACTAATGTAACCCCCGTTATCTGAAGGAGGGAACAGGGACGTTACGTCCCGCTGCCACAACCCCTGTCCTACAGCTGAATGACCCGGACCCCCGTGAGTTGCATTCTGCCTCATATACCCATATGTACGGGGAGTGGCTTACCACGCAAATCTCGCTCGCCAGTGTACATTGGGCTTGTTTTTGTTACTAATTGAAGGTGATTGGGCTCTCAGGCGAGATCTCAATGTGCCAATCAGTTCTGACGTAATGTCTCCATTCCCTCCTTCAGGGAGCAGGGGTTTCATTAAAGGATTAGTTCACTTCAAAATGAAATTCTGTCATCATTAACTCACCCTCAAATTCTTTCTTCTGCTTAACACAAAAACATATATTTTGAAGAATGTCGGTCACCAAACAGTTGATGTACCCCATTGAATTCCATAGTATTTTTTTTCCCTACGTGCATCTTCTGACACGGATGGCAGCGGACGGCAGACTGTCTTTCGTTTACTGCTCGTTCATCTGGACAGATGAGATCAGACTCAGCAGCTCTTTGTGGTCCTGCCTCATTTACAGTGCTAAATCACAATGCTCTGATTAATAACAGCTTTATCAAAGCACTGAATTAGCATCAGTTTGAGCAACAGGAAGTAATGCCATGATGATGATGTTTGCACAACTGAGCTTGGTAAATAATAATGCTTATACTATGGTCTTTTCAGTGATGTGTTTCACACTCTTGCCCCTCAACTAGTGTGTGTGTGTGTGTGTGTGTGTGTGTGTTTCCCTGAACTCTGATTACACTCCTGATATCTGACTTCTGGGTAAAGGATCATCTAAAAAAGAATCTGACTTATAGGATGGTAATTTTTTTGTACATTTGTTTTTTATACGAAAATAAAAAAAACGTTTTTGTCTCTTGTCTTTTCTTTCAAGAAATACAGAACAGAAATCACATATCAGAATTTCTTAACAATTGTATAATTATTGTATTAGTATTAGTTGACACTACATGGAACGATTGCAATACTGGGCGTTTACCAGTAGATGGAGTCATTGTGACGTTGTTTTTCAAACTGCTCCACATTATTCTCTTTGTTTGACTGAGACAAATACCTGGCAATCCATCAGTGCAGCTCCTCTTTTAGCATAATTCAGTGAGAAGTGAGAACACATGGGTACCAGCTGTTCAAATGCAAACTATTAATTTAAAAAAGACTCCCTGCTCTATCCTTTAAAAATGCTGTGAGTCGGAGGAAAGAGGAGCTTGATCATCATAGCATCGACGAGGTTTGCCCTGGGCAGAGAGTTTATGACGGTGTGTGTGTGTGTGTGTGTGAGCAGGTTATCGGAAGTGTGTGATCTTGTGTTGCGTGCCTGTAGCACACAGACCTTAAAGGGATAGTTCACCCAAAAATGAAAATTCTGTCAGTAATTACTCTCCCTCATGTTGTTCCAACCCCGTAAGACCTTCGTTCATCTTCGGAACACGAATTAAGATATTTTTTATTAAATCTGAGAGCTGGATCACTCCTCCATAGGCTTCTTAAGGGATTGAAACTTGCCGGCACCGAAAAGTTATTAAAGACATCGTTAAAATAGTCCAAGTGACTACAGTGGCTCAATCTTAAGTTTATCAAACGACGAGAATACTTTTTTTGCGCAAAAAAAAACAAAAATAACGACTTTATTTCAACTATTCATTTCCTTCTCTCTGGGCCTTGAGTCAGTTCACTAGTGTAATAGCGTACGCTTCTGTTGTTGTACATCACACGCATCACACACATGACCAGCGTTGGCCAATAGTGAGCCTACGTGTCACGTAGCTCTACGCAATTACACTAGTTTAACTGACTAGAGGCCCAAAGAGAAGGAAATGAATAGTTGAAATAAAGTCGTTATTTATGTTTGTTTTTGCGCACAAAAAGTATTCTCGTCGCTTGATAAATTTAAGATTGAGCCACTGTAGTCACTTGGACTATTTTAATGATGTCTTTAATAACTTTTCGTGGCCGGCAAGTTTCAATCCCTGAAGAAGCCTATGGACTAGTATGGAGGAGTGATCCAGCTCTCAGATTTCATCAAAAATATCTTAATTCGTGTTCCGAAGATGAACAGAGGTCTTACGGGGTTGGAACAACATGAGGGAGAGTAAATACTGACAGAATTTTCATTTTTGGGTGAACTATCCCTTTAACAGTGCCTTTTTAAAAGAGACTATAAGTAGTACAAATTACTATTATGTAGAATATTCTAGTACTTCACTTTTACTTGTTCCCATGTTCTAGTAGTGGGTGGTGACTCTGACATTACAATGAACAAAGTTATTAATTATTTAGAATTTATTAAAATACAAAAATATATACTGTAATAAGTGATAAAAACATCTAACATGGTCACTACAAACTTTAATTTGTCTGCTACTTTTTGCCAGCCCTCTCTCCTGGCTTTTGCTTTGAGGTGTTCCCTGGCGTTTTAATTAAGATTTAAAATTCTGCATATCCTTCAAGCAATAACTCTTGCTCTGCTGCGGAGACAAACTGAGCGCGCTCTTTGGCCACGGTGAGCAGCCAATAGCAGCGTTGCTGATCAATGTTTCTACTATCGATACATATCCCCTTTTAAACCAGCGCATGAACGCGCAATTATCTCAGATAACTCAATCCAGCTATACTAATCATAACCGGCAGGTGTGATCGAAGAACCCAATTAGCCAGATCATGATGAGCTCGATGATATTATCTAGGATGTCTCGTTTGATCTCGGATGTTTTAAGCAACGTACGAAGAACGGGCCCCAGGATTCAACTCAAATCCTGTTAAATTGTACGACATGTATATGTTGTAAAAACTTCACACAAACAAAGTGTTTTGTATAGAAAATGCACCTTGCTTTGTAAGATCATCATATAGTGTGTAGGACATGCATGAATGTAATTGTAGGATGTTTTGAGTTTAGCATCCCAATCCAATCTCATGCGGAGTATGCTGGGAAATCCACTGTCCAGTTTCAGCTGTCAACAAAAATGGTTCATGTTATGCCAACTCAAAAACACCATAAATTAATTTCCTTTCTACAATTTTAATTGAATCACAGTTCCCTTTCGAGGGAACTCGCGATGCGTCAATGACGCTTTGGGAACGCCCCCAGCGTGAATGCGTCTGAAGCATCTATGTCAACTAGTCCAATGGAAAGAATGAGCGTCACGGGCGGGTGACGTCATGACCAGGAAGGGATAAAAGCACATCCGGTGCAAACCGGCATTAGCTTCTGTTGCCTCAGCAAGCGATCTGTGTCATACTGTCTGTTATAATAGGCTTGTTTGAGATGAGCAAAATCTGCACAGAACCGATCACCGGTGATCAGCGCGTAATGCATGCCGGTTAGAAATGTGTCCGAGTGCGGTCCGCCTTGCTCTGATGTCATGCTGACGTGTGTCAAAAAGCTCTCGCGAGCGCAAGGCGCACGTGTCGGATTCTGCAGTCGCGCGCAGTTGCTCTCCACCGACTGCGCTGATCAAAAGCATGATGGGAAACGACTTGCTGACGACACAGCTTAATGTTGATTGGTTTAAACAACCGTGATGTATTGTTCTCTTTTAAATTGTTTGATTTTAAAACTCGGATATCATGTTTTATGTGTATGTTATGTGTGAATATTCCCAAACTCTCAGACAGTGCGATTATGCACATTATGACATTATGCAATGCCATTTTATTATATACTGTATATATAAAAAACACATAGTAGCCTATGTCTGTATTAAAGAAAAAATGATTGATAAACACTTATGTGGAATGGAATTAAATAACAAGTTGGGTGTGTTGTTCATTATATTTATTTTCATATAAAAGCAACAGAACTTAAATTACATCCAGTTTATTAGCAACACTGTGCACGAGCGTTAATCCCGTGAATCCCGCGATATCCATCATTGATCTTGCAGGTGTCAGATCCACTGCGAGAAGCGAGAACTGTCCGGCTTGCCTGCGCTTTTTTCACTCGTCCCCTCACTGCAGCCGCCTACTCTCGCCTATATTTAAGGCGAGGCAAGGCGCATCTCAAACAAGCCTATTTACTGTTGTCTGTCTGATATATATATTTAAACACTATGGAAACTAAACAATTGCACAAACTCTGTGTTCTCCCTGCTCGCGCTATTTAACGAGTAGGGACACACACGAGCTTTGTGTGATGTGTTCGGGAGTAGAGCATGCGGTATCAGCCTTCGAGGGGGCTGATTGCCAACATTGTGAGAAGCTCTCGCTTCGCATGCTCCACTCCCGCCTGTCACTTTTCGAGGAAAGTGTTCAGGTTCGCGGTTCTCAGGCTGCAGGACCCGCGTTGCCTGGCAGCGCGGAGAATGCATTCCTGGGGATCGCAAATGGATCTCTTTCGGGGGTGGAGACGGGTCCGAGGATCTTTTCTCCTCCCTTTCCCGAGGGATCCATTGCTCTCTCTCCGGTCTCGGAAGCCCGTGCCGCGGTTACTTCCGCCCGGGGAGAGAGACCAATGCTCAGTGCTCTATCTCCGAGGAGGTAGATATGCTGGGCATTGAAAGTGACACAATCATGGGGAAGTGGATTTGCCATCTCTTTTCCCAGTGTATGAGAAATATATATATATAAATAGTATATATTATATATAAAATAAAATGAATATATACATATATATAAAATATATATATATAATAATAATAAAAGCTGGTGGAGGTGTTTACTAAGGCTGTAGATAAATTAAATATTTAATGGCCAGCAGAAATAAGGGGGCACTCGTTTAAAAAAAAAATAAAATAAATTAAACGAGTTTCCTTCCCTCTATTTTTTCACCTCCATCACAGGGCCTTCCATTTTTCCCGATCTGCACAGCGAGCTGTCTAGATCATGGAAAAAGCCTTACTCATCTTGTCTTTTAGCCCCCACATTCATGTATATTCAGATATTAGGGGGTTAAGAGAGTATGGCTATGGGGCAATACCCCGGTTAGAACAGACGCTTGCGAGCTATCTGTCTCCCGGTTCAGTATCGACCCTGAAGGCGTCGGTTTCTCTCACTAAACCATTAAAGAAAACTATTTTTAATCTAGTGGGAAAAGCATTTACGGCAGTGGGTCTAGCAGGAGCCTGCTTGCACACTATAGCAGTGCTACAAGCATATCATGCTGATCTGCTGTGGTATTTGGACAGAAGTGAGGGAGTTTGGCCCGATGGGGTTTGAGAACTTCGTCGGGCCACAGATTTATCTCTCAGGGATGGAGCAGCCTTTGTGGTCTCTGAGAGACACCTCTGGCTCAATTTGATGGGAATCATGGAGAAAGATACAATATAATCTCTCCCTCGCTATGTCCAACCCCCTGGGGCTGCTGGGCGTGAGCAGCTCCAGCCGTCTAGTTTCTCATACACAACACAGCAGCCAAAGCCTTCAAAGCAGAAGCCGAATCCGAGGACCGTTCTTCATGCTGAGAAGGCTTCGGCTCAAAGGAAAAGGTCTGGCGCCACCGGCGTCAGACCGGTGAGGGCAGCCCCAACCGGGGTGGAACGGTGTACACCTCATTATACGGTGCCCTTTCCATCTCGGTGCCCTCAGGGGACCGTTCTGCCAACCCCGCCACCCTTGGTGCTCGGGGCGCAGCGGTCTCCAAGCGAGCTTCTGGCGCAGCGTCAACTCGACATTGCGTCGGACTTGCGCCCTCTGAGGGGGGTTCGAAAACAGTCAGTTCGGGTGGTTCCAGACTGGCTGTCTTGATTACACCAGAGGCCAGCCTCGAGGGGCTGGTTCCCTTGGTAGATTTTCTGGCAGCGTGGAAGCTACTGCCAAATATATCTCTATGGGTCCTGCAGTTAGTAGTAAGAGGCAGATTTGGTTCTCGTCCTCCAGGCTACAACGGGGTGTTGCTCACGTTAGTGCATTCCGAGCAGGCTCTGGTAATGGAGCAAGAGGTAAAGGCCCTGTTAGCAAAAAAAAAAAAAAAAAAGCTATAGAGCAGGTGTACTCACCCGACATTGCATCGGGTCTTTACAGTCGTTATCTCATTGTTCCAAAAAAGGATGGAGAGCTGTGTCACATACTAGATCTTCGTCTGTTTGAGTGTTTGGTGCTGGAACTCAAGTCCAAGATGCTGACACTCAAACAGATCGTGACTCAAATCAGATCCGAGGACTGGTTTGTCACGATAGATCTAAAATACACATACTTCCATATCTCCATCCTCCCTCAGCACAGGAGATTCCTGAGGTTTTCTTTGGGGCAAAGAACACCATTATCAGGCACTTCCTTTCGGTCTAGCTCTATCACCCCGCACATTCACGAAGCGCGTAGATGCAGCTCTGGCCCCGCCAGGCTGCAGTGCATACGCATTCTGAATTGCATAGATGACTGGCTGATTCTAGCGGAATCAGAGCAGTTGGCGGTTCGGCACCGAGGTGTCGTTCTCGCTCATATGCAGATGTTGGGGTTGAGGCTCAATGCCAAGAAGAGTGTGCTTTCTCCAGTACAGAGAACCACTTTCCTTGGTGTGGTATGGGATTCAGTGACGATGCGGGCCACTCTGTCGCCCGTTCGTGTAGCTGCTATCCTGACAGCCACAAAAGAGCTGAGGCTAGGCCAGTCACGCACTGTAAAACAGTTCGAGAGACTGTTGGGTCTTTTGGCAGCGGCGTCCAACGGGATACCTTTTGGCCTGCTGTACATGAGACCTTTGCAGTGGTGGCTCAGGACCAGAGGGTTCTCCCCGAGGGGAAACCCACTTCGTATAATCAAGATCACGCGGCGGTGTCTCCGCGCCTTGGTTATATGGAGGAAACACTGGTTCTTAACCCAGGGTCCGGTGTTGGGAGCTCTTTGCCATCGAGTTGCGATCTCGACAGATGCTTCCCTCACCGGCTGGGGAGCGGTAATGGAAGGCCGCTCGGTTCAGGGTCTGTGGAGGAGTCATCATCTCTCTTGGCACGTGAATTGCCTAGAGATGATGGTCGTCTTCAATGCGTTGAGACATCTCCTCCCAGACCTGAGAGGCCATCATGTGTTGCTCTGGTACAGTGGTGGCTCAGGACCAGAGGGTTCTCCCTGAGGGGAAACCCACTCCGTACGATCAAGATCAAGCGCCAGTATCCCCGCGCCTTGGTTATATGGAGGAAAATCTGGTTCTTGTCCCACAGACAACACGTTGATGGCCTCTTATTTTGGTCCCTCAGGAAATTACGCTGTCTGAGGGCAGTGTATATTCCAGGGGGCCAGAATATTGGAGCAGACACCCTGTCGAGGCAGGGGCTGAGGCCAGGGGACTCCACCCCGAGGCGGTGGAGCAAATATGGGAATTTTACGGCCAGGCAAAGTGGATCTGTTCTCGTCTCAGCATACGACGCACTGTCCACTCTGGTTATCCTCACTCAACCAGCCCCTCGGGGCTGGATGCTATGGTGCAGACGTATCTGAGGCTACGTCTGTACGCATTTCCCCTGTTGCTCTGCTCCCAGGAGTTCTGGAGTGAATCCGCCAGGATGGAATAAGCCTATTGCTAGTAGCACCACCCTGGCTGAGCCGAATTTGGTTTGCGGACCTAATTCTTCTCCTCGACGGCCCTCCTTGGAGGTCCGATCAGGAGATTTGGAAACTGTGGGTTTGGCCTCTGAGGGGGCCCAACTCATAGAGAGTGGTCTCTCAACTGAGGTTGTTGAGACCATTCTAAGCTCCAGAGCTCCCGCTACGAGGAAACTATATTCACTATTTCGAGAGTGTTTCACTTCTTGGTGGTACCAGCGTCAGTGGGATCCGGTTAACTGTTCAGTAAACACAGTATTCGAGTTTCTGCAAGAACGCTTTGTATCAGGTCTATGTCCTTCCACGCTTAAGGTATACGTGGCGGCCATTGCGGCTTTCCACTCCCTGGTGGGTAGTAAATTTTTGGGTTGAGACCCCCTGATCACTCGTTTCCTTCGTGGCACTTTGAGGCTGAGGCCTGCAACTTGCACTAAGGTGCCGGCTTGGGACCTTGCAATAGTTCTAGAAGGCCTATCTGGGGCTCCCTTCGAGCCCTTAGATTTGGTCTCAGAGAAGTTCCTTTCTTTTAAGACCTTTTTCTGCTAGCTATTTCGTCCCTCTAAGAGTCGAGACCTTCAGGCCCTTTCGGTCCCCACCTGCCTTGAGTGCACCGGGGATGGCCAAGGCAATCTTACCCCAAACATAGATATGTTCCTAAGGTGCCTACCATTATTCCGAGGCCTATTGTGCTGCAGGTTTCTGTCCTCCCCCGTTTTTCGGACCAGGAAAAGCTGAACCTCTTGTGCCCAGTGCGAGCACTGGACACTTATGTTCATTGGACTTCTCTTCGGGAAAATCCAACCTATTGAGCAATAGATAGTTGTGACTATTCTTCTTGCTTGTGAGTCCTCTGGCCAACCATTTGGTGGTCAGGGCTCATTCCACCAGGAGTATGGCTTCTAAGCTTTATTATCTGGAGTTCTCTCCAAGACGTTTGTGATGCGGCGGGCTGGGCCTTACCGCTCACATTCGTGAGGTTTTACAGCTTGGACCTGGATGCTGCCCCAGGGTCCCAGGTGCTTGGTGCAGTGTGACAACAGGCTGACACTCAGGCATTTGAAAGTCTGGCGTTTTGGGTATTCTCGTTCCCAAAGCGTCATTGACGCATCGCGAGTTCCCTCGAAAGGGAACGTCTCAGGTTACGACTGTAACCATAGTTCCCTGAGAAAGGGAACGAGACGATGCGTCACCCTGCCATACTTCCTGCATCCCTGTGATCGGCTTGCTTCGGCAATTTTTCGAAGCTAATGCCGGTTTGCACCGGATGTGCTTTTATCCCTTCCTGGTCATGACGTCACCCGCCCGTGACGCTCATTCTTTCCATTGGACTAGTTGACATAGATGCTTCAGACGCATTCACGCTGGGGGCGTTCCCAAAGCGTCATTGACGCATCGTCTCGTTCCCTTTCTCAGGGAACTATGGTTACAGTCGTAACCTGAGATGTTCGTTTTGTTCCTCGTTATGTTTAGGGACGTGGCAGTATAATGTCACCGATGTTAAGGCCAAGGGTTATTTACCACACTCCGGAGGAGCAGACACCAGAGGACACCAAGAGGCAGACAACCAAAGTGAATTTAAAAGGTAAGTTTTTATTTAGTAAAAAAAAGGATAAAAGCAGGGGCAGGGACGTTCGTGGCTGTAGCTTTGGTGAGATACGGGGAGGGGAGTGCTGGTAGGTACTTTTCCGTTCTTCAGGTAAGTATATTCCTCTCTGAGTGGGCTCGTGGGACAGACAGTGACTTTTCTCGTCGTCAGACTCGTTGAATAAGCTCGTGGGACAGACAGTGGCTTTTCTCGTCGTCAGACTCGTTGAATAAGCTCGTGGGACGGACAGTGGCTTTTCTCGCCGTCAGACTCGTTGAATCAGCTCGTGGGACAGACAGTGACTTTTCTCGCCGTCAGACTCGTTGAATCAGCTCGTGGGACAGACGGTGGTTTTTCTCGTCGTCAGACTCGTTGAATCAGCTCGTGGGACAGACAGTGGCTTTTCTCGTCGTCAGACTCGTTGAATAAGCTCGTGGGACAGACAGTGGCTTTTCTCGCCGTCAGACTCGTTGAATCAGCTCGTGGGACAGACAGTGGCTTTTCTCGTCGTCAGACTCGTTGAATAAGCTCGTGGGACAGACAGTGGCTTTTCTCGCCTCGTTGAATCAGCTCGTGGGACAGACAGTGGCTTTTCTCGTCGTCAGACTCGTTGAATAAGCTCGTGGGACAGACAGTGGCTTTTCTCGCCGTCAGACTCGTTGAATCAGCTCGTGGGACAGACAGTTTCCAGGCTCGGATCCGTTGACGTGCTCGCAGAGCCACCACTCAACTCTCCCCAGTAGCTTCTTCTTTGCTTCATGCAAGGAACAGACAATTTAACAGTGAGACGGACAGTAGTAGGGGAGACAGAAACGGGGTACTTTACCAGCCTTCGCTCTCATTCCGTGTGTGATAGAACGGTGTCGTTGGGAGAATTAGTGAGGCTGGACTTTCTTTGGCGTGGGATACAGTGCTCGTGAACTGTGGCAATCAAGGTGCGTTGAGCTTTTCTCCTCCGCACCATGCACACAATCTCAGGGACCTGGACACAGCTGAGGGGACAGATCAGTTTGAACGAATCTTCAAAGTTATGGGTCAATTTCATCCGTCAGAGACTCAGAGAAAACACAGTTGTTTGATCTCACCACACTTGTGCATAAATCACTCTTGTAAATCTCCACACGTGTTTGTTTCACTCTTTCAGACACTGCAAACTCACTCTATCTTCACAGCGATTAATCAACTCGTTTCTCTTCTCTTCATAAGGTGGATGATCCAAGGAATAGTGGTCTCAGAAGATGAACATGGATTCAGCGATCTTCCCAGCCGTTACCATTACTGTTCTTTGCTCTGTCAACAGGATAACACACACTGCCCACAAACACAGGTTAGTCGTGCACTGGTGATGGTAAATCTTTACATGTGATTTTCTCCAGAAGGTAACTCATAAAAGGGTGCACTTAACTTTCCCTCGGTGAATCACATGAATCCTACAGCGGGTTTCCACTCTCTTCTGCCAGTCACTCTCCTTCTTCCTCCGTATAATTTTCTCACTTACTTCGTTGCGTTGCTGTTCGTGGTTTCTAAAAGACTCACTTAATGAGCATGCCTCGGGGGACCCAACATGGAACACCGATCAGGCCTTAAACCTCAGCTTTCCGCACTTGCCGCCGCTCACTGTCACTGCTGCAATCCACTCAATAATGTTGATGTCACTACAATAACAGACCGGTGTGCATCTAATAAATTATTAATTCAAGAACGTTGTGCAAATTTCCTGCAACAATGGAGCCGCGAACTTCACATACTTTTGAAAATCCAGCGTTTATTTGATCCTGGTAAGCGCTCATTGTCACAGTTTTAAACAACGGCTTTCTTCTTCCACGAGGGGTTTTGGCGTCATGCATTTGTTTCCAGACGGACCGATAAAGAACGCGACACACACGTCTCCCGGACATCCTGTAGAATTCAACCAATCAGATCGCGACTTCGAAACTCCTGAAGTGTTTCCAGAAAAGTGTGGCATATGCATTCAGCCAACGATCCGCTGGCATGCCGTCTGAGGCTGAGACTAGTCGACACCTGACACCTGTGCGAGATTCTACACAACTCCTGAAGTGTATCCGGAAAAGAATGGAGACTCCATCCCCAGGTATCTGGAGTTGATTCCAGATGTTTTATTCCCTGACCGAGGAGACTCTCGACACGGATCCACTGGCCCCGGGGCCTACGCAAGTGTGCAGTTCCCCCAGGAGCTGGTCTTAACACGATAACCAATATGGCAATAAAGTGATTTACATCATACAATTACCAGGTGATAATAATTGACCTTATAACTCTTTTGCTTAGATGCACAATACAGTGAAAGAATGCTCTGGATTTTTTTGTAATTACTTAAAATGAAATTTATCATTGTGCAAAAAACAGAAAGCACAAGTGTTTGTGTCAGGTTGTTGTGTTAAGGTTAATATGGTAAAAGACGAGAAAATAGTGAAAGTACAATAGTGAAAATCTATCCATTAGACAAGAAGTCCGACAGTCGACATATCATAAATATTGATATAACACACAGGGAAAATGTGTAACGGACACTTTCTGCATATGCAATAATGGAATAATATGTTTGTGTTTCTTAATATAAAGTTAACTTTGTTCACATATATTAAGACTTTCTATTTAATGGAGGAAATAAATCACAAAAGTGTGCAATTAAGGTTATAACCCCCCCCCCCCCCCCTTTAAAACGTAGAGAGGGTTTGATTATAGACAACTATGATATGATCATCTTTGTGTTTAACCAAGACTAATATTGTAGGAGGAAATGGGGAGTTTTGTAATTTGAGCCATTAGATGTTTATTTTACAGATATCAGATTAAATTATTTGGTTGGGAGGGCCTTAATTCAACAATAAATAGAGCATCATTTCTGAGCACAATATTATTCAACTAGACCATCTTCAGACTGCTGGTTCGTATCAATATTCATATCTATGTTTAATAGCACATTTTTGGTTTGAAATGTTTTGACAGGGAATAATATTTCTCATTGCTATTTGTTGTTTGTATAGAAACGTACTATTTTGTTTAAAAGCAGATTTAAAAGCTGAATTGAGAAGGTCTTCTGTGAGGTTGATACATTGACAGATTCCAGGTGAGTTGAATGTTTACACACTCTCTACACCGGTAACATTATAATTGGAATCCATTAGTTTTCTTATTATTATTTTACCCTAATGGGAGTCAATGGCAGCCATATGAACTGTAAGTAGGAAAATTATGAAATTTGGCACACTTGTAGTGATAGTAAAGTTAAGTAATTTGACAAACTTTAGAGTGTCCAGGACAAACTCTATAGCGCCACCACCAGTTCAAAAATGTTACATTGAAATTGTTCTAAGTTTTGAACCATTTGATCTAGAAAAATAAAAGGTAGTACACCTGATTCCTCTTATGATGCTGATCACATTAAACATCCTGCATCAAGACTCCACCCATTACAGTAGCGGCCATTTTGAAAAGTACAGGATTACGTTTTTTCGCTGCTCCTTAAAATTGTCCAATTTTGTCCAAAGATCTGATAAGATGACTGAACAGGTTTTTTTTTAATTCATATTTGTTTAGAAGTTATGTTTAACAAGGTCAACCTAAAATTGGTTCAGAGGCTGTATCTCGGCCGAACTTTGATCAATCGAAATGAAAATTGGAACACTTCTTCGGAATCATGATCTGACGATCTAGAATTTTGGAACAGCGCCACCTACTGGTCATGAGATCTGAAAAATGTCTATTTTTGCTAATCATTCTTGAACAGTTTTATCAGAATCATGATCTCGGTGTCCTTTGCTACCGTTCCTGAGAAATATCTCTCCAAATTTGACTCTGCCTGTGTTTGTTGTCTTAGTATGCTAATGATTAACATGCTAACCAGTTGCCATTCTTTTTAATGTGGCTCTTCAGATTTTAGATTAACCATAAGATATGTTAGCTTTAAGTTGTTTTAGCATGCTAATCTGGTTAAAATATTAAGTAATGCTTTTGTGTGCTCATTCTAACACTGAAGGCTCTCCTCGGCTCCCTGTTGAATCAGCGTCGACTGTAATTCGACATGCCAGTCGTGTTTATTGCTTATTATTCTAAATGGCATTACAGAACACTGATCATTTAATACTTTCCAACTCTCTGAAATTATCTTATGTGTGCTTGTAGATTTCATTACAATGCATCGGTTACTCAAAACAAAACTAATTTAAGGAATCTGAAAGGAGGAAGTTAATTATTTGTATAGCGATGATTTATGCAGAATATCAATACAAATCCAAAAGAAATAAACATTCAGTCATCAACGTACAGCAGACCAACAGACAGCATTGTACATTTGTTCAGGGTTTGTGAATTTAAACAAAACAAAACAGCAAAAGGATAATTATATATGATGTCCACATGAGCTACATCTGCTTACACAAACTTTGATCTTATTTTGAATTACAAAATCATAATGCAGCCAAAGATAAATTATGAGAAACATAAATGAGTGTCATGACGTTCTTCTATTTTATCATTACACTAGCATGTTATATGTTTCTTTGTTTAAATGAGGAGAAACTGAAGATGATTCCTTCATATGCTGATATGAGATGTGTTGTTATGTCTTATATCAGAAATGACCTTAGTAGAGTCACGCGACAAATGTGTAAGGGAGGCAGCACCTGTGTTAAAAACTGGTAGAAAGTGGTCAGCAAAGAAATCTGTGGAAGAGGCAGAGGCTGCCCTTCAAATTGGTGATATCGTGGGGCAGGTACAGCATGGAAGAGGGGGTTTTGGGCTCAGTTTAGCTCCTCCTAAATGGCACAAGGCAGCCCCAGCTCAAAGGAGGAAGCTGGTAGTCAATGAGGTGCGAAAGCAGGAGGAGAGGATGAGGTGTATAAAGGCCATTTCCCAGGCCAAGCAGGGAGAGTGGATGAGATGGGAGAATGTGGAACAACGCAAGATGGGCTGGCAAGACCTTTGGTCAATGGAAGAGAGTAGGATCAGTTCCCTTTCGTTGTCACTCCGAGTTACGTCGGATGACGACGAAATGGGGTTTCGCTTAGAAAGCCTATCAACTTCGAGTATTACAAAACGAGCCAATGGCAAAGAAATGCCATGGGTCTGCGGAATTTGCATGACGTAACTCCGCCCCACCTCGTGGGTATAAAAGGAGGAAGTCCGGCAACATGCAGATATGTTTTCGCTTCGGAGCCAAGTGTATTCTTCTCTCCACAAGCCATCTCTGAATTGTCAGCTTTACAAACGAGTACCTCGAGTGTTGGTGTGACGGCGATCTACGGCGAGCGCGTGCTTCCTGCTGATCTGTTGCAGTGGTCTGCCAGTCGGTGCGTGTCTCCCCGGGTGCTTCAACACTTGAGTTTTCTCTCACTAAAAGAGCTCGCACGCGGCACGTCTTTTTAAAGACGGCTCGCCCGTGCATTTCAAAAAAATGAATGGTGCGGCAGCTTGGTATCGGACTCTGATGGGCACGAGCGTTGTCTAGTATGTTTGGGCTTGATCATGCTGAGCAGCGCTCGTGGATGACTCATGTTTTCTCCGGGAAACATGATCATCGCGTCATTAAGGTCGAGACTCGGTGAACTCGCATGAGTGAGAGTCCCCTCATCCACCCCCCGTTCTTCGGCTGGTGGCCAGGGTGACCTGAGGGTTATGGTCTGGAACAAGGCGCCGACTATGTGTCCGCGACCCCAGCCCCCCTCTTCAATGACGGTGCCCGCTAGTGAACAGGTGATTCCCACGGGTCTACCCAAAAAAAAAAAAAAAAAAAGTGGTGGCCTGTGTGTTTCATTTGAAGCTACAGAGGATGATACTATGTTTGTAGCAGCTTCACTAGGTGGGTTTGATTTTCCTGGAAGTGACGACTCGTCGAGTCTGATCCGGAGATGACGGCCATGCTTTCCCGGGACGATTGGTTTTTGGGTGAGGCCGCCGACCCTCGTCCACGGCAAACCCCAATACCGTTCTTCCCGGACGTGCATGATGAGATCAGGGACCATTCGCTGATCTCATCCGCCTTTCCTCCCCTCGATGGGGCCGCTGCCCGTGGGTACACTGGGGTTCCCCCGGCTGAACGCTCTGTTGCGATGCTATGTGTCCTCAGAGTGCTTCTTCTCGGCGCAATCCTAAGCACCCGTCCGTGGTCTATAGTTTTCGTCTACACTTGTGGCGAGATCCTGTAGTACCGCGGGACTGGCAGCCGCCTCTCTGCAGGCCATGGCCATTCTGCTGGTCCCCGACCCAGATGCTCATGGACTTGCACGAGGGCGGGACTGACCCAGGGCTCTTCACTGAGTTGCGCGCCGCCACTGACCTTGCTCTCCGAGCGACGAAAGTGGCCGTACGCTCCCTGGGTCAGGTGATGCCTACCATTCTGTGGCTGAACCTGTCTGATATGCTGAATGTCGCGCGGCCCCGTCTGTCCGACGTTCCCATGTCCCAGGTCGGCCTCTTCGGCGGTGCGGTTGAGAACTTCGCCCAACAGCTCTCAACCGCCCATGTGCAGACTGACGTTGATTCTGTCCCGATGGCCCCGCCGTCCGCTCAGATCCCTCGGTCTGCCCACCGCCGAAGGCGCCCTCCCGCGGCTCCCACCCTGCCCGTTCACCCGGGCCGGCTCTGGGGGCCGCGGGCGGACGCCACAGCCCTCTCTAGCCCCGCCCCCCGCTACACGCCGGGTTTAGCGGCGCTCCTGAGACGGGCTCCTCGGGGATGGAGCAGGCTGAGGTCGACTCTGTCCCGACGGCCCCGCCGTCCGCTCAGGTCCCTCGGTCTGCCCACCGCCGAGGGCGCCCCCCCGCGGCTCCCACCCCGCCCGTTCACCCGGGCCGGCTCTGGAGGCCGCGGCCGGACGCCACAGCCCTCTCCAGCCCCGCCCCCCGCTACACGCCGGGTTAGGCGGCGCTCTGGAGGGGCTCCCCAGAGATGGGACTCAGTTCTTCCAGGAGTTGGTAGCAGGACCACTCCTTTCCCCGGTGGAGGGCCGGGGAAGAATCCCTATTCTCCAAGAACTGACTCTCCCGTCTCTGAGCACACAGAGTTCGCGGACGACACAGAGCGCCGCCCACAAGCCGTGCTCTCCTCGTCCCCCTCTGTCCCAGAGGTGGTTGACACGGCGTGCCGTCCACGGACCGCTTCGCCCCTGTCCCCCTCTGTCGCCAGACCCCTGGCAGAGCAGGCCCCCGCGGGACGACCAGCCTGGTCCTCCCCTGGCCCCCTCTGCCAGGGCGCGGTTGCTAACTGTGCCCCCACACCGGGCCGCTATGCCGTCCACGTCTGGGCCAGTTACTCCGCTTCGCTGCCCCTCCGGGGGGACGCCTGTCGCCCGCATGATCCCGCTGGTTCAGTTCCTGGGAGCCTGGTTAGAGCTTCCCCGTCTGTCCCGCTGGATCGCGCGTACCATCAGGCTCGGCTATGCGATTCAGTTCGCACGGTCTCCTCCCCGCTTCAGGGGAGTCCGCTCCACTTTGGTCGGTGGCAATGCCCCCATCATGAGAGCAGAGATTGCCACCCTGCTGGCGAAGGGTGCAATCGAGACTGTCCCTCCAGCCGAGATGAGGTCCGGCTTCTACAGCCCTTACTTCATTGTCCCCAAGAAAACCGGTGGGTTACGACCAATCCTGGACTTGCGCGTGCTGAACCGCTCCCTTCACAGGCTGCCGTTCAAGATGCTCACCGCCAAACGCGTTTTCGAATGCGTGCGGCCCCGGGATTGGTTTGCAGCGATCGACCTGAAGGACGCCTACTTCCATGTCTCCATTCTTCCTCGTCACAGACCGTTCCTACGGTTTGCTTTCGAGGGGCAGGCATACCAGTACGCGGTTCTCCCTTTCGGGCTGGCCCTGTCTCCTCGCATCTTCACGAAGGTCGTCGAGGCTGCCCTTGTTCCCCTTCGGGAGCACGGGGTTCGCATCCTGAGTTATATCGACGACTGGCTGATCCTAGCTCACTCTCGAGATCAGGTTTGCGAACACAGGGACCTAGTGCTCCGGCACCTAGCTCGTCTGGGCCTTCGGGTCAACTGGGAGAAGAGCAAACTTTGCCCCGTGCAGAGGATCTCTTTTCTCGGTATGGACATCGACTCGGTCGCCATGTCCGCGCAGCTTACGAGCGAGCGCGCGCAGTCACTGCTGACTTGCCTGAGACATCTCAGGAGCAAGAATGCGGTTCCACTGAAACATTTTCAGAGGCTCCTGGGGCATATGGCATCTGCAGCCGCGGTCACGCCGCTCGGATTGCTTCATATGAGACCGCTTCAGCTTTGGCTTCGCGACCGAGTCCCGAGGTGGGCATGGCATCAAGGCACGCTCCGGGTACCAGTTACTCCGACCTGCCGTCAGTTCCTCACCCCGTGGTCGAACCTCAGTTTTCTCAGGGTGGGTGTCCCCTTGGAACGAGCTTCCCGGCATGTTGTTGTCTCAACAGATGCCTCCACCACGGGCTGGGGCGCCATGTGCAATGGACATGCTGCTGCGGGCTCCTGGACAGGACCCCAGCGGCTATGGCATGTCAATTGCCTCGCAGGCATACCAGTACGCGGTTCTCCCTTTCGGGCTGGCCCTGTCTCCTCGCATCTTCACGAAGGTCGTCGAGGCTGCCCTTGTTCCCCTTCGGGAGCACGGGGTTCGCATCCTGAGTTATATCGACGACTGGCTGATCCTAGCTCACTCTCGAGATCAGGTTTGCGAACACAGGGACCTAGTGCTCCGGCACCTAGCTCGTCTGGGCCTTCGGGTCAACTGGGAGAAGAGCAAACTTTGCCCCGTGCAGAGGATCTCTTTTCTCGGTATGGACATCGACTCGGTCGCCATGTCCGCGCAGCTTACGAGCGAGCGCGCGCAGTCACTGCTGACTTGCCTGAGACATCTCAGGAGCAAGAATGCGGTTCCACTGAAACATTTTCAGAGGCTCCTGGGGCATATGGCATCTGCAGCCGCGGTCACGCCGCTCGGATTGCTTCATATGAGACCGCTTCAGCTTTGGCTTCGCGACCGAGTCCCGAGGTGGGCATGGCATCAAGGCACGCTCCGGGTACCAGTTACTCCGACCTGCCGTCAGTTCCTCACCCCGTGGTCGAACCTCAGTTTTCTCAGGGCGGGTGTCCCCTTGGAACGAGCTTCCCGGCATGTTGTTGTCTCAACAGATGCCTCCACCACGGGCTGGGGCGCCATGTGCAATGGACATGCTGCTGCGGGCTCCTGGACAGGACCCCAGCGGCTATGGCATGTCAATTGCCTCGAGTTGTTGGCAGTACGTCTTGCCCTGCACCGCTTCCGAGCGTTGCTCCGGGGTCAACACGTGCTAGTCCGTTCAGACAATACCGCAACTGTTGCGTACATCAACCATCAAGGTGGTCTACGCTCCCGCCGTATGTCACAACTCGCCCGCCACCTCCTCCTATGGAGTCAGAAGCATCTGAGGTCGCTTCGAGCCATTTCATTCCCGGAGCGCTGAACTGTGCAGCCGACGAGCTCTCACGGCTTCAGCCCCTCCCTGGAGAATGGCGACTCCATCCCCAGTCGGTTCAGCTGATTTGGGACCAGTTCGGGGACGCACAGATAGATCTGTTTGCCTCTCACGACTCGACCCATTGCGCCCTGTATTTTTCCCTGTCCGAGGGCACGCTCGGCACGGATGCACTGGCGCACAGCTGGCCGCCGGGCCGCAAATATGCGTTTCCCCCAGTGAGCCTTCTTGCGCAGACCTTGCGCAAGGTCAGGGAGGACGAGGAGCAGGTCATTCTGGTCGCGCCGTATTGGCCCAACCGGACCTGGTTCCCCGAACTTGTACTCCTCGCGACAGCACCTCCCTGGCCCATTCCTCTGAGGAAGGACCTTCTTTCTCAGGGACGGGGCACCCTGTGGCACCCTCGCCCCGATCTCTGGAACCTCCACGTGTGGCTCCTAGACGGCTCGAGGTAGGTTTGAGTACCCTTCCACCAGCGGTGGCGGCTACCATCACTTCCGCTAGAGCGTCGTCCACGAGACACGCCTATGCGTTGAAGTGGAACCTCTTCGTCGACTGGTGCTCTTCTCACCGAGAAGACCCCCGGAAATGCTCGATCAGTGTTGTGCTTTCCTTCCTTCAGCAAGGGTTGGAGCGAAGGCTGTCTCCCTCCACCCTTAAGGTCTACGTTGCCGCCATTGCCGCACACCATGACCTGGTCGAAGGTAAGTCGGTAGGGAAGCACGACCTGGTCATCAGGTTCCTGAGAGGAGCGAGGAGACTAAATCCCCCTCGCCCTCCTCTCGTTCCCTCTTGGGACCTCTCAGTGGTTCTAAATGCCCTGAAGAGTGCTCCCTTTGAGCCCCTGCAATCAGTCGAGCTTAAGTTCCTGTCAATGAAGACAGCGCTCCTGGTTGCACTGGCCTCCATCAAGAGGGTAGGGGACCTGCACGCATTCTCCGTCGACGAAGCGTGCCTGGAATTCGGACCGGCTTTCTCTCACGTGATCCTGAGACCCCGGCCCGGATATGTGCCCAAGGTTCCTACCACTCCCTTTCGGGACCAGGTGGTGAACCTGCAAGCGCTGCCCCCGGAGGAGGCAGACCCAGCCTTGGCACTGCTCTGTCCAGTACGCGCTCTTCGCGCCTATGTAGACAGGACGCAGTGTTTCAGGACCTCAGACCAGCTCTTTGTCTGTTATGGTGGGAAGCTGAAGGGAAAGGCTCTCTCCAAGCAAAGGCTGTCCCACTGGATAGTGGACGCCATTGCTTTGGCATACCAGCAGCAAGGTCGACCGTGCCCCCTTGGTGTGACGGCCCACTCCACCCGGAGTGTGGCATCCTCTTGGGCTCTAGCGCATGGCGCCTCGCTAACAGACATCTGCAGAGCTGCAGGCTGGGCGACACCTAACACATTCGCCAGATTCTATAATCTCCGAGTGGAGCCAGTGTCCTCTCATGTACTCGCTTCAACTAGCTAGTACCGGACCCGCTCAGGTGTCTTCGCTTGCTCGCCATTCCACTCCGCGGACTGGATACGTGCGATATTCTCCTCAGGTGAGCTTCTCCGAAAGCCCTGAGCTCCTCCAGCACTCCTGACGTCGGCGCCAGTGTCTCTTGCCTGCGCGTCGGCTAGGTGCCTCCCGTGTGCATGGTCCCTCCCCTGAGCGACCCCCACATGTGTATTTCCACTGTAAGCCTCTCTGAGCATGTGTCTTTCCCTCGGCAAGCCACCTTGCCACCCCTGGGGTTGAAATATTCCACCTGCGGCTGGACACCCCAGTGTTCTCCATATGCATCCTTCGGGTCATATGTGTATTCTCTAAGTCCCCCCCCTCTGGGTTGGCATTAATTGCATACTTCCCCTAGCTTGGGATATGCTTCCCAGTGTACCTTGGTATTCCTGTGTTAAATGGAGTCCTTCGTCCGTCTATGACAGGGATCTCGATTTACGCAGGGCACTGGAAGACAGCTGAGAAGGTGGCGTGATTAGACTGGTAACCCCATTTCGTCGTCATCCGACGTAACTCGGAGTGACAACGAAAGGGAACGTCTATGGTTACGTATGTAACCCTCGTTCCCTGAGTAGGGAACGGAGACGTTACGTCTGCCTGCCACTTTCCGCTGTACCGCGGGGATCGCCTGAGCTCAGTCTTGGCTCCTCAGCGAAGAAACATATCTGCATGTTGCCGGACTTCCTCCTTTTATACCCACGAGGTGGGGCGGAGTTACGTCATGCAAATTCCGCAGACCCATGGCATTTCTTTGCCATTGGCTCGTTTTGTAATACTCGAAGTTGATAGGCTTTCTAAGCGAAACCCCATTTCGTCGTCATCCGACGTAACGTCTCCGTTCCCTACTCAGGGAACGAGGGTTACATACGTAACCATAGACGTTTCCTTATCAGGTCAACATATGATGTTCTCCCATCACCACAGAACCTAAACCTCTGGGTAGGAGAGGATCCCTCTTGTCCTTTGTGTTCATCACCTGCCACATTAAGGCACATTTTGACAGGGTGTAAGGTGGCTCTTAGCCAAGGTCGGTTTACTTGGCACCATGACCAAGTACTCCGATGTTTGGCTTTAGCATTTGAAGACAAGCGTAACGACCAATAAGTTGCCACCTGTTCTAGCAAAACATTACACACAGAAGACAATATTCCTCCGCCCAGGCGAGCAACCACCAAGAAAAGGTGTTAAAACCAATTCTCGCCCAGGACAACCGGAAGCTGCTAGGGACTGGAAAATGCTGGCTGATCTTGATCAACGGCTTATTTTTCCACCTGAGATTGCCACCACTAACCTCCGACCAGATATTGTTTTGTGGTCTGGATCAGCACGCATTGTTCAACTGATAGAGTTAACAGTGCCATGGGAGGATGCTGTAGATGAGGCATATGAGAGGAAGAAACTGCGGTATGCTCAGCTGGCCACTGAAGCAGAACAGCGAAGATGGAGAGTCCGGGTTTATCCAGTGGAAGTGGGTTGTCGAGGATTTGTGGCACACTCTACAACCCGGTTCCTCAGAGACGTCGGATTCAGTGGCCAAGAGTTGCGTCGCACAGTAAAGAACTTATCTGAAGCAGCAGAGAGGAGCAGCAACTGGCTGTGGTTGAGACGGAAAGATTCTGGCTGGCTGTGTACAGGCCGCCACGCTACGGTCTTGAAAAACTTGAAGAGTCTGTTGGTTTATTTGTATAGTTTGCATAGTAATTACATTTATTACGTTCCTGTGTATTTTGCGTGAATGAGGATTGGTGTTTGGACAGATATTGTGTTTTGCGGTAGTATGCCATACAGAACCGTTGCCACTGACCGCTTTAACGTCGGCAGTGGGGCTTGACAGCCTTAGTCAAATGGGTTGGTGCGTATGGTCGGGTTGCGGAGAGATTGTGAGAGATTGTGGTTAGGTCACATGTGAACTACGAGGAAGGAGCAACCTCAGCAGCAGGAGGGATGTAAAGGTCAGTAAGCTGGGCTGAGTTGAGTGGGGGACGGAGGGGGGTGAAACACTGAGGACGGAAGGTGCCCACTTGAAGACCCTAGAGATGTCCCCTACTCGGCTCAATCCAGACGGTTGTCATAGGGAGACCGCACTGTGGTTGCAGCCGTTGTGTGTGTTGACGCGTATTAACACCAGACAGAAGGCGATTCACATCACCATATGGAAAGAAGCGTAAATGGATGGAGAAGCATAGATTACTGTAAAGCTACGTCTTAGTTGGTGCTTGTCTTGGCGAAAGCCGAGTACAAATCAGCATGAAGTTTTAACATCTACTCTCGTGTAATGGAAATCAGGATGGCCATACGTGTGGTTTTGTTTCTAACACTTTTTACTGGGCTGTGCGTCACTGATTCCCAAGGTACGTTTAGAATAATACAAGTAAAAATGCCTGGATTTAAAAATCTGTATCCATTGTGTATCATTACATATTGATCAGATTAAATTATATTCTGAAATATGGTAATTAAAAATGTGATTTATTTATATTTATTTGTAATGCTTTGAACCTGTCTTATCCTTTTGTTCATATTGAACAGGGAATCTTGCTCTTAATGGCATGGCTGTGCAGTCCTCCTTAGGACACCCACAGGGAGATGCTCAACATGCCATAGATGGAAACAGAGACTCAGATTACAAGAAGGAATCATGCACTTTCACTAAAACTGAGTTTAATCCCTGGTGGAGAGTTGACCTGGGAAATGTCTACAGTGTAAGCAATGTTACCATCACTAATCGTGGAGACTGTTGCAAAGAGCGGCTTAGAGGAGCTCAAATTCGTATTGGTAACAAGCTGGACAACAACGGAAACAACAATGAGCTGTAAGAAATGTTTCAATTGTTCTATCATCTTCCCATGTTTATGATGTTCAATCTGGTTTAAAGGCACACTATGCAGGAATTCCGTTTTTGTCAAACAGTGCCCCCTAGAGTCGCTGTAGAGTACTTGTATTTAACGTTACTGTCGTAAATACCACTCACGCAGAGCGTCTCTGCACTCACGCCTCTGCACTTTATTACTTTATAATAATAAAGTAGTCTACTGCATTTGGTGGCTTATAATGTTTTTACATGATTGCAGCTAAATTACAAGTAAATAGCCTATTGTCACAGTCATCGCCTGCACCTTTCTGTCTTCGTCTTCACTACACTTCCCAGAATCCTCCTTGTCTCCACACCTGAACTCACTCCCTCAATTACTCACCTGTTCCTCGTCTTCATCATCAGTGTCACCTGTTTTCACCTTGTTATGTTTGATTTGTATCTGTATTTAGGCCATGTTTACACATAGCCGGGTATTTAGAGAAACGAATAGTTCCCCCCCTCCGTTTTCAATAATAACATCGTGCACACAACATCGTTTTCAAAAAAGTTGTCATTTACATCAACCCGCATAAATACGCCGTCGAGCGCCATCATAACTATGCCAAACTGGGCGCTCACATGACGTTAATCATTTTCTGGCGCATAATGTGACGTTTGAGAACCTAAAACCCCGTTTCTCCCAGTTGACACGGCAACAAATAACCGGCGTTTTCAGAAATCTCCACTTTGGCCGGAGTTTTTAGAAATAATCGTTTTCTGTGATAAAAACGGTTTTTCGTGTAAACGAGAGGCCAAACTGCAGGGAAATATCTGCGTTTTCCCTTCGTGTAAACGGGGCCTAAGTTTGCTTCTGTTCAGTCTGTCGTTGTCGGTTCTTGTTAATGTTTTGTGAGTGTGATCCTTCTGCCCGTCTACCTGCCTGTAACAGTTTGAGTTATTTTGTTATTAGTAAATGTTTGAATTGAAGCCTTTTGACTCAGCCTATTCTTCACCCACACCCACACCGTGACACCTATAGCCTAGGCCTACTGTATAATTTCATTTGTTTTTTGTGTGTAATGTAAACATTACAAAATGCCAGATGACATCAATAAAGTTACATGTATGTCGCATTATTTCATAACATTGGCCGTTATGATTTCGTTAGACATGATTATTGCAATTTATCATAGTTTGCAAATTGCGCTCGTTTACACTATTTACAATATGTAGGGTTATTTATGTCCTGATAATTATGTGAGATATTGTCAACTGTTCTCATGATAATCGCAGGAATCAACTTAAACGGTGAAAGCCTGAGCGAGTGGGACTCTTGTCCGGTTCCTCGCGCTGTCAGATTCTCGTTTCCTTTTTCTAGACTCTTCTGACCGTTTTTTCCTTCGTCGAGTCTGCCATCACGTCTGAAATGCGCGCTAGTGTAGTGTCTTCCATAGAGGGTGCTTCATATGTTGTTGATATATGTGACGTTGTGTCGTAAAGCAAGTCGTGATTCTCGTGAGATTTGCGGGGCTCCCCCCAGCTTTGCTATCGGGATGATTCGCCCTACTACTAGTTCGTTTATTATCGAAATGACTTTGAAGCTGTTATATTAAGGTACAAATCTTGCATAGTGTGCCTTCAATAAAACAGAAGGGTCAAAATTGTACCTCCTCCACAAACCAATCACTCAGCGAGCCACAGCCATGGAGACTTACTTTACTTCAACACATTTTAATCAGATTGTGTTTATACATTTGTTTCTTGTAGCAGTGTTATACAAAACCATTTGATTTTTAATACAGCTGAATTGAATTTGTTAGACATGTGCATTGTGTTGCGTAGCCACTGGTTTTCAGTTTAACACTGTTCATGTATTTGCAGGGTTGCAACTATTCTCACTCCTCCTAATGGCACACAAACATTTTCATTTGAGTCTGTTAATGGTCGATATGTCAACATTTTTTTTACCTGGGAATGATGAAATCCTCACTCTGTGTGAGGTCGAGGTGTTTGCAGGTAAGGGACAGTGAGAGAAGACGACTGGGATAAAATTTGTGTATGTACTTATTAATGTGTGTATAACTGTTATTATTTTATTAACAGTAATGGACACACCATCGTACAATTGTGGTGCAAGTGAGTGCTCTTCATTACTTTCAATGTTGTCGATAACACATATAAGCCACAAAAGAAATCATTTTGGACACAAAATAATTCCGGTTCCCTTTCGTTGTCACTCCGAGTTACGTCGGATGACGACGAAATGGGGTTTCGCTTAGAAAGCCTATCAACTTCGAGTATTACAAAACGAGCCAATGGCAAAGAAATGCCATGGGTCTGCGGAATTTGCATAGCGTATCTCCGCCCTACCTCGTGGGTATAAAAGGAGGACGCCGGCAACATGCAGATATGTTTTCGCTTCGGAGCCAAGTTTATTCTTCTCTCCACAAGCCATCTCTGAATTGTCAGCTTTACAAACGAGTACCTCGAGTGTTGGTGTGACGGCGATCTCCGGCGAGCGCGTGCTTCCTGCTTATCTCTGCAGTGGTTTGTCAGACAGTGCGTGTCTCCCCGTGTGCTTCAACACTTGAGTTTTCTCTCACAAAAAGAGCTCGCACGCGGCACGTCTTTTTAAAGACGGCTCGCCCGTGCATTTCAAAAAAAAAATGAATGGTGCGGCAGCTTGGTATCGGACTCTGATGGGCACGAGCGTTGTCTAGTATGTTTGGGCTTGATCATGCTAGAGCAGCGCTCGTGGATGACTCATGTTTTCTCCGTGGGAA
Source organism: Gila robusta (assembly GCA_030770095.1). Lineage (NCBI taxonomy): Eukaryota > Metazoa > Chordata > Actinopteri > Cypriniformes > Leuciscidae > Gila > Gila robusta. The sequence continues at coordinate 218,112 of JAVALU010001456.1, read as the reverse complement.
CATGACCATCGCGTCATTAAGGTCGAGACTCGGTGAACTCACATGAGTGAGAGTCCCCTCATCCACCCCCCGATCTTCGGCTGGTGGCCAGGGTGACCTGAGGGTTACGGTCTGGAACAAGGCGCCGACTATGTGTCCGCGACCCCAGCCCCCCTCTTCAATGACGGTGCCCGCTAGTGAACAGGTGATTCCCACGGGTCTACCCTCTGGTGGCCCGTGTGTTTCATTTGAAGCTACAGAGGATGATACTATGTTTGTAGCAGCTTCACAAGGTGGGTTTGATTTTCCTGGAAGTGACGACTCGTCACAGCTGCCACCTTCTGGTGCATACGGCTGTGCCTGAGTCTGATCCGGAGATGACGGCCATGCTTTCCCGGGACGATTGGTTTTTGGGTAAGGCCGCCGACCCTCGTCCACGGCAAACCCCAATACCTTTCTTCCCGGACGTGCATGATGAGATCTCGAAGTCCTAGAAGACCCCCTTGTCTTCTCGGGACCGCTCGCTGATCTCATCCGCCTTTCCTCCCCTCGATGGGGCCGCTGCCCATGGGTACACTGGGGTCCCCCCGGCTGAACGCTCTGTTGCGATGCTATGTGTCCTCAGAGTGCTTCTTCTCGGCGCAATCCTAAGCACCCGTCCGTGGCCTGTAGTTTTTCGTCTACGCTTGTGGCGAGATCCTATAGCACCACGGGACTGGCAGCCGCCTCACTGCATGCCATGGTCATTCTGCTGGTCTACCTGACCCAGATGCTCATGGACCTGCACGAGGGCGGGACTGACCCAGGGCTCTTCACTGAGCTGCGCGCCGCCACTGACCTTGCTCTCCGAGCGACGAAAGTGGCCGTACGCTCCCTGGGTCAGGTGATGCTCACCATTCTGTGGCTGAACCTGTCTGATGTGCTGGATGTCGCGCGGACCCGTCTGTCCGACATTCCCATATCCCAGGTCGGCCTCTTCGGCGGTGCGGTTGAGGGCTTGCCCAACAGCTCTCAGCCGCCCATGAGCAGACTGACGTTGATTCTGTCCCGACGGCCCCGCCGTCCGCTCAGATCCCTCGGTCTGCCCACCGCCGAAGGCGCCCTCCCGGTCACCCTCCCGTTCACCGGGCCGGCTCTGGGAGCCGCGGGCGGACGCCACAGCCCTCTCCAGCCCCGCCCCCGCTACACGCCGGGTTAAGCGGCGCTCTTGAGACGGGCTCCTCGGGGATGGAGCAGACTGAGGTTGACTCTGTCCCGACGGCCCCGCCGTCCGCTCAGATCCCTCGGTCTGCCCACCGCCGAGGGCGCCCCCCCGCGGCTCCCACCCCGCCCGTTCACCCGGGCCGGCTCTGGAGGCCGCGGTCGGACGCCACAGCCCTCTCCAGCCCCGCCCCCGCTACACGCCGGGTTAAGCGGCGCTCTTGAGATGGGCTCCTCAGAGATGGGACTCAGTTCTTTCCAGGAGTTGGTAGCAGGACCACTCCTTTCCCCGGTGGAGGGCCGGGGAAGAATCCTTATTCTCCAAAGAACTGACTCTCCCGTCTCTGAGCACACAGAGTTCTCGGACGACACAGAGCGCCGCCCACAAGCCGTGCTCTCCTCGTCCCCCTCTGTCCCAGAGGTGGTTGACACGGCGTGCCGTCCACGGACCGCTTCGCCCCTGTCCCCCTCTGTCGCCAGACCCCTGGCAGAGCAGGCCCCCGCGGGACGACCAGCCTGGTCCTCCCCTGGCCCCCTCTGCCAGGGCGCGGTTGCTAACTGTGCCCCCACACCGGACCGCTATGCCGTCCACGTCTGGGCCAGTTACTCCGCTTCGCTGCCCCTCCGGGGGGACGCCTGTGGTTCGCATGACCCCGCTGGTTCAGTTCCTGGGAGCCTGGTTAGAGCTCCCCGTCTGTCCCGCTGGATCGCGCGGACCGTCAGGCTCGGCTATGCGATTCAGTTCGCACGGTCTCCTCCCCGCTTCTGGGGAGTCCGCTCCACTTTGGTCGGTGGCTAGGCCCCCATCATGAGAGCAGAGATTGCCACCCTGCTGGCGAAGGGTGCAATCGAGACTGTCCCTCCAGCCGAGATGAGGTCCGGCTTCTACAGCCCCTACTTCATTGTCCCCAAGAAAACCGGTGGGTTACGGCCAGTCCTGGACTTGCGCGTGCTGAACCGCTCCCTTCACAGGATGCCGTTCAAGATGCTCATTGCCAAACGCGTTTTCGAATGCGTACGGCCCCAGGATTGGGTTGCAGCGATCGACCTGAAGGACGCCTACTTTCATGTCTCCATTCTTCCTCGACACAGACCGTTCCTACGGTTTGCTTTCGAGGGGCAGGCATACCAGTACGCGGTTCTCCCTTTCGGGCTAGCCCTGTCTCCTCGCATCTTCACGAAGGTCGTCGAGGCTGCCCTTGTTCCCCTTCGGGAACACGGGGTTCGCATCCTGAGTTATATCGACGACTGGCTGATTCTAGCTCACTCTCGAGATCGGGGTTGCGAACACAGGGACCTAGTGCTCCGGCACCTAGCTCGTCTGGGCCTTCGGGTCAACTGGGAGAAGAGTAAACTTTGCCCCGTGCAGAGGATCTCTTTTCTCGGTATGGACATCGACTCGGTCGCCATGTAAAAGGCGCAGCTTACGAGCGAGCGCGCGCAGTCACTGCTGACTTGCCTGAGACAATTCGAGAGCAAGAGTGCGGTTCCTCTGAAACTTTTCAGAGGCTCCTGGGGCATATGGCATCTGCAGCCGCGGCGACGCCGCTCGGATTGCTTCATATGAGACCGCTTCAGCTTGGCTTCGCGACCGAGTCCCGAGGTGGGCATGGCAACAAGGCACGCTCCGAGTACCAGTTACTCCGACCTGCCTTCAGTTCTTCACCCCGTGGTCGAACCTCAGTTTTCTCAGGGCGGGTGTCCCCCTGGAACGAGCTTCCCGGCATGTTGTCTCAACAGATGCCTCCACCACGGGCTGGGGCGCCATGTGCAATGGACATGCTGCTGCGGGCTCCTGGACAGGACCCCAGCGGCTATGGCATGTCAATTGCCTCGAGTTGTTGGCAGTACGCCTTGCCCTGCACCGCTTCGGGCGTTGCTCTTGGGTCAACACGTACTAGTCCGATCAGACAATACCGCTACTGTAGCGTACATCAACCGTCAAGGTGGTCTACGCTCCCGCCGTATGTCACAACTCGCTCGCCACCTCCTCCTATGGAGTCAGAAGCATCTGAGGTCGCTTCGAGCCATTTTCATTCCCGGAGCTCTGAACTGTGCAGCCGACGAGCTCTCACGGCTTCAGCCCCTCCCTGGAGAATGGCGACTCCATCCCCAGTCGGTTCAGCTGATTGGGACCAGTTCGGGGACGCACAGATAGATCTGTTTGCCTCTCACGACTCGACCCTTGCGCCCTGTATTTTTCCCTGACCGAGGGCACTCTCGGCACGGATGCACTGGCGCACAGCTGGCCGCTGGGCCGCAAATATGCGTTTCCCCCAGTGAGCCTTCTTGCGCAGACTCTGCGCAAGGTCAGGGAGGACGAGGAGCAGGTCATTCTGGTCGCGCCGTACTGGCCCACCCGGACCTGGTTCCCCGAACTTGTACTCCTCGCGACAGCACCTCCTTGGCCCATTCCTCTGAGGAAGGACCTCCTTTCTCAGGACGGGGCACCCTGTGGCACCCTCGTCCCGATCTCTGGAGCCTCCACGTGTGGCTCCTGGACGGCTCGAGGCAGGTTTGAGTACCCTACCACCAGCGGTGGTGGCTACCATCACTTCCGCTAGAGCGTTGTCCACGAGACACGTCTATGCGTTGAAGTGGAACCTCTTCGTCAGCTGGTGCTCTTCTCACGGAGAAGACCCCCGGAGATGCTCGATCAGCGTTGTGCTTTCCTTCTTTCAACAGGGGTTGGAGCGAAGGCTGTCTCCCTCCACCCTGAAGGTCTATGTTGCCGCTATTGCCGCACACCATGACCTCATCGAAGGTAAGTCGGTGGGGAAGCACGACCTGGTCATCAGGTTCCTGAGAGGAGCGAGGAGACTAAATCCTCCTCGCCCTCCTCTCGTTCCCTCTTGGGACCTCTCAGTGGTTCTAACTGCCCTGCAGAGTGCTCCCTTTGAGCCTCTGCAATCAGTCGAGCATAAGTTCCTGTCAATGATGACAGCGCTCCTGGTTGCACTGGCCTCCATCAAGAGGGTAGGGGACCTGCACGCATTCTCCGTTGACGAAGCGTGCCTGGAATTCGGGCCGGCTTACTCTCACGTGATCCTGAGACCCCGGCCTGGGTACGTGCCCAAGGTTCCCACCACTCCCTTCCGGGACCAGGTGGTGAACCTGCAAGCGCTGCCCCCGGAGGAGGCAGACCCAGCCTTGGCACTGCTCTGTCCAGTACGCGCTCTCCGCGCCTATGTAAGCCACCTTGCCACCCCTGGGGTTGAAATATTCCACCTGCGGCTGGACACCCCAGTGTCTCCATATGTTTCCTTCGGGTCATATGTGTATTCTCTAAGCCCCCCCCCTCTGGGTTGGCATTAATTGCATACTTCCCCTAGCTTGGGATATGCTTCCCAGTGTACCTTGGTATTCCTGTGATAAATGGAGTCCTTCGTCCAGTCTACGACAGGGATCTCGATTTACGCAGGGCACTGGAAGACAGCTGAGAAGGTGGCGTGATTAGACTGGTAACCCCATTTCGTCGTCATCCGACGTAACTCGGAGTGACAACGAAAGGGAACATCTTGGTTACGTATGTAACCCTCGTTCCCTGAGTAGGGAACGGAGACGTTACGTCTGCCTGCCACTTTCCGCTGTACCGCGGGGATCGCCTGAGCTCAGTCTTGGCTCCTCAGCGAAGAAACATATCTGCATGTTGCCGGCGTCCTCCTTTTATACCCACGAGGTAGGGCGGAGATACGCTATGCAAATTCCGCAGACCCATGGCATTTCTTTGCCATTGGCTCGTTTTGTAATACTCGAAGTTGATAGGCTTTCTAAGCGAAACCCCATTTCGTCGTCATCCGACGTAACGTCTCCATTCCCTACTCAGGGAACGAGGGTTACATACGTAACCAAGACGTTCACTTGTCTACGTGGAAGCAGAAAAAAAATCTGTATTATAAATTAAGGCCAGACAAGTAGTTTGTAGCGGGTTGGTGTGTAAAGAAAGACTACACGCCAGCGCACATATATATTCAAACAAACATACCTATAGACTAAACGAGTAATACGCATGTGCACGCCGTCAATGTTCTCACAGGTTCACGTTTTTGAAGTTTGCGCTGAGATAACTTTATTCTAGAGCTGCTGTAAAGCCAAAACAATCTCTGTTACTTTAATTTCCAATTATCACTGTAAAGCTGCTTTGAAACAATCTATAATGTTTAAAGCGCTATATAAATGAAGGTGACTTGAAAAAATATTACTTTGAGTTGAAATATTTTATAAGCTTGCTTGTAATAAACTTAAAGCTTCCATGAAGAAAAATATTCCTAGCAAGACAAACATTTAAGGGATAATGTACAGTCATGTACACCAAACAAATAATTACATGGACATATTGATTTGTGATGAAACCATTTTAATTTCTTGCCAGTTTATTATCTTAGAATCCATTACAGTGTACAAAAACAGTAATTCTGGCAACAAGACAAACACATATGAACTATATGAAATGAGAGAGAGCAAGTTCGCCGTTTGATACAAGAAACATTAAAGAAAGCCCGGCTCCAGAAACCCGGATGAGCTGTGTGTTATACAGCGTTGCTGTTGATGATGTCATTATCTGGAAATATCAGACCCCGGAATGTCACGACCGACCAATCAGAATAAACTATTCCAGAGAGTAATAATCATTTGGATTACATAGCTTAGCATTATTCTGCCCATTATATTGAGAGTATATTAAGTAAAACGAAAAAAAAGATAGTTTATTATTTTATGTTATACAGGGAATCTTGCTCTTGGAGCCACAGCTGTCCAGTCTTCCATATACAATCAAGGAGTAGCTCAAAAGGCTGTCGATGGCAACAGGAATCCACTATTCAGTCAGGGATCATGCAGTCACACTAATGCAGACAGAGACCCCTGGTGGAGAGTTGACTTGGGGGAAGTCTACAAGGTAAACAGGGTTAGCATCACTAATATTGCAGATGGTCCTGCAACGAGGATAAATGGTGCTGAGATCCGTATCGGCAACAGCCTGGTAAATAATGGCAACAATAATGAGCTGTAAGTATTGTCTCTCTTTAATACTTACACAAATGGTTAGAAAATGAATAAATAAGATAACATTACTTTGAATAAATCCTTTTAATACATACTTGCCTTTGACAGAAGTATATTTAACATGCGTCTTTCCGTTTTAATATGCCCCTCTCTGTGTCTTCACAGGGCTGTGACTGTTGTGTCCATCCCACTTGCAGAGACAAAGACATTTGAGTTTAAGCCTATTAAGGGGCGATATGTCAACATTATTATACCTGGACGCAATGAATATCTCCATCTGTGTGAGGTCGAGGTGTTTTCAGGTGAGCAATGAGTGAGAGAGAGAGAGAGAGAGAGAGAGAGAGAGAGACATTTGTACTATTTATACTATGTGTACATTGCCTTAATAATGGTTTTCTGATTTCATTGTCAGATTAAGTGGAATGAGAGGATGTTACACCACAGTCCACTGATCCTACAAGCAAAACATCAAACTACATTTTCTTCTGAGCAATACTAATATTGCACTTTTCTCATTGTTTTCATTTTACCTATATGCACCTTTTATCCTTAAGATAAATGATAAGTTTCAGTGCACATTCAGTAAAGGTTTGAAATGGTTTTTAAAATGAACCTGACTCTTAACCCCAGTTTGATCCAGGGGGTTGTGTATTTAATCATATTTGTTTATCTCTCTGCTTTCTACATCAATAAATTACTACAGCATTGCATGTTGTATTGTATGTTTCTGGATAAAAAAAAAAAATGCTCATTTGGATATTTACAATGAGGAGGAGGTATAGTGTTACATAGCTTCCCATCTAGGGTTGAGGAGCTGGTAACAAAGTAAAGAATAACATTTAAAAAAAAAAAAAAAAAAAAATCCTGGAGAGAACGAGGAACTCCAACCTTCTGTCACAGAATCAACAACACAACCACCAATTCAACTAAAATTAACTTTTAATTTTCTGCTATAACGAGGGAATAAAGGAACAATAGCCAAACCAGAAATATCAATATAAAAAAGAATTATGAAAATAGGGGCAATTGCTTCTGGGGAGAGTTTTGCCAAAATAACAAAAAAAACTAACCCATAAATCTCTCTAAATGACCTGGAGAAAGATAATCCAGATTAATAATTTAACCATAAACAGGAGAAAGTCAGGATCACAAAAAAAATAAAAATATATATATATATATATATATATATATATATATATATATATATATATATATATATATATATATATATATTGCACCCTCCCCCTAAATTTCCCAAAACAAGAAACAAATAAGGATAGTAGAGAAACAAGTTATTTACAGCATACGTAATATATCAAAGAGAGTCAAAACACATTTACTGAGAGGTGATGAGACTGAATCCTCCTCGACCACACCTCATCCCCTCTTGGGACACTCTGTGGAATTAAAGGGATAGTTCACCCAAAAATTAAAATTACCCCATGATTTTCTCACCCTCAAGTCATCCTAGGTGTATATGACATTCTTCTTTCTGACAAATACAATCAGAGTTATTGTCACGACACGTAATCAAATGAACAGGCGACACAGACAGACAGAGAGACAGACAGACAGACAGACAGACAGACGGTTGGGAACAAGGCAAACGGGTTATCTAGAGGCAGGCAGAGAGTCCAAGAAACCAAAATACAGGGAACCAAGAAATGCTCAGAGATGCAGTGCAACAACATACAAAACTACACAGTGATTGAATGAGAAAACCAGGCTTATATGGGTTGAGCTAAACAAGGTAATGATAAACAGGTGAATGTGATCAGTGATGATGAGTCTGGGCAGTGAGTATGGGAAATGTAGTTGTGAGGGAAAATAACAAACTGAAGTGGAGTGCCCTCTGGTGGCTCTCGAGGGCACTCCAGCTGATGAGTGTTACAGTTATATTAAAAAATGTCCTGGCTCTTCCAAGCTTTATAATGGCAGTGAATGGCCAGAGATTACCTGATCTGATTGTAAAGTGCTTTGGGTGTACAGTAGCACACATGAAAGCGCTATATAAAATTCATTAATTCATTCTTGTAGGCTTAGGAAAAACATAAATTAACCATCAAAATTAAATAAAGACTTTAAATAAAGACACTTAACCCTAGAAGGGCTTTTATAGACTATATTTTATAGACTATCAGCGCGTACTGTAAAGCTATGCTATAACAGTCCCAGCTTCTTTGCACTGGTCAAGCTACATTTCCAAAGGGGGTCACCTTGCTTGCAATGCTCAATTGGTCTCAGTTGAAAAAGATCCGAAACAAACTCTTATACAAATAAGTGGAGGGTTTCTTTCTTCATATATTCAAAGCTTTACTCATTCATTATCCAAAAAAAAAAACCAATATATCACAGCACATACACCTGTATACAGAGACAGAATTCATTCATGAGACAATCTATACATGTGGGTGTATCGAAATGTCCAACACTGTCCTCTGTGGTTCACAAACCCCAACAGTTCCGAAAATGAAAGAAACCAGTCTTATCTGTAGTTCGACCATACGTGCAAAGGTGGATAGTGATGAATTAGAAGGTTGTCCAATGTTTAGTTGTTTGGAGAGTCGTAAGTTTTCCCCAGCAAACGCGTCAGAAAAGTGCTTCAAACATTATAAGCAGGGGGTCTGGTCATAAACACTTTATAGTATCCACAGCTGATGATCAATAGTTACATCCCAAACAAACCTCTACAAGAAAAAAATCAAACACATCAATTAATTATATAGATTCCACATCAGTTCACCCAAATAATTCATACAAATAATTAAGCTCACGTTTGAGCAGGAAACAAACAGTTTCTCAAACAGGTTTGGGAGGCAGATAGCAAACAACCATAAGGCAGTGTCAAATAGACCTAAGCACTTACTCTACTGCTTCCTGTTTTATCTCATACAATGTGCCCTCTTGTATCCCCCTAGTGGCTAGGAAACAAATAGTACCCACAATTGGAGTAAAAGAAACCCTGTGACAGGCGGTGACTGTTACAATGCATAGTAATATAATAACACGGAACAACCTCCTGGACAACAACCAGTCTGGTTTCAAAAGCGGACACTCAACTGAGACGGCCCTGCTCTCGGTTATTGAAGATCTGAGACTCAAGAGCAGCTACCAGATCCTCAGTTCTCATCCTGCTGGATCTGCTGCCTTTGACACAGTTAACCACCAGATCCTCCTGTCAATCCTAAAGACGAAGGGCATCTTGGGAACCGCACTCCAATGGTTCAAGTCTTACCTCTCAGGTAGGTATTTTAGGGTGTCGTGGAGGGGTGAGGTGTCTAAGACCCAACATCTAGCTTCTGGTGTACCTCAGGGCTCAGTGCTGGGACTGCTTCTCTTCTCCATCTACATGACCATCACTAGGATCTGCCATTCAGAAACACCATCACCTTCAACTAAACCTTGAGAAGACAGAACTGTTTGTGGTCTTGTCCAACCCAACACTTTGTAACGGTTCACATGTTACCTGAGTTTTTTTACGGTAATTTCTGACTATTGCCGGAAAAGTTACCTGGGTCAAGTGTAGTACCACTAATAGCCATTTGAGGGCACTAGTGCATGGTGGCTACTAGATATAAGCCAGGTAACCCATGAAGAAGTCAGTCAGTTTGGTAGAGGGAAACCGCATGGTTCATCTAAATGCTACCTGCTTACTCATTTGAAGGCCTGGTTTGAGGACTCATGGAGTTTATGCTCAAACAAAGGACTTTTCATTATTAGTCACTTATCACCATGGTTTCAAACCACTCTGGTTGTTCGGCATCGTTTGGATGACCGGATACACGTCTCCTGGAAGAGAGACGTAGGGGATCTGGATATCACCACGCTGTAGCGAGGCACCAAATGCCATTTACTATCTTCACCTCATACTGGATTATTGGATAATATCATTGCGTCGCTCTCAAATATCCACTGGGTTTGATACTCATCTCTTCACCATCATCATTTCAACTCATCTAAAGACTGGACACTGACAATAAGTTTTGTGTATATTATCGTCTCATTTACACAGAGACAAAGACTATTGGTCTACTGGACTATTGGTTTCCTTATATTGTTTATTGTTGGGCAATTATATGCACGTGTGAAATAAAAATAGGAAAATTAATATTTGTCGAGTAAAGTGGTTCTATTTCAGTACCAGTTGAATTTCTGTTGAACCCCCTCAGGGTAACACCTAAAAAGAAAAGGGGGTGTTACAACTTCATCACAACTTCTCCATTCAGCTAGGCTCATCATCCATAACTCCATCAAGGTCAGCCAGGAACCGTGGAGTTGTGATTGATGATCAGTTCATAGTTCAACTTCACAGACCACATTGCTAGAACTCTCCGTTCCGCAGATTTTCCTTATACAACATTAAGAGGATCAGGCCCTTCCTATAAGAGGTACACAACTCCTTATCCAAGCACTTGTTCTATCCAGACTGGACTATTGTAATGCTCTCCTGGCAGGTCTTCCAGCTTGCACAGTCAAACCTCTTCAACTGATCCAGAATGCTGAAACTAGACTCTTTAACAAGGCAAATAGAGCGCACGTCACTCCTCTCCTCACAAAACTGCACTGGTTGCCAGTTGCTCCTCGCATCACATTCAAGCCACAGATGTTTGCCTACAGAACAACCACTGGCTATGCCCCATTTTACCTAAACTCATTACTCTAGACTTACGTGCCATCCAGAAACCTGCGCTCTGCAAGTGAACATCGTCTCGTGGTGTATCATCTCAAAGAGGCACAAAATCACTTTCATGGACCTTTACCTGGACTGTTGGTTCCCTGCTGGAGGAATGACCTGAGTCCGTAGCCAATTTCAAGAAACGGCTGAAGACGCATCGCTTTCATTCCATTTCGATCCATTAATTCTAACCCTTTTTCTATATTACAAAAATAACTGTGAGGATGGAGAATATCATAGACTATCATTGCCATCTCTAATCATGGGTGAACCAGCTGTGGATTAAATCCATGAACTCTAGGATTTAAATTATTGTAAAAAGTGCGGCAGAAGAACCAGGAGATGAAGGTGCTAATGGACCAGATGAGGAACCTCCTGTGGGATCTCAACGCCATGCTCACCATGAGGAAATGACCACAGTACACTTCCTATTAAACACCTGAACATCTTCAGTCAAGACTGTCTTTCGTTCACTGGACAGATGAGATCAGACTCAGCAACTCCTGCTTCATTTACAGTGATAAATCCCAATGCTCGGATTAATAACAGCTTTATCAAAGCACTGAAATAGCATCAGTTGGAGTACGTAATATCAAAGCCACGATGATGATGTTTGCAAGACTGAGCTAAATAATAGTGCTTATACTATGGTGTTTTCAGTGATGTGTTTCACACTCTTGCTGCTCAGGTAGTGTGTGTGTGTATGTGTGTGTGTGTGTGTGTGTGTGTGAGTGTGTGTGTTTTCCTGAGCTCTGCATTACACTCCTGATATCTACCTTCTTGGGTGAAGAATCATCATTTTTTATACACAAATAACAAATAAAAACAATTTTTTTTGTCTCTTGTCTTTTCTTTTAAAAAATTCAGAACAGAAATCACATATCCGGATTTCTTAACAATTGCATAATTATTGTATTAGTATTAGTTGACACTAATTTCAAGATTTACACAACCGTTCAAAAGTTTGGAGCCTGGATGGTTTATATTTAAATATTTTTAATAATTTAAACGATAATAACCCTGCTAACCAGTTGCAGAATGACTGCTAAAATCACAGTACTGGGCCTTTACCAGTAGATGGAGTCATTGTAATTATGTTTCTCAAACTGCTCCACATTTTTCTCTTTGTTTGACTGAGACAAATACCTGGCAAACACATCACTGCAGTTTCTCTTTAATCGAGTGAGAAGTGAGAACACAAACTATTAAGAAAACACCAGGCCATGTAAAAAAGACTCCCTGTTCTATCCCTTAAAATGCTGTGAGTCGGAGGAAAGAGGAGCTTGATCATCATAGCATCGATGAGGTTTGCCCTGGGCAGAGAGTGTATGACGGTGTGTGTGTGTGTGTAAGGGACAGCGCTGGAGAAGGCCATAGCTACTGTTCCTTGGACATGTTACTTCATGGGAAGAGTGGTTCTTCTCTTCCCATTTTTCAGTTTTCATTTCAGCCGTGACCTTTGTTGTTAAAGAATTAGTTCAATTCAAAATTAAAATTTCCTGATAATTCACTTATAATTTAGAAATCAAGGTTTTTGAGGAAAACATTCCAGGATTTTTCTCCTTATATTGGACTTGTGACTTTTCATGTGGTGTTACATGTGGTGTTACTGCAGATGCTCAGTGCCAGGAGCCTCTGTTCCCTTTCGTTGTCACTATGAGTTCCGTCGTGACGACGAATGGGGTTTCGCTTAGAAAGCCTCTCAACTTCGAGTATACAAAACGAGCCAATGGTAAAGAAATGCCATGGGTTTGCGGAATTTGCATGGCACAACTTCGCCCCACCTCGTGGATACAAAAGGAGGATGCCGGCAACATGCAGATATGTTTTCGCTTCGGAGCCAAAAGCATCTTTTCACTCCACAAGCCATCTCTGATCAACTGTCAGCTACGAGACGAGCGACTCTCCGGTGTTGGTGTGACGGTGATCTCCAGCGAGTGCACACTGCCTGCTGATCTGTGCAGTGGTCTGCCAGTGAGTGTGTTTCTTTCTGGGCGCTTCAACATCCGCGGAGTTTTCCTCTCACAAAAGAGCTTTGCACGCGGCACGTCTTTTTAAAGATGCCTCAACCCTGGAACCCTCCACCCTGTCCCGAGCGCTCGCGGCTGGATGATTTGTTTTTGGGTGCGGCCGCCGACCCTCGCCGGCGTCCAACCCCAATACCTTTCTTCCCGGACGTGCATGAGGAGATCTCGAAATCCTGGAAGACCCCCATGTCTTCCCGCGATCGCTCGCTGATCTCCTCCGTCTTTCCTCCCCTTGATGGGGCCACTGCCCATGGGTAAACTGGGGTCCCCCCGGTTGAACGCTCTGTTGTGATGCAACTGTGTCCTCAGAGTGCTTCTTCTCACGGTGATCCTAAGCACCCGTCCAAAGCCTGTAGGTTTTCATCTACGCTTGTGGCGAAATCCTATAGAGCTGCAGGACAGGCAGCTGCCTCTCTGCATGCCATGGCCAGTCTGCAAGTCTACCAGGCCCAGATGCTCAGGGACATGCACGAGGATCTTTGGAACCTCCACGTGTGGCTCCTGGACGGGACGAGGCAGCTTTGAGTACCCTACCACCAGCAGTGGTGGCTACCATCACTTCCGCTAGAGCATCGTCCACTTGACATTAGTGATGTATGTCTCGAGACCGGTCTTTTTTCTACCATCACACCGGTCACTTTTACGTGGTCTTGGTCTTGTCACGGCCTTGACAGTCTTTGGTCTTGGTCTTGTCTTGGTCTCGGACCTCTCGGTCTTGTCTAGGTCTCGCTGTCTCAGACCGACATAGTGGTCGGGGGATTTACCAACGTTCGATAATGCAACAGTATTTGAATTTTCGTGTGACTCGTTTCGCCTATTTGAACGATGTATATCTTAACCCTCTGAGGTCTAAGGGTTTTTTGGGGTCCTTGAGGTGTTCTGACATGCTCTGACATTTGTGCTTTTTTCAGTTATTTATAAACATGTTAATGGCAAAGGTGTAAATTCACTCTATATAGCACAAACGGGGCTACCGTAATATGTGAGCAACATGTATGTACATGTTTGTATTTTTGAGAGAATATTGCTTATGCATGGTTATTGAAAAAACTAAAACTTAAAGTGTCTGAAATAAGGCCACAAAACACATACTAAATATGTGTCCACAAGACTTTTGACTAATGAGTGTTGTTGCCTAGAATTTTTGCTTCAAAATGATCTGAAAATCATCCTGCCTAATCATTTACACAAAACAATACATTGATTTAAATTTTATAAGACACCTTTTGTTTGGAAAGGCAATATGCGTGGAGGCGTGTTCACACCTGAGAAGACAAAGGCCGGATAATGAGCCCTATAATGAGCTGCATATTAATTAGCCCTTTCACACAGGTGTGTCACAGGATCCCAAAGAATGCAAGGACAAAATAAATTATCTATATATACATATTTTACAATTAGAAATTGTAACCAATTACAAATAGGTTACAATTACAACAACAATTACAATTTTAACAATATTTCAAGTGTATTTCTTTGTAAAAAGTATACATTTTATCATACGTATTAAAAAAGGTAAGGATTCATTAGTTTGAATATTGGAACAAACACTATAATAACATCTTAGTTGATAATTCAATATACCTACTTTATTTTTGACAAAACATCATACTATAGTATATTTAACTATCAGCAGAAATTGGTGAACAAAAGCTTAACTATTTAATGTGACAGTAGTCTTTTTTTACAGTCAAAACTTTATAATCTATCCAAAACTAATCACAAAATCTTGTCTAAACATTCATATTTAGTCTGTAACATATTGTGTATGATATATTAGTATATACATGTGAATTAGCAGCTTGTTGCTTATACAGACATTTTATTTCAACATATTTCAGTCTATTTTTACTCATCTTAGTACGCTATAGCAATATAGTTTGGATGTGTTCATGTAAACATAACGTTTACTAATGTAGGTGCGAGAGTGAATGAACGGCACAGACACGCACTGTATAACTGTAGTAAACAAAGCGCGCGCGCCTGCATGCCGTTCATTCATCATTTAGCCTACACACAGACACGCAATTCATATTTAAACAGTCTTTTTGCGGTTTACAGTCAGACACTATTCAATATCGCGATTAGAACAAAGCACTTAAGAATAAATGACTTACTACATCAGCTGGATCCGTTGCTCCTCGATTCCAGGGTTATTAGATAGTATTGTTCCTCACAGCGAAAGGATACGCTGTGTACACAGCTGTACAAGATACTTACTAAACACGATGTGTTTTATAATCCAGCTGGTGGGCGTTGGCATGTTTGAATGGCTTGCCTTAGATCATTTGCGTTTGAATACCGGCGCGCTGTCCGTGGGCGTGGCACATTAACGCGTAATGAGGTATAATGAGCTGGAAAGAAAAATACTAACATCTCTGTCTTTTCATACAGATTACATAAACTGAGAATATTTGTTTTTTATATAAATTAATTCATTTAAAAGAAGAGAGTTCAAGCTTCATTATGGAAAAACACTCGTGCCTGTATGACAAGTATTCGCGGAATTACAGTTAACTTTCGGACGCGTTTCAGAATGGACTTAACTGACAGAGAGAAGGCAGAACGCGCATCATGTTTGTTTTTCTTTATTTGGCGAAAAGCACAACACTTTGTTTTTATTGTGAGTATCCAGAAAAAAAATAGACACTTATCAGGATCTAATGATGTACAACACTTAATATGTAAGATCAAAATCAACAGAGTATTTTGAGTTTCTTTTGCACCGATAAGAAAAAAAGCGAGACTATCGTGCCGACCTCAGAGGGTTAATGGTCCAGTGGTAGAATTTTTGCCAACCGTGTCAGAGGTTCTGGGTTCTAATCCGCACTCGTATAGTTTTTTTTTTCTCGTATAGTTTTTTTTTCCTCATCAAAACCGATTATGTTCATCACTGGTTGTATATCAAGCAGGGACACGTTTGTGTGCATTATGTTTTGTGATGTCACCAGAACGAATAGAGAGTACACTAGCAGTGTTGTGCCTGAACGCGTTCATTGAACGATAGTTCATGAACTCGTTCATATTTTGGGCGAACGTGAACTGAACGTACTGTATTACTGTCTGGTGAACGTTACTGTGAACTCATACATTCTGGTGTCTGTGAACGGCGCGCGGTGCGCTCTCAGTTTAACTTCGTTCAATAGGGTGCCAGATTACTATAGAGCCGCTTAACTAGAGCAGCTTAAGTTCCTGTCAATGAAGACAGCGCTCCTGGTTGCATTGGCCTCGATCAAGAGGGTAGGGGATCTGCACGCATTTTCCGTTGACGAAGCGTGCCTGGAGTTTGGGCCGGCCTACTCTCACGTGATCCTGAGACCCCGGCCTGGATATATGCCCAAGGTTCCCACCACTCCCTTTCGAGACTAGGTGGTGAACCTGCAAGCGCTGCCCCTGGAGGAGGCAGACCCAGCCTTGGCACTGCTCTGTCCAGTACGCGCTCTCCGCACCTATGTAGACATGACGCAGTGTTTCAGGACCTCAGACCAGCTCTTTGTCTGTTATGGTGGGAAGATGAAGGGAAAGGCTCTCTCCAAGCAAAGGTTGTCTCACTGGATAGTGGACGCCATTGCTTTGGCATACCAGCAGCAAGGTCGACCGTGCCCCCTTGGTGTGACAGCCCACTCCACCCGGAGTGTGGCGTCCTCTTGGGCTCTAGCGCATGGCGCCTCGCTAACAGGCATCTGCAGAGCTGCAGGCTGGGCGACACCGAGTGGAGCCTGTGTCCTCTCGTGTACTCGCTTCAACCAGCCAGTACTAGGACCCGCTCAGGTGTCTTCGCTTGCTCGCCATTCCACTCCACGGACTGGATAAGTGCGATATTTCCTCAGGTGAGCTTCCCCGACAAGCCCTGAGTTCGTCATATGTGTATTCTGTGTATGTGTACAGGTCATATGTGTATTCTGTGTATGTGTACTAGCCTGACATCGTCATACTCAGATTCTAGTCAGAATGTGAGTCTGATACTGCTCCATTGGGCTGTGATTATGGGGCGTGTGTCAACCGAACCAGGAAATAAAAGGCCTCTGCACTTGTTACGTCCCCTGATGGCATAGAGGTATAATGAAGACGTACATAATAAAAATCGTTACACACTCCTATAATTTTGGTCTCTGGGAGTACTGTGGGTGAATGACGCAAAGACAATCAATTACTGCAAGCAGGTGGTTCGCTTTATTTACAACACGAACATTATGTTTTTACATAAATGACAATAAACAGACAAACTCATTCACAGCTATAGACACACCATTACAATAAGCCACAGAGAGAAAGAAAAATGAGCGGTGCTAAATAAACAAAAAGAACAAAACCTAAACACACATCAGCTAATCCCCGCCCTCTAAACTAACTAATAACAAAAAACAGGAAATAAATAATTCTTCAGCGCTTAACACGCCATAACTAATACTTCACTAACTAACAAAACAAAACTTACACACAGTTGCACACGCTCCTTCCCTGATGAATTTAACAGCAGAATTTCTACGTGTATGTGACATGTAAGTCACGTGACATACTTCCCTTTTCCCTTCTCTCTGGACCGGTGCAGTTTGGATCAGATAAGAAGTCCTCTGAGTGAGTGAGCAATCACTCAAATAAGCACGCAAGCGAACCACCACAAAATCAGTACTCTCCAACAACACACAGTAGCACAGCCAACAAACACAAGCTCCAAGCTCCTCCTCCTCTTCCGTTCTCCAGAGTGCCTTATATCCTGAACGGACCGATGATTGGTTGTCTCCGACCAATAGCAGCACCTACTAATTTAGAGAGAGAGAGAGATAGAGAGAGAGAGAGAGAGAGAGAGTGGGAAAACAAGAAAGCAACAGCAAAAGGGAGAAACGCAGCAACCAATAAACAGGGAGGGAACAAAAAAAATACTAACACGTAACAGCACTCAATTGGATAGACCTAGAACCAATCAGAGCAACGGAGTAAGTGACGTATGTTGAGCGATAGATTAAAGTTGATAGATTAAACTTTTTCCGAATCCCATAGGAAGGACGGAAAAAACATCTTTCCCGTCGACAAATGCCTTGATCGCGGTTCTCTGTTCCCATTTTAAAATTAATGCACTGTCTATATCTTCTATAACACAGCGGAATATACACAATAGCGGAATATACATAACTCAATTCTCCAGCGGCAGCCATGAATTCAACCCAAGCGCTCTTTGATGACGTGGATGGTTACGTTACCATTGCTCATCTGTCCATCATCGTATAAAGCCCGCCCTGACAATTTGATTGGTCCGAACAATTTTTTGTTCGGGCATAATAGCTCCTCAACGGATCGAGTCCAGACCGAACTTCCCGACCTAAAAATTTTGTGGGCGGGGTTCGGGCTGGCATCCAGGCTAGAACTGTACATGAATTGAACTCAAATCCTGTTAACATGTACATGTTGAAAGAACTTCACACCAACAAAGTGTTTTGTTAACAAAAAAGTATTTTTTTAAGTGTAAGATCATAATATACTGACAAACATGAATGTAATGGAGGATGTTTTGAGTTTAGCATCCCAAGTTTACCATCTCAATCCAATTCCATGTGGAGCATGCTGGGAAATCGACTGTACAGTTTCAGCTGTCAACAAAAAATTATTCATGTTATTCCAACTCAAAAGCATAATACGTTAACTTCACAATTTTATTTAAATTTATTTTATTTTCTCTCTGCACATATTCGGGTGGTTCAGCATGACTGAGCACACTCTTTGGTGAGACGCGTCGTCATATTCAATTCAATTCAATTCAATTTGCTCTTTTCTCAGTTGATCTAAAGCCCCAGATGGCTGAGGTGCCGGAGAACTAGGTCCGTGTGTTTGCACAACAGATCTCGAGAGTAAGCTAGAATGAGCCAGTCGTAGAGATAGTTTCAAATGCAAAAGAGGTTAGAAGAAGACATGTTAGAGAGAAAGGTCAAAGGCCCTTAGCGGGGAAGGGCAGGACTTCAGTAAAGAGCCCAAAGGGGAGGAGGACCCTTTACTGGTCACCAACCCTTAAAGGGGCATTCGGCAACTATTTCAGCTTAATAAAACCGTTTAGAAATCATTTGGATGGTTTAATAACCCGTTCTGGTGAGAATGGTGACTTTCCCCACTCCCCCCAACGTTCCTAGGCGGAAAACCAACCTTGCAACGTGGGGACTAACGTCCCGGTATATTAGAAAAAGGAAGTCTCGTGAGAAGCAAGAACGAGCGAGAAACACAAACTGCTTTAAGGCAATTTGACATTAACACACACGCCGCCCTCAATGTGTATGATGTATTACTCACCTCGGTAGACATACTCCACACGATAAAGTTGGCCGGCTCCGATAATAACAAATCCACATGAGCAGCGGTAGAAAGGAGGAGGAGGGGCCGCAAGTGAGTTTTTTTACGACATTGTTGTGAAATATACGCCTCACAGCTGTAGGGGGAGCTCACTGAGAAAACATGCGACAACAAAAGTGAAAATCAGCGAAGAAATAGCTAGCGTTGCCGAATGCCCCTTTAAAGGCAAACTGAAGAAACTATCTGTGTTGAGGTAATCGAGATGTGAATGTACACGTCCTTCTGGTCAATTGTTGCGAACTAATCTTGGGGACGAACTCACGCGAGGATGCGTTTCTGCTTTAGTATATTAAACATAAGCTTGTGAAAGGCCCGATTCAAGACATGCAGATCCAAGAACAGTCGTAACCCACTGCCTTTCTTGGGTACGATGAAGTAAGGGCTGTAAAACGCACACATGGAGGAGAAGCAAAGGGGGACGTTGAAGTGAAGAGAGAGAGCCCTAATGGCCACTTCTATAACACCAAAAACAAAGACACTTTGCAGGATACAGTGAAGTCTGGCAAAAAAAATAAAAAAAATAATCCCAAACCTATAAGCAGTGACAGAAACTTTTCCACACTTAAAGGCAATAATAATAATACTAATGAAAAAAAGGTATAAAAAATTACATTGCTTGAACCAGCCTTTTCAAAATCAATTATATTTGCCGTTACTGTCTTTAATTTTTGGAGGATTAAATTGCATGTCCAAAGTCTTGAAAAGGCTCACATTGTGCTGATGTTATGTTTACTGAGCGCTAGATTTCTTCCTTATTGAAAGAGAAAGCAGACAACCAGAACTGCTCAAATAAAAGAGTAGTTTACATTGAGCACACATACTTACCGACATGACACAACTACATAGTATTTGAACAATTTTTCCTTGTATGCCAGGAAAAGTGTTGTGATATAAGAACATAAATAATGATGTTATTATTTTCAAATTTAAATGTTAGCATAACAGTTATTACATTTTGATCAGTAAATGGTACTGAACTGTACCTGAATTTAACTCGAAGAACTTCACACTAACAAAGTGTTTTGTTAACAAAAAAGTTATTTTTTTTAAGTGTCATAATATACTGACACACATGAATGTAATGGAGGATGTTTTGAGTTTAGCATCTCAATCCAATCCCATGTGGAGCATGCTGGGAAATCGACTACAGTTTCAGCTGTCAACAAAAAATTATTCATGTTATTCCAACTCAAAAGCATGATTAATTAACAATTTTAAGTGAATTGAGTGATGAAACCAAATGTTGCAACTCATTTCAAATAAGTAAACTGAACTTGCAGCAAAAGTATTTGGAGTGTTTTAAATGTCTTGTTCTGACAAATATTTTATAAAATTGTACTTGCCTGCAAGTTTGTCTCTGTAGCATTTACAGTACTAGACTATTTCACTCAAAAGACAGAAAGTGACAAAAAAATTAGATCAATGTTATTTATTTTAATATAAATAAAATTGGTGATAATGACTTAAAATCATTATTTTATTTTAAAAAATTACAGCATCAAGACAGTTTGCCAAAAACTCAGATCTCAAATTCTGTAATTCTGAGACCAAAACATTCATGCTATTCCTGAAAAACACGTGGCATAATGCAAACAAAGATAAACACAATTGAAGTTGTGAAATTACCCGCAGAATTGAAGATCACATCCTGATCACAAGATCACACATTAAGTGTCTGATTACATGAAGAGAAGTTCCTGCACAAGCAAGTTCTGTTCACAAGAAACAAGGAATGAATAAACTGATGAAATGCTAACTTGAATGCACTTCATATAAAAGCATCTGCAAAATGTGCAAATGTAATATTGAAATCAATCTTTTCCCATTTCTTTTATTTTGTTATGAGAAGACACAACTGCCACTAAATCAATTTATTCAACCACAATATGAGTAAATGCATTCTGCACTAATACTTCGTCTTCCTGTGTTGAAACAAGATTTATAAATAATTATGGATTTAAAAAAATAAGTATGATTTGTATACATGAATAGTTATCAATGAAACACTTTACAGAGCATGAGAGAGATGTTTTTACCATAAAAAATAAACATTAATCAACATACAAATGAGTAAATCTACTGTCTCATCACCTACATTTTTAAAATATACATTTTGAAATATGTAACCAAATAAATAAACTATTGTGGTACTATATAGCCTATATATATATATATATATATATATATATGAGGGTGTTTGTAATACAGCGGCGAAAGGAGTGTAAGAAGAAGGCAAAATGTTGACATCTTTCTCTCTTCCGACTGCCTTTATAAATCTCTCTCTATTTGTTGTTCCTCTATTGAAAGTTGTGAAAACATTATTGTGGAGTTTTCTTTGCTATTTGGGAACACTAAAATATATTTAATATAGCTACTCTCTTATTCACCAATATAGAAGTTTACCCAACTATGAGTCTTAAACTTGAAACGGCGCCGACACCATGTGGCTGTGTGTGACGAGTGTATGTTGTTACACTACATTATTGAATAAATTATTTGTTTTCTGAGAAATGATGCTGCCTTCACGTGCTCTCAGAATTATTGTTAATACTAACTTAGTCTTAAAATTGGACATGAACGTCCTCTCAACTCAAAGTTTGATTGCTATGAGCTCGTAATCTCGACTTCAGAAGTGGAAAGTACAACATTTATGATAGTGAAGGCAGCATTACTCTTGAGTCGTTTCTTTTTCTGATGCGTTTCGTTATAGAACGATGTATATTCTTTGAATTACAGTTTCATTCATGTTATGAGATGTACATTTGTAATGGTGTAAAGTTGTATTTGTTATCTTAAAGCAACACTATGTAACATTTTTTACCTTAAAATAATGTTTCCAAAATCTTATCAGTGGTTCATCAAGTCGTAACAGGGTGAAAGGCACTTCTGCCATAGCCTGACGGGGTCTGTATCGCTTTTACTGGCACTACGGAACTTCGGGGTTCGGGTTGTAACCCGACCACAAAAAGAACTACAAAATTCGACTGCTTTACGTCAAGCGCTACAATAGTCATTATTTCGTTTTTCTTCGTTTCTGATGTTGCAATACATCATCCTTTCATGAAATCATGTAACATACTCTACCTTGTCTGTGGACATCGTTCATTCTAAAGCCAGTGCTGGATAAACAGCGAGCGTGCGTGCGATGGTAGGCTAAATTATTTACGACAGCGGTAATGGACAATTTCGTTTCCAACCAGTAGGGCGACTGAAGAGGAAAAGTTCCATGGTGTTGCTTTAAATGATCTGTGTGATGTTTAAATGTAGGCTATTTTCTGCTATAAAACGGTTAGTTCCGGTCCTTGATTCTGATTGGTCAATAACGTTAGCTGTTTTATATTCACGATAAAACATGGCATGATGACCGCAACGTAAACATGTTCTCATTGATATTGTTGATTGAAGCGTATAGAGTATTATGAGAGATCGAGTAAGTGAGTATACCCAGAGTCCGTCTATGGAGAGTCTTGGCACTTCCTATTAGCCCCGTTGTATATCATCTTGGCTGCAGTTCCATTAGAATTCCACTGGAGGTGATCGCGGGCGAGTGCAGAATGAATGGGAGTCTATGGAGCTAGACGGCTAAATGTATCCCTTTCTCCTGCTTGTCGTTGAATCAACGTAGATTTTATTGTTGATTCCGCAAGTTCAATATAGATTATAGACCAAAAGTCGAATGAACGAGTACTTATGTCCTTTCGATTTCTTACAGGTTAGGTCGTTGTTGGCCGGAACACGCTAGCATTCTGCTATTATGTGACGTCATCACATTTTTGAACGGATTTTTAGAACAGATAAGTGAACTTAAAAATGCAATTTTCAGCTGAGTGTATTATCTTAGCCCCCCCTTTTGAATGCAACTTTCAAATTACTTCACAAAAAATTACATCATGAGAAAAGTGGATTTCTGGGGGTGAAACCCCATAGACTCCCATTCATTCTGCACTCGCCTGCGAGCGCCCCCGCATGGACAGAGACGTGTTACTGCAGCCAGTCCAGAAACCGGAAGTAACCAGACAGTGCCAATTCTCCCCTTTATTAGACATCGGCTGCGTCCGAAACCGCATACTTCCCTACTATATAGTAGGGAAAAAGCAGTAGGCGAGCGAATAAGTATGTCCGAATCCTTAGTATCCATAAAAGAGTAGGCGAGAATTACCAGAGTGACGTACTAATTCTCGCGAGATTCAGACGTACGTATACTAATAGTGCGTTCGAATATGCCTACTTTCCTACTATATAGTAGGCGAAAACAGTACGTGAAAGAAGAAGTACGTTCGAAACGTCAGTATTCATAAAAGAGTAGGCGAGAAGTTCCCGGATGGCTTACTGCTTCAGCCCAGATTCTCGAGTGCTCAACCGATGGATACTCTTCTATCCCAGGAGGCCACGCGAGAGCATACGTCATTATCAAACATCACGGAGATCAGCGACGCGGGGGGTTTTCAAATGTGAGTATACACGGTTCCTTGTGTTTAAATCGTATGTGTTAAACTACTATAGAGTAAACGTTTTAACTGTTGAAGGTGTAAAGGAGTTAGACAGTATAGTATAGTTGTGATTTTGCTGTAAAAACATGTTTTATTATGTAGGCTATAGCAGTAAGCACACGTAACGTTACGTCTCTAAAGTGGATTTACATAACCATATACATCTTAAACACGCTTATTTAAAATGTTTATTTACATCTGAAAGGAAAATATTGTATAAGTATTAACGTTACAGATGAGCACATCACATGAAAAAGACAAATGTGCTGTAAATAAACACATCTATAAAGTAATTAAACATGTTATATATTTTATTTGTCCCTTATTACTGAGGAACATTTAAGTTGGATAAAAAGTGAGTTAACACATCAGCTCCAGCCTCAGCATGTAGGCTAGTATTGAGCAGATAAATCACAGAGGTGAATCTTGTCTGGATGTTCCAGGGACAGAAGAACACGCGTGTGTGTATCCGGTGGAGAGAGGCTGATGATGCTGAATGCTGTGATCAAAGGCTTTGAGTGAGTATACTACAGAAATGGATAACAAAATCTAAATTAGGTTGTAGTTTATTTTAATTATTGAAGTTTCAAACGGAGAAATTACAACACTTTTCTGATTCTTGATTTGTGAGCATTTGCTGCAGAGCTGTTGTGGTGGAGCAGGACCTGCGAGGAAAGAGGATGGCAGCATTTGTTGGGGAAAAAAGGTTTTAGGGATTTTACTCAAATATAAAGTAAGGTCATTTTTGTTACTTTTAATGCATAAATCAAATTACATTGTGCTGTTAAAATTACTGCTTTTGTATAATGTTTGTGCATTTTTGTAGGATCTGAAATGTCTGCAGACTGGTGTGAGCACTGAGGAGAGGAGCCCAGCTCCTGGATGAGATCCTCCATCACTCCATCTGCCCTTATCGCCTCAGATTGTGAAGCGCAGCGCTCCGGCATGAAGGCACGGCTCACCTCTGGATAAGAATAAAGCCGCAGAATGGGAACCGCTGTGTTGAGATGGCAGTAGGATATGTGGGGTTCAGCGCCTGTAAATACATGCTTGGAGTTTGAATAAAGCTTTGTTTCATTGTTGACTTGTATATGCATTTGTTTATTGTGATGGTTACTTTTATTTGTTCTTTTACTCATTTATTCATGTTTCTTATTGTTGTCAGTATATAAAATATAATTATTTAATTAATGTATGCATTAATTCATTGCTTGACTGACAATTGAGATGTTTCACTGCATTTATCTAGTGTGTATTCATTCATAACTGTCATATGACAAAACAAATTACATTTAGATTGTTTTATTAAATTATATAATTTTTAGTATATAAAAAAAGTAATATAATTAAGTATTGGGCAGCATTTAATATTATTTTTTTTTTAGTTTTGGGGTGGGCTAACAATGCAATTCATTCTGATGTAATCTTAATTTTTAAGGAGCGATACTTACATTTTTCGAGTTTAAAATCAACAGTTTTCTCCAAAGGAGAGATCTTCGAGCAGCTGCCCGTCTCCTGTGTGCAGACATTACACACGCAGAGGAAAACTGTTCTAGGTTGTGCTGTCGAGTTACTGATGTTATGAAGAGTTAGTGCACCTGTCGCTCATATCATTTAAACTTATTACATACAAGATCATGGAAAGATACCATAGTTGTATCTAACAATGAACGATCATAATGACAAAACAGAAAACATAAAGATCATTGGTTTGTGTACATCATAACATATTTATACACAGGAAAAAAGAACAATAACAAGGCAATCTTTAAATAGTTCTTCATAACACACATAAAAAAGTTTTTTGTTATAAGTCTGAGGGATGAAACGAGAGGTAAATTCATCAAGAAAAAGAGGAAACCTTAAAGGAGAAACTTTTTGGGTATAAAATAAAGAAATTAACAACATATTCAAGAGATGACGATTTTGGGGTTTCTTAATAAAAAATATATATCGTTATAAGGATAAAACTGGGGGTCACATTAGGGTTTAAAATATAACAACTTGAATCAACCCTAAATGTATTCACAAAATAAATGGGCAGCTGTTTCTTCAACAATACCACAAAATGAACAAGTTTCATCAATATCTAGATATTTACAGATAGATGAATTAAATGTGTCGTTCATAACGCGTCGTAGGTCACATGATAACGTCAACATGGCGGATGATGTCCGGATCGCATTCATACTCAACGAGATTTGGCTATAAAGTACCTACTCTTTTAGCGCTCGTTAAGTAAGTACTCATTGAAATTAAGTACCTACTCATTGAGTATGCGGTTTCGGACGCAGCCATCCTCTGGTATACCTGCTGTTGTGTCCCATACTGTAGTTCCTAATGCTACCTTTAGAGACGCTGTGTTGTAAGAGGATAGAGGAGTGGGTGGAAGAAGAAGAAGGGGTTCGAGGGTTAGACATGTGAAGTTACGGTCGAACACATGTGGAGTTAAGATGGAAATAAATACGAGTCATTGAAGATATACGGTGTCGTGCTTACTACTCACCCAGAACACAACACCTGCATTTACAGTAGATATAGCATTTTCCTTCAGGTCAGTCCTATATTCGTAATAAATCCTTTTGAATGTTCACCGCAACATCTGACACATTTGTCAGTTGCTCTTGCTTCTCTGTGTTCACAACAAGTTTCAATACAAAAGTATTCAATATAAAAGTATTTTCTACTGACTGATTTGCCGCTATCTAAAGGCATAATAATGTAACTTCTATTACGGTTCACGGTCAGAGACCATTTTTTTTCCAGTGGAAGGAAGACTTTGAGTGAGTTGCGTTAATACATATTTTTTAGTTTTAATATTTGTATTGTGTGGTATGGATACATAGAGGGATTATTTCACTTTATTTACAAAACACAGAGATTCAGTGTGGATTGTTGCCAGCTTCATTGATTATACCGAATGCAGAACTCAATGAGCTCGCGACAACTTTATAAAGGAGCTTTCGCTGCTCGTCAAATACACATTGTGGTTATAACTATAAAGTTTACTATATTGTTCTCCCAGTTTACCAGCCACTCATAGTTATATATTTTGAGAGAAATAGATGAATTTACATGTTGTAAAGCTGACTGATTCCTCGACAGTGATGCAGTGTATCTAACACGCTCATAGCGCGATCAACTAACATGTTCATTATAAAGGTAGCCTGTTTAAAACACAAGATGCATAGTCTTGCACATATTTGAAAATCGGAATAGCATTTATTTCACAGTATAGTTATCAAATTTGTGAATATGTTGCAGAGAAAGAAAACAGAGAGACTTAGAGATTGAATTGCATATCCAAAGTCTTGATAAGGCATTGTAGTGTACTTACTTTGTGCCAATGTTATGATTACTGAGCGCTACATTTCTTCCTTTATTAAAAGTAAACACAACTATAAAGTACCTAACTGCACACAGAGCCGATCCTGACCTTCCTGGGGCTCTAAGCTAAATTCTGTTAAGGGACCCTCCTATCTGACCCATGAGCCATGTAAACCATTTTCCATTGCCACACAGTCACACCTGACACCCCAGTGCTCCCACTCCTTTAACTAGTACTAATGAAAATGTAATTCCTGATATTCAATTCAATTCAAATTTATTTGTATAGCGCTTTTCACAATACATATTGTTTGAAAGCAGCTTTACAGAAAGTGCATTTCAGAAATGTACATAGAAACAATACAGTTAGTTAATCATGTATTAATATAGGGCATAACATATCGCCGGCGTTGAGTCGTCTCTTCACAGGCGTTTAGTCATCTCATCGCAGGTGTTGGGTCATCTGAAGTCTCCGTGAGAGGCTGGATACAAACTGGAGCTGACGAACGCTATTTAGCGTCCCGAGATAACAGCAGAAAAGCAGATGGGAAATAATTAGCATAGCTGCTGTTCATAATATTAATGCATTCGATCTGATTCAACAGTGGTATAAAAGGTAAGCATTATGTGAATGCTTGGCTAAAGAGATGCGTCTTTAATCTAGTTTTAAACTGGGACAGCGAGTCTGAGCCTCGAACAATATCAGGAAGGCTATTCCAGAGTTTAGGAGCTAAATGTGAGAACGCCCTCCCTCCTTTAGTGGACTTAGATATCCTAGGAATGACCAGAAGCCTCGAATTTAGTGATCTTAAAGAACGCGATGGATTGTAGGGCGATAGAAGGTCCATTAAATACACAGGAGCTAAACCATTTAGGGCTTTATTATAGGTCAGTAGTAATACTTTGTAAATGATACGGAACTTAATAGGTAATCAGTGTAGAGAAATAGACATTGTTACTAGAAAAAATACATTCTTAATATCAAGAATTCACATTTTAAATAGTACAAATCTAATTATTGATATCAAAAATGCATCCTGTGATTGAATAAAAGCTAAAATGGCTTGTCATAACATGCCACTGTGTTTTAAATTATAAAAGCAATACTTGATACTTGATGGTTATTATTTACTGAGAGATGTGCATCCATATTGACCAGTAGGCTATGTCCAGCCAATCAACATTTTAAGTGCAATATAGCCTATAAATCAAAAGTCAATGTCAATACATTGCTTTCCATCTGGCTTTGCAGAGTTGTAACTAAACTGACTTGGAGACTAGATAATCATTGTCTTGTTTTAAAAGTATGTGCATCTATAATGAGGAGTGCCATCACGCCCATATTGTACTGGTCCCCACAGATGTTTTGCTGGAAAGTGCGCGTTTCATTTCGTGCACGCGCATATGAACGCATGTTAACCCGCGACGCGGTTATCTTTTACGAGCTGCAGTTTATAAACTAACACCGTTGCCCTTTGTTGTTTATCAAACGTAATAAATAGTTGTATTTCACTCACTTTTTTGTCAGGCACAAAGTCACAGAACACAGCCCTCAAAGCCCTGGAAGTGGCCGGTGTTTTAAGCAAGACACAGAAAGACCAAAATATGCACTTGCCAGCTGGGTTAGCAAGACAGACAGACTAGAGATAGATACACATCAACTTAACTTTACTGTTCTTTGCTGACATCAAACTTGGAGAGGAGAGAACACAAGTCTTCCTGATTGCTGTTCCCGCAATTCACTCTCATTGTGTTTTTTTTTTCTCTCTCTTCGTGACCAGAAGGATATAGTTCCGCTTAATTTTCTCATCGATATTGTAAACTTTGATTGACGCGGTTTGACACGAGGGGGAGGCGGGGCCTTGAGTAATTTGCGGGGCCGTACGCAACTTGCGTAGTGTGTGTATAGAGGGAATGCATTAACGTCACTTTCCCGCCGGAACACGCCCCCTCAGCCGGACTGAGTGGCAGAAGAGCAGCTGCGTGACTGGATTTAATAGGGGAAACTGCGAAAACGCAAGTAAAACAAACGATTATCAGTTTAAACTAAAGATTGGACTCAATATAGTGTTCCTTACAACTTACTAAAGATCCAGTGATCCATGGATATTGACATTCAGCCAGGAATCGTGTTTCCTGACATTTATATGTGCCTGATTTTGACACCGGGTAAATACATACAGCAAATTTGCCTGTGAACGCTTTATATAAATACAATATAGGCAGGTCTAAATCCAGGTGATCACTTATATCAATGTTATATATATCATCATATCGTCTAGACTTAAAACTTGTATAGTTTTTTGTCAGTGTTTATTTAAAAATGTCAAATTATACAGAATACAGTGGTAAATATTTGATTGATGAGTTGTCACTGCAATATATAACAATACAATATATAGAGAATGATTTTACCACTAAATTCAGCATATTGACACAAAAATGATAACTGCAAATCCACCTTTCGCTGCCTGGAGTCCAGTTGTTTCTATGAATTGCAGCGATCTATTTGCTTCTCTGTTCTGTAGCTTTAGGTAGTCTGTAAAAATATACCTCATATTTCTTGTCAAATCTAGTTGTACAGTCAGTCTCAAAGCTCTTTCCCGTTTTAGACGCGTTTTGTGTGTTTTTCCACAGCATTCACGCTGAAAACCAATGCTGCCGCTCAGTCTTTTTGCCACTTAGGTGGGCGTAACCGCAGTCACTCCGGCCAACGCTGACGTCACGTGCATTCCCTCTATAGAGGTATATGTATATTTTTACAGACTACCAAAAGCTACAGAACAGAGAAGCAAATAGATCGCTGCAATTCATAGAAACAACTGGACTCCAGGCAGCGAAAGGTGGATTTGCAGTTATCATTTTTGTGTCAATATGCTGAATTTAGTGGTAAAATCATTCTCTATATATTGTATTGTTATATATTGCAGTGACAACTCATCAATCAAATATTTACCACTGTATATTCTGTATAATTTGACATTTTTAAATAAACACTGACAAAAAACTATACAAGTTTTAAGTCTAGACGATATGATGATATATATAACATTGATATAAGTGATCACCTGGATTTAGACCTGCCTATATTGTATTTATATAAAGCGTTCACAGGCAAATTTGCTGTATGTATTTACCCGGTGTCAAAATCAGGCACATATAAATGTCAGGAAACACGATTCCTGGCTGAATGTCAATATCCATGGATCACTGGATCTTTAGTAAGTTGTAAGGAACACTATATTGAGTCCAATCTTTAGTTTAAACTGATAATCGTTTGTTTTACTTGCGTTTTCGCAGTTTCCCCTATTAAATCCAGTCACGCAGCAGCTCTTCTGCCACTCAGTCCGGCTGAGGGGGCGTGTTCCGGCGGGAAAGTGACGTTAATGCATTCCCTCTATAGGGCTGATCGGCTCTGACTGCACAAATAAAAGTGTACTGTTTACATTGAGCACACATCCTTTTCTTATCGACATGATACAACTACACAACATTTGTATCATGTTTTTCCTTGCGTGCCAGGAAAAGTGTTTTGATACAAGAACATAATGATATAATTTTAAAATTGCAATGATAGCATAACTATTATTACATTGATCTGTAAATACTACTGAAATTGACCTGGATTCAAATCAAATCCTGTTAAATTGTACAACATGTTTATGTTGTAAAAACTTCACACTAACAAAGTGTTTTGTATAGAAAATGCACCTTGCTTTGTAAGATCATGATATAATGTGTAGGACATGTACATAACCTGAGTTACGTAATCAGATTACTTTTAAAGTAACGCATTAATTTACAACAAAATATCTGTTACTTTTTCAAATAATTAACGCAAGTTAATGACAATAAAGTGATTTACATCATACAAGTACCAGGTGATAATAATTTACCTTATAACTCTTTTGCTCAGATGCACAAAACAGTGAAAAAATGCTCTGGAATTTTTTGCAATTACTTAAAATGCAATTTATCATTATTATTATTATTTTAAGTGTTTGTGTCAGGTTGTTGTGTTAAGGTTAATATACGGTTAAGAGAAAATAGTGAAAGTACAATAGTGAAAATCTATCCATTATACAAGAAGTCCGACAGTCGACGTCATAAATATTGATATAACACACAGGGAAAATGTGTAACGGACACTTTCTGCATATGCAATAATGGAATAATATGTTTGTGTTTCTTAATATAAAGTTAACTTTGTTCACATATATTAAGTCTTTCTATTTAATGGAGAAAATAAATCACAAAAGTGTGTAATTAAGGTTATAATTACCCCCCCCCCCCCTTTAAAACGTAGAGAGGGTTTGATTATAGACAATTATGATATGATCATCTTTGTGTTTAACCAAGACTAATATTGTAGGAGGAAATGTAAAGGTTAGGGTTACAGCTTTCAAAAATGGGGAATTTTGTAATTTGAGCCATTTGATGTTTATTTTACAGATATCAGATTAACTTATTTGGTTGGAGGGCCTTAATTCAACAACAAATAGAGCATCATTTCTGAGCACAATATTATTCAACTAGACCTTCTTCAGACTGCTGGTTCGTATCAATATTCATATCTATGTTTAATAGAACATTTTTGGTTTGAAATGTTTTGACGGAATAATATTTCTCAAATTAATAATATATTGGATAAAAAATAAATATAGCAATTGTTTATAAATTAATATTAATAATGCTATTTGTTGTTTGTATAAAAACGTAATATTTTGTTTAAAGGCAGATTTAAAAGCTGAATTGTGAAGGTCTTCTGTGAGGTTGATACATTGACAGATTTCAGGTGAGTTGAATGTTTACACACTCTCTACACGGTAACATTATAATTGGTTTATAATGAAACTAATGGGTTCCAATTATAATTGGAATCCATTAGTTTTCTTCTTATTATTTTTCCCTAATGGGAGTCAATGGCAGCCATATGAACCGTAAGTAGGAAAATTATGAAATTTGGCACACTTGTAGTGATGGTAAAGCAAAGTAATTTGACAAACTTTGGATTGTCCAGGACAAACTCTATAGCGCCACCACCAGTTCAAAAATTTTACAATGAAATTACATTGAACTTTTGAACCATTTGATCTAGAAAAATAAAAGGTAGTACACATGATTCCTCTTATGATGCTGATCACATTAAACATCTTTCATCAAGACTCCACCCATTACAGTAGCAGCCATTTTGAAAAGTACAGGATTAAGTTTTTTCGTTACTCCTTAAAATTGTCCAATTTTGTCCAAAATCTGATAAGATGACTGAACAGGTTTTTTTTTAAATATTTGTTAAGAAGTTATGTTTAACAAGGTCGACCTAAATGGCATTACAGAACCCTGATCATTTAATACTTTCCAACACTCTAAAATTATCTTATGTCTGCTTGTAGATTTCATTACAGTACATCAGTTTCTCAAAACAAAATTAATTTAAGGAATCTGAAAGGAGGAAGTTCATTATTTGTACAGCGATGATTTATGCACAACAAAATATCAATACAAATCCAAAAGAAAGAAACATTCAGTCATCAACATACAGCAGACCAACAAACAGCATTGGTACATTTGTTCAGGGTTTGTGAAATAGAAAAGTAATTATTTTGATAAGTAATGTTAAATAAAGAAAAGTTAACAGTCGGCAATAAAAAAAAAATGAAATAATCAAACTATAAGTAATAACCAAGCGGCAACATTCTAATCTGAAAAATGAAGCCTACTCGGAAGTGCGAAAAACTGCAATACACCGAAAATCCGCTAGGGGCAGGTCCCAAAAGGGAGCAAATGTCCATAGACTCCATGTTAAAATGTCCGTTTTCACAGCATAAATTCATGTTTTTACAGGTCGGTCCCATGGACTTTTATTGCATTTTTCGATAGGTTCCGAGTGCCTGACAACTGTGAGGGGGGTGAATTTTTTTCTAACTCGTTAGTTTAGATCGTATTTAGATATAAAATGTATGACAAATAAGGGCGTGGTTAACTTTGATTGACAGCTTGATTGACAGCTGATAACGTGCTGCGCCTAGTAGAATTCTTGAAATTTGACGTCTCGGCCATGATCTGACACAACCATTTTTTACAGTCTATGGACACAACACATCATACCACCTCTGTATCCTTTCTGAACATTTGTATTGAAATATCGTACATAAAATTGGTTGCTCTGCTATAAACTACACTAACCGACACTGTAGGAGGACTTCGCTTCATTTTTTCCGGTAACGTTAAGTGACATTCCACTACTATTTCACGTAGAGCACTATTTAGCGTCAATGTTTGTGGGCAGTGGCACTGCAACAGTTAGCATTAAATCGCCTCAGATAAGATAGCGTCCGAGGTAACTTACTTTACCTATGGTTATAACTGACGTTTGAAACACTGTAAATGCGTCTGCCAAATGAATAACTGTAACATAACATTTAAAATATTCCTACATAGGCTTTATAAAATAAAATGTCACAACCCTGTCTCTTTTTGTGAGACCAAAGATCGCCCGTTAGATATACACAAGACGAATTATATCTCATGTTCAACCACTAGACTAGAGACATCAGAGCCAGCGGCAAACGTCAGAAGCACTAGCCGAGGTAAGGCTGTTCCAGGCGGGGTACATGAGCGCTGAGCGCGCGCTGATCCTTGGATCTCAACTCCGAAAACGTCAGATCAAATTTTTAAATAGGCGCTATCTTTATAAATAAACCACAGATTTTAGCTTTAAACAACTACATTGTCTACTGAAAAACTATTAAAACTACATTTCGTGACACAATAACAGTAGTATTTTTAAATTTCGCGGCTTTTCTCCTCTGAACGTTACTATTACTATTTATATCATGACCAAATACAACCAGAAACAAATGTTCAGTCTTGCTTGTGAAAGATAATTCATCGAGACTTGTTTTCAATTGTGTGGCGATTTGTACAGCCCCAAGCAGCACACGAAACTCATATGGGTTGGCCAGAAGGTGGGCGGGGTTAGGATTTCCCAAGATTTTCCAAGATGGCGCCGCCCATACCCCCCATAAACGGCTTCAAAACCGTTCTTCAGAAAGTCTATGGGTGACATCACAGACGCTTTGTCCATATTTTTTACAGTCTATGGTAATAACACAAATAAATACAATAGAATACAGATACAAATTAAACAAGAAAGTTTTTCAGGTCTTACAGTAGTATTCAGGTACAAAATACCATAATGTGTAAATTAAATATAGATTAATCCTTATTAAAGGATCCTTATTTTTTATGGTTTTAGTTAACTATATTAACATTGTTGTAAACTTTTATTAAATTGGCTTAGTATCATGGGCGTAGAAGATAAAAATAAAATAAAAATAGAGTAAACAACGCAAAGGCATTTAAAATCCAAAGGATGGAGGCAGGTTAGTCACATTACACTCACGTTACGTCATGAGGTTCTTCTATTCTATTTTATAATTACAATAGCAATATCAATTTTTCTTTGTTTAAGTGTGGATCAGAAATTGAAAATGATTCCTTCATATGCTGATATGAGTTGTGTTGTTATGTCTTATATCAGGATGGCCATACGTGTGGTTTTGTTTCTAACACTTTTTACTGGGCTGTGCGTCACTGATTCCAAAGGTACGTTTAAAATAATGTAGAATAATAAGTCAAAATGCCTGGATTTAAAAATCTGTAACCATTGTGTATCATTACATATTAATCAGATTAATTTATTAAAATTATAGGATGAAATATGGTAATCGAAAATCTGTGATTTATGTATTTATGAAGACTCTGTGATATAATTTGTTGTTGTATTTATTAATGTGTGTATAACTGTTATTTTATTTACAGTAAAGGACACACCATCGTGCTCTTGTGTTTCAAGTGAGTGCTCTTCATTAATTTGAATGTTGTCAGTAACACATAGTTTATTATATTCTTACTGAACATTTGGTAACCAATAAAGGATAATGTCTACATAATCAAGACAGTTGTTATCGCAAAATAACCCATGGCTAGCCACAAATAAATAATTTTGGACACAAAATAGGCTATTGATTTGAGTTTAAATATTTTATTAGCTCACTTGTAATAAATGCAAATCTTCCGTGACGAAATAATATTCCTAGCAAGACAAACAAACAAATTCAAACAAGACAAACATTTAAGGAATAATGTAGCCTATGTACACCAAATTAATAATTACACGGACATATTGATTTGAGATTAAACTGTTTTAAATTGTTACCGATTTATTATCTTAGAATCCATTACAGAGTTTAAAAAATAACCATTCGGGCAACAAGACGAACACTAGAGGTCATCATGGGTCCACTTGGATCCGAAAACTCGAGGTCTGATCTGAGCGGGTTCGGGTCCAATACTTCGACGAGTGCCTCGGACACGGGTCGGGTTCTATGGAAGTAAAATAATGACAAATGTTTTTGAAACAAAAAAGCTTGTTGAATTGCACTTCTTGAAAAAATATGCATTTCATTTGCATTTTAATGCATTGTATTTTTAGGGCTTGCATTTTTATGGGTTGAAATTCAACATGGTAGTATATATTTCAATTCAAAACATTTCACACACGTTTTCATTATTACAAATTCAATAATCCATATTCACCTTTCACTTCGATCGATCGGATATGCCAGATCGGTTAGCACAATCTACTGCAGAACAACCCATTATGTCGGTGTGAAATAATTAGTTATGGAAATTTAGATATTACATTTAAAGCTCCAATCTCCTCAGTCCTCCTAAGATCCCGAAAAAAGTCTGTTGGTGCTTCAGTGACTACTTCTATACAAAAGGGCCACAATTCAAAATATTTGAAGTTACTGCATGATATTACATTTTTATCTAGCAGAATAATAATGCATCACAATACACATAGTCTCACGTTTAGTTATGTCTTTTAACTATTATAGTATTTCGAAGGGTAAAAACATGAACTTTAACTATTGGCTTTAGGCCTACTTCTTCAAGTCAGCTGTCATTTTAGCGCGAGGCCAGTAGCACATTAGCTCCTTAGCCTGAGCAAACTCGATCACGTCGAGCTAGGCGGGCGTAGTTTCAGCATCCAGGCACCTCAACTCCACCCAAAACCCGCCTTTTTGCCCATTTTCGTTTATCCGGGAGTGAAGCGCGGTGACGCACTGCCAAGATGGCGACGGCCGACTCCGCCCACTTTAGGCTTCAAAAAACGCTCTTCAGAAACCTACGGGTGACGTCATGAACACTACGTCCATATTTTTTTACAGTCTATGGTTGTGAGGCAATTGCTAGAAGCTTCGGTCAGGTGTGGACTGTTAGCGCTTGGTTCCTGATAATTTGCCTGTTCTAATGATTTCTGGGTGGATTTAGTAGGTGTTTAGTAGTATCGTCAATGACGATATAACCACACTGTTATATACCTACATGCATATTGTGTAGATTGCAACCTGAAAGTAATCCCTGTATCAGTGGGGATTTCTTTAAGACTGCAAGGGAAGCTCGGCTTCCCCTATAATGTCAAAAAATTAAAGGTCAAATATGTACTATTGTGTTAAAATTTTTTTGACTAAAAATGCGTTACAACACGTTAATCTCGAAGACGAGTTCGTTCAGAATCAGCTTCATATAGCAGGTCGGCTGACTCGATTTCCTTCTCATACATTCCCGGAGCGTCAGTGCATTTCCCTGTTGAAGCCGAGCGGCCGTTGACTTCAATGGGGCTGCTTAGAACAGTTTTTTTCAGTGCTTCGAAACTAGATGGTCATTGGATAAATCTGCGATTATGTCCCGCCCACGGACGCTCGGCTTCTCTGGGGTGAATAGAGGAGTGGGTGGGGCTGGACTCCGGGCTTCCGCGTGACGATTGGAAGACTGCATCCCCTTTTGATTGACAGCGATTTTGTACAATAAACAGCTGACGTGGAAGCTATTCGAGCTCAGTGTCAGTCCCATCGCGGATTTTGAAAGTGTAAAGGCCATTGCACACTGAGTCCGAAATTCGCATCCGAAATTTTCGCACGTAAAAAAAAAAATTCGACCTCACGTTATGTCAATCACGCTTGCACACTGTCTACGAAACTTTCATCTGTAATAAAAATATTCGGATCGGGTTCGATTTTCTGCGTTTTTCGCATCCACAGCCAGCATTTTGAGAGTTTTTTTGACAATTCAGAGCCACCGTACAAGCGAACGACAAAATCCAGAATGGCGTACGTCTGACAAGTTGATAGCCTTCGCAGCACAAAGTACTGTATGAAAAACAAAATGCGGATCACAAAGACACTGAATATAAAGTATCTAAACTAAGTATCTAGAATATAAACTATCGTGGTCTTCTTTTTAATATGTGGCTCCAGTATCGCTAGCAAAGCATCAAACTGTTCCACTGACATTCTGAGGTAAATTTTGAATCTCTCTGTATAATTTCGCAACTCCTTGATTAGGAGCTGAAACTCTCTTTCCTCTCGGCGCAATCTCAGGATTGGATGGATCATGGACCCAATATTTCCTCTTTCTTTTTCTCTTTTTAAGAGAGGGGAACAAAATCATCCTCACTGCTTGACGAATCCATTTTGTATTTTTTGCGATTTTTTTCCGCAAAGGTTTAATAAATACGCATTGGACTCAGTGTGCAAGGTTTCTGTGCGTGACGAATTTTTAGGCTGAAGAACACGAAAAAACGCATACGAAAATTTCGGACTCAGTGTGCAATGGTCTTAACTGTTAGTCGAAAGACAAATCGCTGAAACCTATTTCTTGGTATTTGCTTGGCGAAATTGCTAGCCAATTTTCATCATACATTTCACACAATTATACACCACATTCATTGTTTCAGTTTAACAAAAAAGCATGGTACGTTTTGTGATTACTGTCCTTTACTACAAGCATGGTAAGTTTTATCATTACTGTCCTTTACTATACACCGTGGCGTGTAGTAAAGGACAGTAATCATAAAACTTAGTTTGTCTCACGTCCCATTAAATCACATGGACAGGCGGGGTTTATGACCTATACTAGGATCAGTCACCAGGGGGCGATCGAGCTGCTTCGGCTTCACTTTTCAGGGCTTGTGCGGCATGCTTGGTATGGGGTCACCATACATAGGCCTATACTCTTTATTCTGTAGCCTATGTAGGATTACAAATTTTATTTAAATGTTTAACTTAGATTTCCAATACAATAGTATTTTATATTGAGAAAGTTTATAAATGATGAGACCAGGAAATCTCTGCAAACGGTAGGGGCTCCCAGCGGGATATTCCTGACTGTCGTGTCTCAGTACGAGAAGGCCATGCCTTTCCTGTTCTCGTGTCTCACCGGGTGAAACTCATGCTGAGCAAGTTTGAACACCTGCTATTTTATTACTGAGACCGTTTGTCTTGGAGTTCTTGTCTCAGTACGAGAAGTCCTGCACCGTCCTTTTCTTGTGGCTCATGCTGAGCAAGTTCCAAAACCTGTATACTTCATTTACATTTGCTTTGTTTCAGAGGGTCTCCACCTATATGTAATCCCTCCCCCTTGAAATGTATATAAACTACAATGTAAAGTTCCCTTAGTTAGACTTGACTTGGGTAAGATTTTGGACGAAGCAGACTACAGCAAATAATCCTGCTTAAAAGATACCCCCAAGTCTCCTGGTCTTCGCTTCTGAGTTTTTCTACACTTAAGAAGAAGAAGGTTTACAACACCTACATGGCTGTAAAACATCCTAAAATGTCTTGGCACACATGAACAAAAGCAGCTGATAACAAACACTTTGACACGGAAGAACGTGAAATTATCAACTGAACTATTAAAACACATTTCATGTAAATGTGCTGGATGAGGCTGATGAGAGCTTGTGTTTATTGTCGATGAGACTCTCTCCAGCTCAGAACAAGGAGAGAACCCAGCGCACATTTCACTGAAGTCTTCGCAAGCATATTGATCAATGCGTTTGAAACGACTGCAAATTCAGTTCACATTTCCATAT
Source organism: Gila robusta (assembly GCA_030770095.1). Classification (NCBI taxonomy): domain Eukaryota; kingdom Metazoa; phylum Chordata; class Actinopteri; order Cypriniformes; family Leuciscidae; genus Gila; species Gila robusta. The sequence goes on along the minus strand of JAVALU010001456.1, from coordinate 179,127 downwards.
TTTGCATCCACAACATGTGACAATTCAGAGGCTTAAAAATATAACGCATATTCCAAAGATGCTGCTCTTAGAGACCGATTAACATGTCTAATGGTGTGTTCAAGTCATGTCGTAAAGATCGTATTTACGAGTTGAGCGCACATGAACGCCACAATGTCGTATACCAGTGGGAAGCTCGGGATTTTCCTTAAGTTCCATCTTTACTATGGGGTTCCATTTGTGCCAAAAATGAGTCGACTGCTTTGTGCTTTGTACTATACATTTGTCCTTGACAACAATAATTGCCTAGTTGTTCAGATAAATTATATGTTGATGTGTATGCTCTCTGTTTATGTCATCTTGCTCTGTCGTCTGGTTCCGTCATCTATCTAGACGTCGTCGTCTATATTTTTAAAAATATATTTTTTGTGTTCAGCAGAAGAGAGAAACTCATACAGGTTTGGAAAAACTTGAGGGTGAGTATGTATGACAAAATCAGTATCGCTGCTGGCCATTTTGGTGCCCTAAGCATAATTCCTTTATGATGCCCCACCCCCCACTGAGAAAAAAAAAAGTTTATTTTTGCCAGTTTAACTTTAACTTTTTAACTTGCAATCCAACGGACCACTGAGGCGGCGGCGGCACCATTGTTACTTTCTAGAGCAATTAAATACTCTTGTTCCGCCTGTTTTGTTATATACATCCCTAAAAAGTGCCTAATAATATTTCTATACTGAAATAATATCGGCATTATAATTATTATGACTATGATATGATGACTGATTTTTGATGCGCGATGCGCGTGGTGGGAGCGGCGGCGCTGGACAAAATTAAAAATTTTGGGTGAACTATCCCTTTAAGACGACGGAACCAGATAACAGAAAGAGTGTGTGTGTGTTGTGTGTGTTATACAGCGTTGCTGTTGATGACAGACATTATCTGGAGATAATCATTTGGATTACATATAGCATTATTTTTCCCATTATATTGGGATTATACTTTAGCACATAAAAGTAAAAAGAAAAAAGCTATTGTTTGTTATTTTATGTTAAACAGGGAATCTTGCTCTTGGAGCCACAACTGTCCAGTCTTCCACATATGCTCAAGAAGGAGCTCAAAAGGCTGTCGATGGCAATCTAGGATTATGCACTCATACTAATTTCGACAGAGACCCCTGGTGGAGAGTTGACTTAGGGGAAGTCTACGGGATAACCAGGGTTAGCATCACTAATCGTAGAGATTGTTGTGCAGAGAGGATAAATGGTGCTCAGATCCGTATCGGCAACTTCCTGGAAAATAATGGCAACAATAATGAGCTGTAAGTATTGTCTCTCTCTTAATACTTACACAAGTGGTTAGAAAATGAGTAAATAAGATAAAATTACTTTTAATAAATCCTTTTAATATAAAAACTTGCCTTTGACAAAAGTATATTTAACATGAATCATGACATTTTGTTTCACACCTCTCTATTTCTCTATGACTCTGTGTCTTCACAGGGCTGCAAGTGTTGAGTCCATCCCAGCTGGAGTCACAAAAACATTTGAGTTTAAGCCTATTAACCCTCTACTGCACGGTGTTGCCATATGGCAACATACCCTTTCTTTGGACATTTCTTGAAATTTGAAAATAAATATGAGCTCTGATTAATCTTAAATTCATGGTAGAACCTGGTGGTAACCAATGATATGCTTTGATGACATCACGACACTACACACACCCTTGCAACGTCATTCTTTTCACACACTTTTGATGACTCCAGCTGCTGAAAAAGTGCTTGTGTATATGTGAAGATTTTCCTCATTTTTTTCATATTTCTTCGGAATAAAAAAATACATCAAGCATCTGGGGTAAGTTCTAATCTTATTTCAATCATTGTCACATTGTTTTGATACTTATATTACCTTTTTATTTAATAAAATAGGTATGTTGCCATATGGCAACATTGTGCGGTAATGGAACAATATTTTGCCCATGCTAATGCAGAGTAGCTTTGTATGAATGACAATGTATGGATGCACTGATATAGTTGGATGGTTGTGTTCTACTCATATATTTATATATATTTTTATATATTTATAAAGTAAAGTAAAAGTAAAGTATAAAAGTAAAATATATATCCGTCTTGACCGCTTTGATCACTGGCCAGAGATGGGTGCACCAAAAGGAAGGTGCAAGAATCCTGGCTGCAAGAGCATCGTCAGAGGGGTTTGCTCTAAGTGCAAGGTGCACCTCTGCCTTAAAGGTGGGGTATGTGATTTGCAAAACGGCCGGCAGATTTTGAAAATACACAACTCAAAAGGTCCTACCTTCTTTCCTCCAACGCTGGCCCTGACTCCACCCACTCCACCCATTCGAAGAGGGGCATGGGGAGGGGGGTGTGGTACGACCGTTTGATTGACGCACTTACTGTCCAATGATTCTAGGTGGTCTTGGAAATGATTGGCTGGAGTTTTTCGAGTCCTGCCCGTTCCACAGATGATTAAATTTTTTAATTTTCATGTCAGTGCTTCTAACTCAGTGGCTGTAAGTGGGTTAGGAATAGGATTTCAAGTGATTTTGAAAAAATGGTCAATAAAGAAAATCACATACCCCACCTTTAACGGAGAGAACAACTGCTTTAAGGCGTTTCACATCGAGTAGTTTCACTTGAACAGTTCTTATGAGTTTGCATCAGATGTTTTGTAAATGTTGTTGAAATAATCGTTTCACATTGAGTAGTTTCACTTGAACAGTTCTTATGAGTTTGCGTCAGATGTTTTGTAAATGTTGTTGAAATAATACTTTGAAAATTAGTTTCATATTTTGTACACAAAGCTCTTGAAAACATTTTAAATAATAAAAACAATTTCATTTCTAAAAGACAGGTCTGTAATCCTCTATGAATTTCATGTCATTTTGGGAGAAAACGCATCAGGCTGTTCCATTGTCGCACAATGTTGCCATATGGCAACGCACCCAAAAGTACCCCCCCAAAAAAAAAAAAAAAAAAAAAAAAAGAAGAAATGTTAATTTGAGTCTATTTTATATATAAAAAAACACTGTAAAAATTTTTTCCATGATTGCATAATAATGCGTGCAGTAGAGGGTTAATGGACGATATGTCAACATTTTTATTCCTGGGCGCAATGAATATCTCACACTGTGTCAAGTCGAGGTGTTTGCAGGTGAGGGACTGAGAGAAAAGACTCTGTGATAGAATTTGTTTATGTTCTTATTAATGTGTGTATAACTGTTATTATTTTATTAACAGAAAAGAACCCACCAACGTACACTTGTGTTCCAAGTGAGTGTTATTCATTACTTTCAATGTTGTCAGTAACACATAATATAATATTCTTACTGAACATTTGATAACCAATAAGGGATAATGTGAATCAACACAGTTGTTATCGCAAAGTAAACCCTGAAAGGCTGATCAGGACCCCGTATTACTACATGGCTACTAACCACAAATAAATAATTGGACACAAAATATTAATTTGAGTTGAAATATTATATTAGCTCACTTGTAATAAACGCAAAGCTTCCATGAGGAATTTTTTCCCCCTAGCAAGACAAACAAACAAGTTCAAACAAGACAAACATTTGGGATAATGTACAGTCATGTACAACAAATTAATAATTACATGGACATATTGACTTGATGAAACAGTTTTAAATTCTTGCCGGTTTATTATCTTAGAATCTGTTACAGTGTACAAAAACAATAATTTGGGCAACAGGACGAACACTAGAGTACTCTTAATACGAAAAATACTTCAATAAAATCATAATATTTCAATATAATCAATAACTATAACAGAGACGCAACTGGCACCAGTTGTGTTTGTATGAAACGAGAGAGAGCGGGTCCACAGTGTGATACAAGAAACATTAAAGAATGGCCGGCTCCAGAAACCCGGATGAGTGTGTCTTATACAGCGTTGCTGTTGATGACGGTCATTATCTGGAAATATCAGACCTCAGAATGTCACGACTGACCAATCAGATTCAAGTATTCTAGAGAGCCGTGTAATAATCATTTGGATTACATAGCTTAGCATTATTTTGCCCATTATATTGAGAGTATATTAAGTAAAACGAAAAAAAGTTAGTTTATTATTTTATGTTAAACAGGGAATCTTGCTCTTGGAGCCACAGCTGTCCAGTCTTCCACATACAGTCAAGGAGTTGCTCAAAAGGCTGTCGATGGCAACAGGAATTCACTGTGGAGTGGTGGGTCATGCAGTCATACTAATGCGGACAGAGACCCCTGGTGGAGAGTTGACTTGGGGGAAGTCTACGAGCTAACCAGGGTTAGCATCACTAATATTGCAGATGGTCCTGCAACGAGGATAAATGGTGCTCAGATCCGTATCGGCAACAGCCTGGAAAATAACGGCAACAATAATGAGCTGTAAGTATTGTCTCTCTTTAATACTTACACAAATGGTTAGAAAATGAATAAATAGATAACATTACTTTGAATAAATCCTTTTAATACATACTTCTCTTTGACAGAAGTATATTTAATATGCTTCTTGCCGTTTTAATACGCCCCTCTCTATTTCTCTATTACTCTGTGTCTTCACAGGGCTGAAGCTGTTGTGTCCATGTCACTTGGAGAGACAAAAACATTTGAGTTTAAGCCTATTAAGGGGCGATATGTCAACATTATTATACCTGGGCGCAATGAATATCTCCATCTGTGTGAGGTTGAGGTGTTTTCAGGTGAGCAATAAAAAGAGAGAGAGAGAGAGAGACAGAGAGAGATGGTGTGTTAGACATTTGTACTATTTATACTATGTGTACATTGCCTTAATAATGGTTTTCTGATTTCATTGCCAGATTAAGTGGAATGAGAGGATGTTACACCACAGTCCACTGATCCTACAAGCAAAATAACAAACTACATTTTCTTCTGAGCAATACTAATATTACACTTTTCTCATTGTTTTCATTTTACCTATGCACCTTTTATCCTTAAGATAAATTATAAGTTTCAGTGCACATTCAGTAAAGGTTTGAAATGGTTTTAAAATGAACCTGACTCTTAACCCCAGTTTGATCCAGGGGTTTGTGTATTTACCCATATTTGTTTATCTCTCTGCTTTCTACATCAATAAATTACTACAGCATTGCATGTTGTATTGTATGTTTCTGGATCAAAAAATGCTCATTTGGATATACAGGTCCTTCTCAAAAAATTAGCATATTGTGATAAAGTTCATTATTTTCCATAATGTAATGATAAAAATTAAACTTTCATATATTTTAGATTCATTGCACACCAACTGAAATATTTCAGGTCTTTTATTGTTTTAATACTGATGATTTTGGCATACAGCTCATGAAAACCCAAAATTCCTATCTCAAAAAATTAGCATATCATGCAAAGGTTCTCTAAACGAGCTATTAACCTAATCATCTGAATCAACTAATTAACTCTAAACACCTGCAAAAGATTCCTGAGGCTTTTAAAAACTCCCAGCCTGTTTCATTACTCAAAACCGCAATCATGGGTAAGACTGCCGACCTGACTGCTGTCCAGAAGGCCATCATTGACACCCTCAAGCAAGAGGGTAAGACACAGAAAGCAATTTCTGAACAAATAGGCTGTTCCCAGAGTGCTGTATCAAGGCACCTCAGTGGGAAGTCTGTGGGAAGAAAAAAGTGTGGCAAAAAACGCTGCACAACGAGAAGAGGTGACCGGACCCTGAGGAAGATTGTGGAGAAGGACCGATTCCAGACCTTGGGGGACCTGCGGAAGCAGTGGACTGAGTCTGGAGTAGAAACATCCAGAGCCACCGTGCACAGGCGTGTGCAGGAAATGGGCTACAGGTGCCGCATTCCCCAGGTCAAGCCACTTTTGAACCAGAAACAGCGGCAGAAGCGCCTGACCTGGGCTACAGATAAGCAGCACTGGACTGTTGCTCAGTGGTCCAAAGTACTTTTTTCGGATGAAAGCAAATTTTGCATGTCATTCGGAAATCAAGGTGCCAGAGTCTGGAGGAAGACTGGGGAGAAGGAAATGCCAAAATGCCTGAAGTCCAGTGTCAAGTACCCACAGTCAGTGATGGTCTGGGGTGCCATGTCAGCTGCTGGTGTTGGTCCACTGTGTTTTATCAAGGGCAGGGTCAATGCAGCTAGCTATCAGGAGATATTGGAGCACTTCATGCTTCCATCTGATTTCATTTTTCAGCACGACCTGGCACCTGCTCACAGTGCCAAAACCACTGGTAAATGGTTTACTGACCATGGTATTACTGTGCTCAATTGGCCTGCCAACTCTCCTGACCTGAACCCCATAGAGAATCTGTGGGATATTGTGAAGAGAAAGTTGAGAGACGCAAGACCCAACACTCTGGATGAGCTTAAGGCCGCTATCGAAGCATCCTGGGCCTCCATAACACCTCAGCAGTGCCACAGGCTGATTGCCTCCATGCCACGCCGCATTGAAGCAGTCATTTCTGCAAAAGGATTCCCGACCAAGTATTGAGTGCATAACTGAACATAATTATTTGAAGAACACTTAAAACACTTCTTTTATTGGTCGGATGAAATATGCTAATTTTTTGAGATAGGAATTTTGGGTTTTCATGAGCTGTATGCCAAAATCATCAGTATTAAAACAATAAAAGACCTGAAATATTTCAGTTGGTGTGCAATGAATCAAAAATATATGAAAGTTTAATTTTTATCATTACATTATGGAAAATAATGAACTTTATCACAATATGCTAATTTTTTGAGAAGGACCTGTATATGTGGCAAAGTGGTTTTTTTTGGCAGCTCTACTATATATGGAATTGGGCGAAGCAATAAATTATAGCCACACCCAAAACTCTGGTTGATATTATCTCCGACTACGCCACCTGAGGAATTTCACCCCAAGAATTTAACAACCTCTAACTGAAAGGCACACGCAGATTCTAATCATGGGTGGAATCAGAGACAATGGTAGTCGTACAAAAGTTTATTAATTGTTAAAACACAATAGTTATAAAAGGCATTGACCAGCAATCACTCTCACATTTGTTAGATTCTATCGTTGGCAGCAGAGGAACCTGGGCTTACCAACAGGGGCAGTCTCAAGATATCACCCTTATGAAAATCACTCTATTCACAGTGCACACACACTAGCACACACTCAGCAACTCATGTCAGAGAAGACCACGACACAGTGAGGTTGCCACCACCAAAAGGTCACTCGTCTGCCCCCCGAGTGCCCAGGTCCTGCCAACAAACAAACAAAAAAACAATAAGAGAGAGCATCGATATGCAAAGAAAACAAAATAAAAATATCACAAATTAATTAATACAATTCCCAGAAGGGACCAACCATTTGGTCCCAATCCAGTCGTTACAAATCAAAAACCCAAAGAAAACAACAAAAGACACGGTATAAACTCAAATTAAATAAAGAGTCACTAAACAAAATAGTCAATTGAATTCGGCAGTGTAGCTCAACCCAGCAGTGCCTTGAAAGCCACACATGAATTCACTTGTCACAATTGAAATGAAAACAAAAATACAAATTCAAAACTTACTTAACCATTGAAATCAATTAAAGAAAAAAAACAAAAGAAACTGCAAGCACATCACTGCATCACTGAGCCTAAGCCCAGAAAGTTCACTTTAAAACAAACTCATGGAAAGCGTCTCAGTCCCGTGCTAGATGCAGGATAATCAGTGGAAGAAACAGAACAGCAGTCTATGACGAAGCACAAAGCAACCAGCACTTTATGATGAAGCAAGATGTTGGAGCAATCCGCACTTTAGGATGAGGCACAGCGCATAATACTCATTCGGAATGCCGCTATTTCCCTTAACGCGTGCAGCAAAACATGCTATCCCCGGATCACTATCGCAAACTATGCGGTGGATGGAGCCAAACGTCTCCGACAAAGCTCATTGGCAGGAACGCAAATAGATCTTACACCGTCTCAATTGTCCATATTCAACTCTATGGGAAGCACACACACCCAGTAAACAGCACAGCCAGTAGATAAGCAGCTTCAGCGGTGTTTACGGGCAACCCATTCAACAGTGCACTCCAGCAAAGAAAGCAGCAGGGCGCGAGGATGACGTCACGGCCCCGGAAAATGACGCACATCAATGAACTGGTAACCCGAGCTCTTATACGCAACGGATGCCAGGCCATTGGCCAAACCTCAAACAAGTGGGAGGGGTGATAACCCATCCTGCCACATATACAATGAGGAGGAGGTATAGTGTTACATAGCTACCCATCTAGGGTTGAGGAGCTGGTAACAAAGTAAAGAATAACTCAATTTTAAATTTTTAAATTTTAAAAAAGAAAAAGAAAATCCTGGAGAGAACGAGGATTTCCTACCTTCTGTCACAGAATCAACAACACAACCACTAATTCAACCAAAATTAACTTTTAATTTTCTGCTATAACGAGGGAATAAAGGAACAATAACCAAACCAAAAATATCAATATAAAAAAGAATTATTATGAAAATAGGGGCAATTGCTTCAGGGGAGAGTTTTGCCAAAATAACAACTAAAAAAACGAACCCAGAAATCTCTCTAAATTACCTGGAGAAAAATAATCCAGAATAATTTAACCATAAACAGGAGAAAGTCAGGATCACAAAAAAAAAAAAAAATTGCACTCTCCCCCTAAATTTCCCAAAACAAGGATTGTGGAGAAACAAGTTATTTACAACATACGTAAAATATCAAAGAGAGTCAAAACACATTTACTGAGAGGCGATGAGACTGAATCCTCCTCGACCACACCTCGTCCCCTCTTGGGACACTCTGTGGAATTAAAGGGATAGTTCACCGAAAAATGAAAATTACCCCATGATTTACTCACCCTCAAGTCATCCTAGGTGTATATGACATTCTTCTTTCTGACAAATACGATCAGAGTTATTGTCACAAACTGCTCTGAGACCAGAAAGTTTAGATCCAAATGCAGCTTTTAATAAGATGGGGTAATCCAGACACGTAATCAAATGAACAGGCAACAGGTCAAAATCCAGGCAGTATACACACAGACCAGACACAGACACGGACACAGACACACACACACACACACACACACACACACACACACACACACACACACACACACACACACACGGACATTACATTTACATTTATTCATTTAGCAGACGCTTTTATCCAAAGCGACTTACAAGTGAGAACAATAGAAGCAGTTAAACTAACAGTAGGACAACAATACGTAAGTGCTATGACCCCTCTCAGTTTAATTTAGTGTTTTTTTTTTTTTTTTTAAATAGTAGAATAGAAGAGAAGAGAAAGTGTTAGTATTACTGAATCAAGTGCTGCCGAAAAAGATCCGTCTTCAGCAGTTTCTTGAAAGTGGCTACTGACTCAGAAGCTCTGGTTGAGTTGGGCAGATCATTCCACCAACAGGGAACAGTCATGGGAAAGGTCTGAGAAAGAGATTTTGTGCCTCTTTGAGATGGTACCACAAGACGACATTCGCTATCAGAGCGCAAGTTTCTGGATGGCACATAAGTCTGAAGTAATGAGTTTAGGTAAGAGGGAGCAGTGCCAGTGGTTGTTCTGTAGGCAAACGTCAGTGCCTTGAATTTAATGCGAGCGGCAACTGGCAACCAGTGCAATTTTGTGAGGAGAGGAGTGACGTGTGCTCTCTTTGGCTCATTAAAGACCACTCTGGCTGCAGCATTCTGGATCAATTGTAGAGGTTTGACAGAGCAAGCTGGAAGACCAGCCAGGAGAGCATTACAATAGTCCAGTCTGGATAAAACAAGTGCTTGGACAAGGAGTTGTGTAGCATGCTCTGTAAGGAAGGGCCTGATCCTCCTAATGTTGTGCAAGGCAAATCTGCAGGACCGGGCAGTTCTAGCAATGTGGTCTGTGAATTTCAACTGATCATCAATCACAACCCCAAGGTTCCTAGCTGACCTTGATGGAGTTACGGATGACGAACCTAGCTGAATGGAGAAGTTGTGATGAAGTGTTGGGTTGGCCGGGACCACAAGTAGCTCTGTCTTCGCAAGGTTTAGTTGAAGGTGGTGGTCCTTCATCCAGCCAGAAATGTCTGTCAGGCAGGCTGAGATACGAGAAGCGACCGTCGGATCGTCAGGCTGGAATGAGAGGTAGAGTTGTGTGTCATCAGCGTAGCAATGATAGGAAAAGCCATGTTTCTGAATCACAGATCCTAGTGATGTCATGTAGATGGAGAAGAGGAGTGGTCCAAGCACTGAGCCCTGAGGCACCCCAGTAGCTAGATGTTGGGTCTTAGATGCCACACCTCTCCACGACACCCTAAAGGACCTACCTAAGAGGTAAGACTCGAACCATTGGAGTGCAGTTCCCGAGATGCCCTTCATCTTTAGGATTGACAGGAGGATCTGGTGTTTAACTGTGTCAAAAGCAGCAGACAGATCCAGCAGGATGAGAACTGAGGATTTGGAAGCTGCTCTAGCCAGTCTCAGAGCTTCAATTACTGAGAGCAGGGCAGTCTCAGTTGAGTGTCCGCTTTTGAAATCAGACTGATTGTTGTCCAAGAGGTTGTTCTGTGTAAGAAAGGAGGAGATCTGGTTGAAAACAACTCGTTCAAGTGTTTCCGCGACAAATGGAAGAAGAGATACCGGTCTGTAACTTGTTAGATGTGCTGGATTTAGATTGGGTTTCTTAAGCAGTGGGGTTACTCGAGCCTGCTTAAAAGCTGTGGGAAAGGTACCAGTGTGAAGAGAGGTGTTTATGATGTGCGTGAGTGTGGGTACAACTGAGGAAGAAATGGCTTGAAGTAGATTAGTGGGGATAGGATCAAGCGGACAGGTGGTAGGGCGATTGGAAAGGAGGAGTTTAGAGACTTCCGCCTCTGAAAGTAGAGAGAAGGAGGGTAGAATGTGTGCGTTTGCTGGTAAAATGTGTGTGTCAGTTTGTGGATTGGTAAATTGGCCGCTGATGGTGGTTGTTTTATCTATGAAGAATGTGGCAAAATCGTCAGCTGTTAGGGTTGATGAAGGAGGAGGAGGGTTGAGAAGAGAGGAGAAGGTTTTGAAAAGCATGCGAGAGTCAGAAGAATTGATAATTTTGTTGTGATATTAAGCCATTTTAGCAGTAGAGATATTAGCAGAGAAGGAAAAGAGGAGGGATTGATAAAGACCCAGGTCTGTCGGATCTTTCGATTTGCGCCACTTCCTCTCTGCACCCCTGAGTTTAGTACGATGTTCGCGGAGAATATCAGATAACCAGCGGGCAGAGGGTGTGGCGCGGGCTGGCCTGGAGGAAAGGGGGCAGAAGTTATGCCCCCCCCACCACCACACAGACACACACACACACACACACACACACACAACACACACACACACAACACACAACACACAAACACACACACACACACACACACACACACGTAATCCAGAGGCAGGCAGAGAGTCCAAGAAACCAAAATACAGGGAACCAAGAAATGCTCAGAGATGCAGTGCAACAACATACAAAACTACACAGTGATTGAATGATAAAACCAGGCTTATATTGGTTGAGCTAAACAAGGTAATGATAAACAGGTGAATGTGATCAGTGATGATGAGTCTGGGCAGTGAGTATGGGAAATGTGGTTGTGAGGGAAAATAACAATCTGAAGTGGCAGTGAATGGCCAGAGATTATCTAATCTGATTGTAAAGTGTTTTGGGTGTACAGTAGCACACATGAAAGCGCTATATAAAATTCATTCATTCATTCATGTAGGCTTAGGAAAAACATAAATTAACCATCAAAATTAAATAAAGACTTTAAATAAAGACACTTAACCCTAGAAGGGCTTTTATAGACTGTATTTTATAGACTATCAGCGCGTTCTGTAAAGCTATGCATAGTAATAATAACACGGAACAACCTCCTGGACAACAACCAGTCTGGTTTCAAAAGCGGACACTCAACTGAGACGGCCCTGCTATCGGTTATTGAAGCTCTGAGTCTCAAGAGCAGCTTCCAAATCCTCAGCTCTTCTCTCTTCTCCATCTATATGACATCACTAGGATCTGCCATTCAGAAACATGTTTTTTCCCATCACTGTTATCATCTAGCTACTGGAGTGCCTCAGGGCTCAGTGCTGGGACCGCTTCTCTTCCTATCACTGCTACACTGACGACACACAACTCTACCTCTCATTCCAGCCGCATGATCTGATGGTTGGATGCTCACATCTCAGCCTGACAGATATTTCTTGCTGGATGAAGGACCATCACCTTCAACTAAACCTTCTGAAGACAGAACTGCTTATGGTCTCGTCCAACCCAACACTTCATCACAACTTCTCCATTCAGCTGTAGGCTCGTCATCCATAACTCCATCAAGGTCAGCCAGGAACCTCAGAGTTGTGATTGATGATCAGTTCATAGTTCAACTTCACAGACCACATTGCTAGAACTCTCCGTTCTGCAGATTTTCCTTATACAACATTAGGAGGATCAGGCCCTTCCTATCAGAGCTACACAACTCCTTATCCAAGTACTTGTTCTCTCCAGACTGGACTATTGTAATGCTCTCCTGGTAGGACTTCCAGCTTGCACAGTCAAACCTCTTCAACTGATCCAGAATGCTGAAACTAGACTCTTTAACAAGGCGAAGAGAGCGCACGTCACTCCTCTCCTCACAAAACTGCACTGGTTGCCAGTTGCTCCTCGCATCACATTCAAGTCACTGACGTTTGCCTACAGAACAACCACTGGCTCCGCCCCATTTTACCTAAACTCATTACTCCAGACTTACGTGCCATCCAGAAACCTGCGCTCTGCAAGTGAACGTCGTCTCGTGGTGTATCATCTCAAATAGGCACAAAATCACTTTCACAGACCTTTACCTGCCACTGTTCCCTGCTGGAGGAATGACCTGAGTCCGTAGCCAATTTCAAGAAACGGCTGAAGACGCATCGCTTTCATTCCATTTCGATCCATTAATTCTAACCCTTTTTCTATATTACAAAAAAATAAATAAATTAAAAAAAACTTATACTGCCTTAGACTAAACTGGGAAGGGTTATAACACTTACATATTGTTGTCCTATTGTTAGTTTAATTGCTTGATTGCTCTCCTCACTTGTAAGTCGCTTTGGATATAAGCATCTGCTAAATGATTAAATGTTAACAGACAGCCACTGAGCGCCAGGAGACGGAAGCTGTGAGGATGGAGAATATCATAGACTATCATTACCATCTCTAATCATGGGTGAACCAGCTGTGGATTAAATCCATGAACTCTAGGATTTAAATTATTGTAAAAAGAATTTAACAGAAAGTGCGGCAGAAGAACCAGGAGATGAAGGTGCTAATGGACCAGATGAGGAACCTCCTGTGGGATGTCAACGCCATGCTCACCATGAAGAAATGACCACTGTACACTTCCTATTAAACACCTGAACATCTTCAGTCAAGACTGTCTTTCGTTCACTGGACAGATGAGATCAGACTCAGCAACTCCTGCTTCATTTACAGAGTCAAATCCCAATGCTCGGATTAATAACAGCTTTATCAAAGCACTGAAATAGCATCAGTTTGAGTACGTAATGTCAAAGCCATGATGATGATGTTTGCAAGACTGAGCTTGGTAAATAATAGTGCTTATACTATGGTGTTTTCAGTGATGTGTTTCACACTCTTGCCGCTCAGGTAGTGTGTGTGTGTGTGTGGTGTGTGTGTGTGTGTGTGTGTGTGTGTGTGTGAGTGTGTGCGTTTTCCTGAGCTCTGCATTACACTCCTGATATCTACCTTCTTCGGTGAAGAATCATAATTTTTTTATACACAAATAACAAATAAAAACAACTTTTTTTTGTCTCTTGTCTTTTCTTTCAAAAAATACAGAACAGAAATCACATATCCGGATTTCTTAACAATTGCATAATTATTGTATTAGTATTAGTTGACACTAATTTCAAGATTTACACTACCGTTCAAAAGTTTGGAGTCTGGATGGTTTATATTTAAATCTTTTTAATAATTTAAACGATAATAACCCTGTCCACCAGTTGCAGAATGACTGCTAAAATCACAGTACTGGGCGTTTACCAGTAGATGGAGTCATTGTAATTATGTTTCTCAAACTGCTCCACATTTTTTTCTCTTTGTTCGACTGGGACAAATACCTGGCAAACACATCACTGCAGTTTCTCTTTAATCGAGTGAGAAGTGAGAACACAAACTATTAAGAAAACACCAGGCCATGTAAAAAAGACTCCCTGTTCTATCCCTTAAAATGCTGTGAGTCGGAGGAAAGAGGAGCTTGATCATCATAGCATCGACGAGGTTTGCCCTGGGCAGAGAGTGTATGACGGTGTGTGTGTGTGTGTGTAAGGGACAGCGCTGGAGAAGGCCATAGCTACTGTTCCTTGGACATGATACTTCATGGGAAGAGTGGTTCTTCTCTTCCCATTTTTCAGTTTTCCTTTTAGCCATGAACTGTGTTGTTAAAGAATTAGTTCACTTCAAAATTAAAATTTCCTGATAATTTACTTATTTTAATTTAGAAATCAAGGTTTTTGAGGAAAACATTCCAGGATTTTTCTCCTTATATTGGACTTGTGACTTTTCTGAGCAAGGGCTGAAAGTTCAGCGACAGATCGACGTGATGCCCGTCTCAGGACTCGACTGTGAAGCCCGTCTCATATGTTGTTACTGCGGATGCCTAATGCCAGGAGCCCCTGAATATATATAAGTGGAACCGCTGTTTTCTTCCTCGCTTCCTTATTGAAAGAGAAAGCAGACACATCCAAAACTGCACAAATAAAAGAGTACTGTTTACATTGAGCACACATCCTTTTCTTCATTTTTCCTTGTATGCCAGTAAAAATGTTGTGATAAAAGAACATAAATTATTTTCAAATTTAAATATAGGCATACCAATTATTACAATAATCAGTATATGTTACTGAACTGTACCTGAATTGAACTCAAATCCTGTTAACATGTACATGTTGAAAGAACTTCACACTAACAAAGTGTTTTGTTAACAAAAAAGTATTTTTTTTAAGTGTAAGATCATAATATACTGACAAACTTGAATCGACTGTACAGTTTCAGCTGTCAACAAAAAATTATTCATGTTATCCCAACTCAAAAAGCATGATACATTAACTTCACAATTTTATTCAAGTGGAACCGCTATTTTCTCTCTGCTGTATTCGGGTGGTTCAGCACGACTGAGCACACTCTTTGGTGAGACGCGCCGTCATATTGACCGAGTCCAAACCGAGGAAAGAGATTCTCTATCCGGTGGGAACTTTCTCTTTTCCCAGTTGATCTAAAGCCCCAGATGGCTGAGGTGCCGGAGAACTAGGTCTGTGTGTTTGCACAACAGATCTCGAGAGTAAGCTAGAATGAGCCAGTCGTAGAGATAGTTTCAAATGCGAAAGAGGTTAGAAGAAGACATGTTAGAGAGAAAGGTCAAAGGCCCTTAGCTGGGAAGGGCAGGACTTTAGTAAAGAGCCCAAAGGGAATGAGGACCCTTTACTGGTCACCAACCCTGAAAGGCAAAACGAAGAAACTATCTGTGTTGAGGTAATCGAGACGTGAAAGTACACGTCCTTCAGGTCGATTGTTGCAAACTAATCTTGGGGACGAACTCACGTGAGGATGCGTTTCTGCTTTAGTATCTTAAACATAATCTTGTGAAAGGCCCGATTCAAGACATGCAGATCCAAGAACAGTCGTAACCCACTGCCTTTCTTGGGTACGATGAAGTAAGGGCTGTAAAACGCACACGTGGAGGAGCAGCAAAGGGGGACATTGAAGTGAAGAGAGAGAGCCCTAATGGACACTTCTATAACACCAAAAACAAAGACACTTTGCAGGATACAGTGAAGTCTAAATGATAATAATCCCCAAATCTATAAGCAGTGACAGAAACTATTCCATAACCAATACATTTAAAGGCAATAATAATAATACTAATGAAAAAAAATAAAAAAAATAATGGTTGTAAAAATTACAATGCTTGAAACAGCCTTTTCAAAATCAGTTATATCTGCCGTTACTGACTGTCTTTAATTTCTGAAGGAAGATTAAATTTCCAAAGTCTTGAAAAGGCTCACATTGTGCTGATGTTATGTTTACTGAGTGCTAGATTTCTTCCTTATTGAATGAGAAATGAAAATATATAAGTGGAACCACTGTTTTCTTCCTCTCTTCCTTATTGAAAGAGAAAGCAGACACATCCAAAACTGCACAAATAAAAGATTACTGTTTACATTGAGCACACATCCTTTTCTTAAGTTTTCCTTGTATGCCAGTAAAAATGTTGGGATAAAAGAACATAAATTATTTTAAAATTTAAATATAGGCATACCAATTATTACAATTATTGAGTGCAATGAAATCTAATTATGCAACTCATTTCAAATAAGTAAACTGAACTTGCAGCAAAAGTATTTGGAGTGTTTTAAATGTCTTGTTCTGACAAATATTTTATAAAATTGTACATGCTTGAAAGTTTGTCTCTGTAGCATTTTCAGTAGGCTATAGACTATTTCACTCAAAAGACAGAAAGTGACGAAAAAAAATAGATCAATGTTGTTTATTTTAATATAAATAAAATTGGTGATAATGACTTAAAATTATTATTTTATTTAAAAAAAAATTATAGCATCTAGACAGTTAGCCAAAAACTCAGATCTCAAATTCTGTAATTCTGAGACCAAAACATTCATGCTATTCCTGAAAAACATGTGGCATAATGCAAACAAAGATAAAAACAACTGAAGTTGGGAAATTACCTGCAGAATTGAAGATCACATCCTGATCACAAGATCACACATTAAGTGTCTGATTACATGATGAGAAGTTCCTGCACAAGCAAGTTCTGTTCACAAGAAACAAGGAATGAATAAACTGATGAAATGTCTAACTTGAATGCACTTCATATAAAAGCATCTGGAAAATGTGCAAATGTAATAATAAAATCAATCTTTTCCAATTTATTTTATTTTGTTATGAGAAGACACAACTGCCACTAATGCCACAATATGAGTAAATGCATTCTGCACTAATACTTCGTCTTCCTGTGTTGAAACAAGGTTTATAAATAATTATGGATTCATAAAAAATAAGTATGATTTGTACATGAAAAGTTATCAATGAAACACTTTACAGAGCATGAGACCACCATAAAAAATAAACATGAATCAACATACAGATGAGTAAAACTACTGTCTCATCACCTACATTTTTTAAATTAAAATTACATTTTGAAATATGTAACCAAATAAATAAACTATTGTGGTACAATATATATATATATATATATATATATATATATATATATATATATATACACACACAGTGTTTATATGAGGATGTTTGTAATACAGTGGCGGAAGGAGTGTAAGAAGAAAGTAAAATGTTGACACCTTTCTCTCTTCCGACTGCCTTTATAAATCTCTCTCTATTTTTTCCCCTCTTTTGAAAGTTGTGAAAACATTATTGTGGAGTTTTCTTTGCTATTTGAGCTACTTTCTTATTCACCAATATAGAAATTTACCCAACTATGAGACTTAAACTTGAAACTGCGCCGACACCATGTGGCTGTGTGTGACGAGTGTATGTTTTTACACTACAATATTGAATAAATTATTAACTATCATTTCTATTCTGAGAAATGATGCTGCCTTCACGTGCTCTCAGAATTATTGTTAATACTAATGCCGCGTTCCAGGCAACCTGTAACCCGTGTTTTTCCAACCTTATACCCGTGAAAGTGCACTGGAACAGCAGTCAAACCCGTGACTTTCCATCCTTGAGCTCGTACTAGATCGATGTACTCCCAGTTACGAGCTCTGACGTCACATAGCCCGCGAAACCATAGAAAACAACAATGGCAGCCCCTACGGATGCAGTGTTTCTGCAGGCGGTACACGGTGAGAATACACTTTAGGACAATATAATGTTTCAGTCAAATTAATAATAATATAATAATGATAATAATACACACACGATTATGTATTACAATGTTATGTGTCTCTGAAACAATAAGTATGTATATTGCGCTCAGGTAGTTTGGCGTGACTGGCCTGGAACGCTACAAAGTCGTGAGTCGTGGTTTGAAGTCATGATTTACGTGCTCAAAAACCTGCCTAGAACGCAGCATAACTGTGCCATTGTGTGTGCTGACGCGCAAAATACACTGCAGCTGTTAACACCAGACAGAAGGAGATTCACATCACCATATGGAAAGAAGCGTAAATGGATGGAGAAGCATAGGTTACTGTAAAGCTACGTCTTAGTTGGTGCTTATCTTGGTGAAAGCCGAGTACAAATCAGCATGAAGTTTTAACATCTACTCTCGTGTAATGGAAATCATGAAGATCTGGATACGTCCAGTGACTGCGGTGAATAGTGCTGCTGGCGACAAGGGAAAGACCTTGTGACAGCCTGGAGAGACAGATGACAGGAGGAAAGAGACCCCAATGGGGTGGTAAGGGTTAGCTACCCTTGTCGGCAGTATCCAGCTCTGTGTTTACAGGATGCTGGAGACACCCGCCCAAGGCTTCTGAAAAATTAAAGGGGAAAATACCCCTAGAGTCTGCGAGAGCAGGGGCGGAAGATGACTCAATGTTGGACAACATGGTTAACGACTTTGGAATGGAAACGGATATGAGTATGGAGAGTACTTCACAAAAGACTAGTTCAGGTTCTGCAGTTAGCAAAGTCATTGAACTCCAAGCTTGTGTCTGTGGCTGGAGCAAGGCGACAACGGTCAGGGGTTTGAAGATTCATCAGGAAAATGAAATGCTTGAGGGAGAAGGGACAAGGGCCTCGCATTGATCAGTACTTCTTACAAAGTCAGTCAAGTCAGTTGAATGAAATCCAGCGACAGGAAGCAAACCACAGTTCGCAGGATATCAGCACCCCTGTCATAGAGGAGAGGAGGGTTTGCACAGTTAGTGATGAACACATTGATTCTTGTGAACCCGGTCAGACTAACCAGCATAAGAGAGAAAAGAACCTCAACGGGCATAGGCCTGGAGTTAGATGGCCAAGAGCTTGTGAGAAAACTGCATGGGACACGGTAAACACGGAATCTATGCTTTGCTTTGGAAAGATTAACTGGTACAGTTGAAAAGAAGCTGGATAAATTTGGGGACATAATTTACGCATATGGAAGTGAGAGGTTTGGTGTGGAAAAAAGGAAGGAAAAAGTACAAACTACTCCTGGAATGTCTAGACGGCAGCAGAAAATTGAAGGGTTAGTTAGAGAAAGGAGACAGCTGAGGAAGCAATGGAAAAGAGCAGAACAAAGTCAGAAGGAGGGACTCAATCTCTTACAAAGGGCCATAAAAGATAAGGTTGCAACATTACGCAGAGCTGAGCGCCTACGGAAACGCTACAAAAAGAAGGAGCGTGCGAGGGCTAATTTCTATAAAGATCCATTCAAATTCGTAAATAAGTTATTCACCAGGGAGAAGAATGGCACTTTAAAAGCATCTAGGATTGAGCTAGAGAGATATTTGGAGGAAACGCATACAGATGCAAAAAGGCATGAGCCTATGTCAATTCCGTCAGACATCCCACCTATCAATCCACCAGAATACCAAATGGAGGTCTGTGCACCTAAGTGGAAAGAGATAGAGCAGGCTGTGAGAAAGGCAAGGGCTTCATCATCTCCAGGGCCTAATGGAGTTCCGTACAGAGTGTACAAGAGTGCTTCAGGAGTTCTACGAATTCTGTGGAAATTGATAAAAGTGGCATGGGAAAAGCAGGTTGTACCTAGAGTATGGCGCCGAGCAGGTGGAATCTTTATACCAAAAGAAAAAGATGCTACAAGCATCAGTCAGTTTCGTCCTATTTCACTATTAAACGTCGAAGGTAAGATTTTCTTCAGCATTATTGCTCAGAGATTGTCAACCTACCTATTAAAGAATGGGTTTATTGACACTTCAGTTCAAAAAGCAGGCATTCCAGGGTTCTCAGGATCCTTAGAACACATCAATGTTATCTGGCAACGAATTCAATCAGCTAAAAAGGAGAGGAAGGAGCTCCATGTGACATTCCTGGATTTGGCTAATGCATATGGTTCAGTGCCACATGAGCTTCTTTGGGCAGCATTTGATTTTTTCAGGGTACCTATGTCGATAACAAATTTAGTGAAAGCCTATTTTGGAGATTTGCAATTTAGTTTCTCAACTCCAGAATTCAGCACTACATGGCAATGCTTAGAGGTTGGAATAATGGCAGGATGCACCATTTCTCCACTGGCTTTTACCATGGCAATGGAAGTAATCATTAGGGCATCAAAATGGGTAGTAGGAGGAGAGCGCTTGGCTTGTGGGATGCGACTACCACCAATCAGAGCATACATGGATGACATGACAACCATGACTACAACGGTAGCCTGCACTAATCGGTTATTGGGTAAGTTAACCGATAACATTGAATGGGCACGAATGCAATTTAAGCCATCTAAATCAAGGAGCATCTCGATATTTAAAGGCAAGGTAGTAGATAAAACATTCTTCATTAATGGTGAGGCAATGCCAACAGTTTCTGAGAAGCCAGTGAAGAGTCTTGGGAGATTGTACGATGGGGATCTAAAGGACACAGTTCGAGTGGGAGAAGTTAGACGACTGGAAGCGTTAATAAGTTCATATATCAGGAAATGGTTGGGAGTTCCACGCTGCCTCAGCAGAGAGGGACTTTATAGTAAAGGAATATTGCAGCTGCCAGTCTCTGCTTTAACACGAGGAGTTTAAGTGCACCAAGGTCAGACTGGAAATGACCTTAGTAGAGTCACGCGACAAATGTGTAAGGGAGGCAGGACATGTGTTAAAAACTGGTAGAAAGTGGTCAGCAAAGAAATCTGTGGAAGAGGCAAAGGCTGCCCTTCAATTGGTGATATCGTGGGACAGATACAGCATGGAAGAGGGGGTTTTGGACTCAGTTTAGCTCCTCCTAAATGGCACAAGGCAGCCCCAGCTCAAAGGAGGAAGCTGGTAGTCAACGAGGTGCGAAAGCAGGAGGAGAGGATGAGGTGTATAAAGGCCATTTCCCAGGCCAAGCAGGGAGAGTGGATGAGATGGGAGAGTGTGGAACAACACAAGATGGGCTGGCAAGACCTTTGGTCAATGGAAGAGAGTAGGATCAGTTTCTTTATCAGGTCAACATATGATGTTCTCCCATCACCACAGAACCTAAACCTCTGGGTAGGAGAGGATCCCGCTTGTCCTTTGTGTTCATCACCTGCCACATTAAGGCACATTTTGACAGGATGTAAGGTGGCTCTTAGCCAGGGTCGGTTTACTTGGCGCCATGACCAAGTACTGCAATGTTTGGCTTCAGCATTGGAAGATAAGCGTAACATGACCAATAAGTTGCCACCTGTTCTAGCAAAACATTACACACAGAAGACAATATTCCTCCGCCCAGGCGAGCAACCACCAAGAAAAGGTGTTAAAACCAATTCTCGTCCAGGACAACTGGAAGCTGCTAGGGACTGGAAAATGCTGGCTGATCTTGATCAACGGCTTATTTTTCCACCTGAGATTGCCACCACTAACCTCCGACCAGATAATGTTTTGTGGTCTGGATCAGCACGCATTGTTCAACTGATAGAGTTAACAGTGCCATGGGAGGATGCTGTAGATGAGGCATATGAGAGGAAGAAACTGCGGTATGCTCAGCTGGCCACTGAAGCAGAACAGCGAGGATGGAGAGTACAGGGTTTATCCAGTGGAAGTGGGTTGTCGAGGATTTGTGGCACACTCTACAACCCGGTTCCTCAGAGACGTCGGATTCAGTGGCCACGAGTTGTGTCGCACAGTAAAGAACTTATCTGAAGCAGCAGAGAGGAGCAGCAACTGGCTGTGGTTGAGACGGAAAGATTCTGGCTGGCTGTGTACAGGCCGCCACGCTACGGTTTCAAAGAATTCTTGAAAACTCGAAGAGTCTGTTGGTTTATTTGTATAGTTTGCATAGTAATATTATGTTCCTGTGTATCTTGCGTGAATGAGGATTGGTGTTTGGACAGATATTGTGTTTTGCGGTAGTATGCCATACGGAACCGTTGCCACTGAACCTGCTTTAATGACGGCAGTGGGGCTCGACAGCCTTAGTCAAACGGGTTGGCGCGTATGGTCGGGTTGCGGAGAGATTGTGAGAGATTGTGGTTAGGTCACATGTGAACTATGTCCTCTCAACTCAAAGTTTGAATGCTATGAGCTCGTAATCACGACTTCAGAAGTGGAAAGTACGACAGTTATGATAGCACATAAAGGCAGCATTACTCGAGTAATCTAAGGTCATGTCATCATAAGCATAATATGCTGAGAGTTTTTTCTTTTTCTTTATATATTTCTTTATATGTGTTTTTGTTTTACTCTTCTTATAAATGTGTTAAAGTCGTCATGAAATCAAATTTTACCATTCGTATTTTTATATGTAATATTGTAGTGTTTATTATAAATGATTTATCTGTGCACTTCATTATTTTTTTAAAATTCATGTACCCTTATAATCTTTAATCAAATACGTTACCCTTCCCTCCCCCCTCAAACCGACTTCTCTTCTCTTCCAGTCAAAATCTATTACTAGAGGGCGTGGCTATCAGCTGCCTCATCTTGGTTCGCGGGAGGCTCATATAAATATGGGGTGATTCTTTCCGGAAAATTTGGCTGCTCGTCCTCGTTCTCATCGTCGGGTTCCTCAATTAAAAACGCTTCATGGGAGGGTAACGGTGGTGAGTCCGGTGGAGAGAAATCCTCCACAACTGACTGTAAACTGGCATTCAAATCTGCCTTCATTTTGTTAACAACACCCAACCTCCAACGATCCAATCAATTCCCGAAGGACGAAATCAAGCCCTGCCCTAATTTTTTTTCTAATTTCAGAAGCCGTTTCACTCGGATATATGTCACAATAAGGAAAAAAGGACAATCTCAACTTCCGTTTCATGACGACTTTAACCTGTTTAAAATGTTAAGGGAGCGCCGTTACATAAGTTACGTCATGTCTAAAGCCTGTTTTATGCTTCTGCGTCGAATCGACGGCGTACCCCCGCAGACCCCTCTGCGTCGCCGCAGACCCCTCTCCGACCCCTCCGCTATAGCTCGACGTGCACCTCCAAAAAATTGTAACTATGTGTCAAGGCGACGCAGACCGCAAGGGCTGTGATTGGTCTGATGTACCGCGATGCAACGCAACCTGACGCAGAACCATAAAACGGCCATGATATATAAATATTGGACCTAGTTTGGACGTCGAATAGACTACAGACTGACTCAGTCATAAAGACAGTCTTTGCCGCCATCTAAAGGCATAATAATGTAACTTCTATTGCGGTTCACGGTCAGAGACCATTTTTTTCCAGTGGAAGGAAGACTTTGAGTGAGTTGCGTTGATACATATTTTTTGGTTTTAATATTTTTATTGTGTGGTATGGATACATAGAGGGATTATTTCACTTTATTTACAAAACACAGAGATTCAGTGTGGAGTGTTGCCAGCTTCATTGATTATAACGAATGCAGACCTCAATGAGCTCGCGACAACTTTATAAAGGGAGCTTTCGCTGCTCGTCAAATACACATTGTGGTTATAACTATAAAGTTTACTATATAGTTCTACCAGTTTACCAGCCCCTCATAGTAATACTGTGAGTAATACTGTATTTTGAGAGAAATAGATGAATTTACATGTTGTAAAGCTGACTGATTCCTCGACAGTGATGCAGTGTATCTAACACGCTAATAGTGCGATCAACTAACATGTTCATTATAAAGGTAGCCTGTTTAAAACACAAGATGCATAGTCTTGCACATCTTTGAAAATCGGAATAGCATTTATTTAACAGTATAGTTAACACATTTGTGTATATATTGCAGAGAAAGAAAACAGAGAGAGGCTCAAAGATTAATTTGCATATCCAAAGTCTTGATAAGGCATTGTAGTGTTTTTTGTGCCAATGTTATGATTACTGAGCGCTACATTTCTTCCTTTATTAAAAGTAAACACAACCATAAAGTACCTAACTGCACAAATTAAATTACATTAAGCACACATCCTTTTTTTATCGACATGACACAAAATTTGAACAATTTTTCCTTGTATGCCAGGAAAAGCTTTGTGATATAAGAACATAATGTTAGCATAACAATTATTACATTGATCAGTAAATGGTACTGTACCTGAACTTAACTCAAATCCTGTTAACATGAATATGTTGAAAGAACTTAACACTAACAAAGTGTTTTGTTAACAAAAAAGTTATTTTTTAAGTGTAAGATCATAATAAACTGACACAGATGAATGTAATGGAGGATGTTTTGAGTTTAGCATCCCAAGTTTAGCATTTCAATCCAATCCCATGCGGAGCATGCTGGAAAATTGACTGTACAGTTTCAGCTGTGAACAAAAAATGATTCATGTTATCCCAACTCAAAAGCATGATTCTTTAACAATTTTAAGTGAGTTGAGTGCAATGAAATCAAATTATGCAACTCATTTCAAATAAGTAAGAAGCAGAAGGAGGTTGCGGAGAGTTCAGCCTCCTTGACCCTTTAAGGAAGCATATGACGACGAGGTCGTTTCTTCCTAGCGATTGGCTGGACACAAGAGCGTGAGAAGCTGTTATGGCCGCCACAAACACTTTGAGCGCGGAGGGGGTACGACCCGCGTCCAAAAGCCCTGTCAGGCCTCGGCCCGCATAGCTAGGGGTTGAATGTAAACTGGGGACGGGACCGGGTGAAATAGGGACCCGGCTGTTTAGTGTTCGCACTGCTATGTGAGCGGCACTCACGTTCACCTTTTATCACTGAATGAACAGTGTCCACATGTGGGGGTGCATACTTCACAGTTGGCACACAACTCACGTTTATTACATCTCCCGCACGAGCTGGGGGGAGAATTGACATTACGGTGGATTTGTTTATGTGTAGGGGTTACGCTCATTACACTCGCCGCTGGAGAACATGATACTGTGTGAACAGTGCTTGTGTGTAGGAGTGCGTACTTCATAGTGGGCACATGACATACATTTAATGCTTCCGGCATGAGCTGGAGGAAAACTTGATACTGTGTGAACAGTGTTTGCGTGTAGGAGTGAGCACTTCGTAGTAGGGCTGCACGATATTGGTAAAAAAATGACATTGCGATATTTTATTTTTCGGCGATAAAGAGTTTAAAATTAAAGTTTACTAGAGTTTAATAAATGGAACCTTATTGTACAGTGTTTCCGATTTGCTATGTCTCTTGAGTTCAGTGTTGGACAGATCAGTTGTTTTAACCATTCATTAAAGTGAATCGGTTCAAAGGAGTCATTAGTTCGCGAATCGGACGTGTCATTAACGGACAACGGCACACGTTGTGTGATTATCCTGGCAGTTTAGGACAACGCACAAGATTTGTGTCAACAGAGAAAACATTTCATCACTGGATAGATTTTTTTTTTGTTTATTGAAAGTGTGGTTTATGTCATCTGAATGTGTGGAACGCAATTCAGAGAAGATAAGGCAACGCTATTTAGCACAATTCACAACCAGAACTTTTTTTAGTTCAGAAAAAAAATAAAAACTTCGGTCTTCCGACCTTTTACCATTGTGTATTCTCAAAGATATTCAGTCAACTCAATTCATTAATATGCGCGAGGGAGGGAGAGAGGAAGACAGTTTGAAGACGGAGAGAGTGCGCGCACGCGCGCGAACGGGGCTTTCACTCTCTCTGCTCGTTCTCTCAGTTAAACAAGCGCAGCAGTCAGTCATCGACATCACTCATCTACATCACTCACCGGTCAAATAAGGCTTTGGCGGGACAAAAATCCGCTTTAGTAAGGCTGACAGAAAACAGCGCGCAAGTTCCAGTCTTCTTGTGCTTGATGTTTAAACTGACAGGACTTGCAAATTGATAAACTCTCACTCTATGATGGTTAAACTTTTCAATTAATCCACGAATCACAAGCGTGATCACATGCAGCCTACTGATCATGAATCACGGACGATCCCTATACTTGACATTGCACATCCTGCGATGTGACTATCATGGATGCATACATCGCGATATCGATGCTAAAACGATACATCGTGCAGCCCTACTTCGTAGTGGGCACATGACCTACATTTAATGCATTTCCAGGGAGAATCGAGGGAGAATTTAAGACTGTGGAAACAGTGCTTGTGTGTAGGGGTGCGTATTTTTAGTACTTAGTCCAATTGCACTTATGCTGCGCTTAGATGGGGGGCGGGGTCACAGTTGAGCCTGACCAATCCCTGTTTTCCAACGCTGCCAAAGAGAGTGAGTCATGCGGGGCGGGGCCGGAGTGAGCTCAGCTGCTTTGGTGAAAAGATTCAGCTGGGAGACACGTTGCCAGGATGCGAACTCGGGTGCGAAAGTCTTATATTCCACCACTGAGCCACAGGGGGGAGTGAATAACAATGGAGAAAACTCTCACTTAGCAGAGAATGAGTCACGAGGGAGCGGGGCCGGCGTGGGCTCATTCGTTTGGTGCATAAGCACAGGAGAAAAAAGTCTCTCTATGTCGAATGTGAGTCACGTGGGGGCGGGGCCGGGGCCTGTTTTTGAGCGCTCATTAATACTCTAACCCCGCCGCTGTGAAACATAAGGGCGCGAGGGGCGGGGTCGCTTTCTGTACGTAAGGAAGCTGGCCGCAAACACAGTGAAGAGAACAGCATGTCCTAGTGAGAACAGCCGTTGCGACTGTGAGCAGTGGCGGCGCCAGAGGGGAGCTAGGTGGTGCTGTAGCTCCCCCTATAAAAGCCATAGCACCCGCCCAGCACCCCCAAGAAATGTCTGTAATTTTTATAATAATAATTTAAAAATATATATTTGGTCTAAAATAACATGAGGCCCAAACAGGCGATCTTCTTTGGCCAATGGACGGAGCGCCCGACGAACGTTTGCAGACATCCCAAGTCTCCCTTATATTGATAGCCGCTCCCTGATAGCCGCAAATTAGTTCAAATCTCCCGGCATCTAGAGCTCGCGAGCTCCAAACCATGTAGTGCGCGCAAGACAGAGAGAGCGAGAGACAAGCAACAGCCCAACCCGCCCCCCCAGGCAACAAAACCGATCGGAGCACCGTCTATTAAGTGTTAAGCATCCCCATAGCACCTGCAACAGAAAATCTCTGGAGCCACCACTGACTGTGAGTGAATGCAGTTTCAGCGTGGCTGTATCCCAGGCAAGAAAACACATTCATTGTGTCCGTCCGAGTCATGTAGACGGTTCATACATGACGTGCAAATCGGACGTTAAAATGTTCTGTACCCATTTCACCTGCTGTTAGAGCCGGGATTCGAACATGGGTCTATTAAAAAAATAAGAAAGATCTCCCTCGACTATGTTTATTCCTTGAAGTGTAGTCTGTTTGCTGATTGGTGTTCTTCTGTCAGAACTCAGGACCAGTGTTCGAATTATACCGTGAGCTTCGGGGGATACAGCTATTTCGACTGGTGACGTCACTCTCCATTTTATATAGGCTTACACACGAGAACCACTAATCTATATGCGAAATTCTGCGAAAGCTTGTTTAAACACACATTTGAGCACGTTTCCATTCAACAACCTTGTCCGTGAGATAGGCTAATAAACAACTGCTTGCATTAATGCAACCATTCTTGGCTTAGTTTCACCAAGATACAGACAATATTGGTACAGAGAGCTTCAGGAGCTGCATGAACTTTTAGCTAGCTAGCTAGACTATGACTTCAGTATAGATGAGAGAAACACTATGAACAACCAAATTAAGACAGTTCTAAAAACCTGTTTAGATGGCGAGCTGCTCATAACATTTACCACAAAGCACAACGCATGATGATATACATGGCAGTCAAAACTATAGGCAGAGATTAAAGTTGATTCAGCTACTTACTCTTAATTTTTCGCTGACACACCTAGTGAAGTGATATTAAAGAACCATATATGAAGGTAAAATGATGACATAAAGAATCGCATGCGCAGGGTAAGATTTGTGAAAGAGTACATAAGATTGCAAGCGTAAAATAAATTTGCATGCGCAAGAGAAGATTTGTAAAGGTGTAAATCGCCCTTCAAGAAAAAATATTTGCAGCATTTAACTGTTATTCATAAGTGTTATTCATGTATTTTGAAGCTGCAACTTCATGCTTACGCAAAATAAATAAGATCTGTATTCTTCAGACTTTAATTTTTCTGTGCTTACACTTTTGGCACGGTTTTTGCGCACAAATGCGGCCAAAAGCATTGCAAGCCTGTGAACAGCAATTTACAAGCGAAAACGACAGAGGCAGGAACTGCAAAACAGATTAATTGCGTAAAATCAAACTTTGTTTTAAAAAAATAAACTGTTGCAAATGTCTAAATGACTTCTTGTGTGCATGAGGCAAAAAAGTTCCTGAAATAACCCGATTTGTACAGTTGCGTCTTTCTTTTGCCTGTGCTTCCAGTTTTGGCACGATTCTCTCACTCACTGAGTTCCCTTTCGAGGGAACTCGCACTGCGTCGTTGAAAACGACTCTTTGGGGACGCTCCCTTAGCGTGCGCCTCTGAAGTATGAATGAAACTAATCCAATCCTGATTGGTGTTGCGTCATGACGTAACATGTGACGGCACATAAAAGTGACGCCGGCACACACACACATTAGCTTTCGCTCTTCAGCAAGCGCTCTCTGTGAAACTGTCGGTCTTATTTGGTGTTGTTTTGTCTATGCAAAGCTCTATATTATGGCGAGTGAACAATACACTAAGTGTGTGCACCCCTGCCCTAGATATCTCACGGGTGGGGACACGCATCAGTTGTGTGTGTATTGTTTAGGGGCGCAGAACGCACAGGCAGCTCTCGAGGGGGCTGCCTGTGAACACTGTGAAGCACTTCCTATTAGAGTGCTGCGCTCCCGCTTGGCTATATATTCTGATGATGGCCAGGCTCGCGATCCCCGCGATTCGGGTCCCGGCTTAGATCCGCGGCTTAGATCGTGGGGATCGCAGAAGGATCTCGCGGATGAGAACGAGACTGCTGAGGCACTTTTTCGTTCATCATCCGCAGATTCTATAACACTCGTTCACGACGCAGAAGCCCGCGATGCGGCTTCTTCTGCCCGTGACGAGTGCCCGGTGCTCGAGCTATCTGTTTCTGAGAAAGTAGATATGCTCAGCATCGGGAGCGAGCAACATGAGTCACACTCGTCGGCTCATGTTTCTGCTTATGTAGAGCTCGTGGAGGTTGTGACACGTGCTGTGGCCAGACTCAAAAAATAAATAAATAAATAATAAGATATAAAAAATATAATATATATATATATATATATATATATATCAGCTGGCCACAAAATAAGCAGGATGATCCCCATCAAAGCAAGCTAGACGAGAGATTCCTGCAGCACTGTTCACAACCTCAGCGCCGGGGCTTACCGTTTTTCCCAGATCTTCATAAAGATATCTCTAGATCCTGGGAAAAACCCCACTCTTTACATATCTCATCACATTCATTTTATGATTATTCGAATGTGGTGGGTGCGAGAGAGGCGGGTTATAGCAAGATGCCGCAGATGGAGGAAGCTTTAAAAAGCTATCTTTCTCCTGATGCGGTATCTTCGCTTAAAGCCCCGGCGCTGCCCAACAAACCGTGCAGGGACACCTCTGCACTGGTTGGCCGGGCTTATATGGCGGCTGGTCAGGCTGGTGCGTGCCTGCACTCTATACGATTTTGCAGGCGTACCAGGCCGATCTTCTTAAAGATCTAAATGAGGGCGAGGGACCGACTCCTGCTGACTTCGCGGAGTTGAGAGGAGCCACAGATTTGTCTCTCCGGGCCACTAAAGAGACGGCACGTGCCATAGGCCGCTCTTATGTCAGCTATGGTGGCTACAGAGAGACATCTGTGGCTAAATTTGTCCGGTATAAAAGAGACAAATATTTTTTTGTTGGATGCTCCGCTATCACCTTCTGGCCTGTTCTCCGATGCTGTCACTACAGTCGTCGACAGGTTTCAGGAAGCGAAGAAACAGTCAGCGGCGTTCCAACAGTATCTCCCTCACTGCTCTAAATCTGGATCTAGGAGGGCTGGTCCAAGTGGCCAGCCTCAGCCGTCAACCAGCTCCTCCCATCGGCAAGAGCAAAAGGAGAGTGTTGCCTCTAGAGCCCCTCCTGCGGAGCCTGGCAACAGAGGAAGCGCTCTCAACCAAAGTCCTCCACCCAGAAGGGTGACCTGAGGGCCGTCCTTCAGGCGAAGAGGGCCGTCCTTCATAATTGAAGATGAAGTGAGGACTGGGTGTTGTATGTGACAGGCTTTGGCTGCAGCAGGTGACCCAAGTAAGGAGGTGAGCGGCCGAGAAGGGTCTTATAAATGAAAGTGAACCAGTGAATTTTGCGGCGATTGTGAAGGGAGGGCCAGTTGACCAGGGCCGTGCACAGACCTTTTGAGGGGCATGTGCTGAAACTGAAAAAGGGCACCCCCCCTCCCCCTTTCTTTATATCAAGATTATTTAGTAAGCCTACATAAAATGAATAAATAGTCGCATCTTCCTGACAAATTCAATAACACAAAATAATATATATATATATATATATATATATATATATATATATATATATATATATGTATGTATATATATATTCTCTCTTTTTTGGCTATTCTGTTTGGTTTTATAAGCTAATTTGTATTATTTGGTTAACATGATTATGTATGACATTGAGAAGAGGGGAAGGTAGAGCAATGAGTCAAGTATTTTTGACAAACTATTTTTAAATATAATTTAAGTAATTATGTCCAACTCAATTCCAGATTATATAATCTGGAATTGAGTTGGACATACTATACTTTACTATAGCATATCCAACATGTATCCGCCTACCTGGCAAAAATTTGATACTGTGGAGGACCAGGGATGTTGGTCTCTTGAAGGTCTCTTATTCACTACATTTTCCCTAAAATAAGCCAGCAATGAAAAAAAAAAATATAAAATAGTGTGAAAAGTACAGTTGCAGTGAAAAGCATTTCTGAAGGATCATGTAACACTGAAGAGTACTGAACTGGGGTAATGATGCTGAAAAGCTTTGATCACAGACATAAATTACATTTTAAAATATATTCAAATAGAAAACAGTTATTTTAAATTGTAAAAATATTTCACAATATATTAGGCTACTGTTTTTGCTGTATTTTGGATCAAATAAATTAAGCCTTGCAATGAATTAAATCATGAATTACATTCTGCATGATAAAATATAAAGATTTCACAGTGATCTTCTGTAATGTTATTTTTTAGTTACTACTACAA
This sequence comes from Gila robusta, assembly GCA_030770095.1. Lineage (NCBI taxonomy): Eukaryota > Metazoa > Chordata > Actinopteri > Cypriniformes > Leuciscidae > Gila > Gila robusta. The sequence goes on along the minus strand of JAVALU010001456.1, from coordinate 147,940 downwards.
CATTACTGTAGTAAAACCATGTTTTACTACATTTTATACACGTGAGTACGAGCGGAAAGTAGCCTATAGATTAAAAAATTAGCTAGATAGCAAATACGTGCATATTAACAGCCTTGAATGAACCATAATTTAATATTATTACCATAACATGATTAGCCTAAATGTTAATAAATTAAGTGTATCAGCAATCATAAATCAAAGAAGAATATTTATTAAGAAATAAATATATGTTACCTAGGTGACGAGGATCACTCGTCGCTTTGTGTAAGTTCAGCGCGGGGGCGCACCTGTTATGATTTTCTGATGGTAAAAACAAATTATATGTTGTTTAATTACCTATCAATATATCGTTTTTGACCAGCGAATGTGTGCAAATGTGCATTCTTTTTGTCCGTCATTAAAACGGCGCGGGCAACTGCCGTCATCACATTACATTTTCATCAACAGGTTACAAACTAGTTTGTTAACGTTAACTATATAGGCGGGGCGCTCATTTTTTTTCTGTTGTAAAATACATTTGGCCAAAATTGCAATTTATAAAAGAGGAAATGCTACTGTATGCACGCACAGGGTATTTAAGTGTAGGCTATGTATTGGTTATGACTATGGCAAATGCTAGCCTAGACCTCTCTCTCAGGCGACGTCCCACATGTCTCAGTCAGTGAGTCAGACATCAAATAAATAAAATATGAGTCTTTATAGACATAGTGTTTAGTAGTACTTATTCAAACAACAAGATATTTATTTACCCTTCGCAAAACTTCGTTCAGCTGCTGTCTACTGTGCGGCTGCTGTGGAACTTCAGTTGATTCAGTGAATATAGAGGGGGCGGAGTTATCAGCTTACTGACAGCTTGAGGATCGAATAAGATTTACACAAGCTCGTTTTAAGAACTTTCATTGGCTAAATATTTGTAAAACAGACAGACAGGCGTAAAGGGTGACCAATAGCATTGATAAAAAAAATAAAAAAAAACACCACCAAAAAAAGGGCACTTCGGAGTGTAAGGGCAAAAAGGGCATGTGCTCTGCACAGGTTGAGCCCTACCTGTGCACGTGCCTGCAGTTGACAGATGAATATAAAGCGCAGTGGAGTGTATTTAAAGGAGCATTTATGGCAAACCTGATAGCTGAATGGTAAAGAGTGTCAAGAGTTGATAAAGTAGACTTGCAAGCAACCCTGTATATAGTGTCTCCGTAGTCTAACATGGGTAGAATGGTCATTTGAATAAGAGTAAGTTTGGCAGAAGTGGTGAAGGACGAGCGGTTTCTGTGAAGGAAACCAAGCTTGGCCTTCACCTTAGATTGCAGCTTTGATATGTGGATGGAGAAAGAAAGTGTAGTTTCCAACCAGATGCCCAAGTATTTATATGCAGTGACTTGTTCTAGAATAGCCCCCTTGCAAGTAGTGATTTTAAGGGCTGGAGGAAGCGTAGTACCCTTACGGTAAAACCACATGGTTTTTGTTTTTAAGGTATTAAGAGTGAGTTTGAGTTGTGTAAAGGATTGCTGTAGTTGGAAAAAGCTATCTTGCAAGGTAGCTTGAACAGCATCAGGGGAGGAACCCGTGGCATAAAGGATTGTATCATCAGCATATAAGTGAATGAGTGAATTACCAACTGCCTGGGGAATGTTATTAATATAAATTGAGAAAAGTGTAGGGCCAAGGATGGAGCCTTGGGGGACACCCCTGGTGACTGGTAGAGAATGGGGAAAAAAAAGGTTTTCAAATCTTACACGTTGAACCCGGTGAGAAAGATAATTTGAAAACCAAACCAGTGAGTGATCAGTGACACCAATGCTGCTAAGTCTGTGGATAAGTATGTTGTGGTCCACAGAGTCAAAGGCTTTTGCAAGGTCAATAAATATAGCAGCGCAGTGTTGTTTGATATCTAACGCGGATGTAATGTCATTGAGGACTTTAGTGGTAGATGTAACACAACCATACCCTGATCGGAAGCCAGACTGTGCCCCGGAGATGATACCGTTTACATTAAGGTGATTGATTAGTTGTTTATTAACAAGTTTTTCCATAATTTTAGACACACAAGGCAAGATGGAGATTGGCCTGTAATTGTTTAAGTCAGCCTGATCACCGCCCTTATACAGAGGAAGCACAACCGCTTCTTTCCAAGCAGGTGGAATCTCGGCTGTATAGAAGGATAGATTAATGAGGGCTGTTAGAGGAGCCGCAATAACCGGGGCAGCAATTTTTATGAAAAAAGCAGCAAGATCATCTGATCCAGCCATTTTATTGGGGTCCTGAGCCGTCAATTCCTTCAGGACTTCCCCCACTAAAACAGGCCGCATGGAAAAACTGTGAGGAGGTGCTAAGAGGCTGCAGGTATTAGAGACTGCAGGGGCTGTAGCAATAGGGTTTAACGCCTTGGAAACCAAGCCAGAATTTATGAAGTGGTGATTGAATGCTTCAGCCATGGAGTTTTTATTAGTAACAACTATGTCATCCACTTTTAGGGACAATGGTATGGTCCGGGGTTTGTTTTCAAGTTTTTTTACCGTATTCCAAAATGCTTTTGGGTTCGCACCACAAAGTGTGAACTGTTCTTTAAAGAAGCCAGCTTTAGCCACCCTCACCGCTTGTGTGGCCTTGTTCCTGATTTGACGAAATAAAAGGTTGTCTTTGGCAGAATGTGACTTACGTGCTCTGCGCCAGGCTGTATTTTTTTGCTGAAGCAGAACAGCTAGATCACGATTAATCCATGGGCTGTTACGGTTTTTTATGCATATCTTTTTGCTTGGGGCATGTTTGTTGATCACAGCAGTAAGAAGATCTTTAAACAACAGCCATGCATCATTCACGGTGGGAATCAGGCTGACTCTATACCAACTTACTTGGGCCAGATCTCGTAAAAAAGCTTGACCATCAAAATGTTTCAGAGTACGTTTAGTAGTGATTACAACAGGCTGTTTGACAGAAAGGTGTTTTCTAACACAAGCAATGAAACAGTGGTCGCTGTAGTCATTGCAAAAGACACCCGATAGGTACATGAGTGGGGCGTTTGTAAACACAACATCTATCAATGTGGCCTTGTCACAACTTTTTGGGTTGTATCTGGTAGGTAGGTTTATGATTTGGTGAAGGTTTAGGCAGTCAAATTGTTGTACAACTTTCTCAGGGGGCTTAAGCATGTCCTAGTTTAGGCCATTGCTTAGGCCATTGCTTAGGCCTAGGCCATTGCTTAAGGCCTCTAGGGCACATGCTGGTGCAGATGGAGGACGATAGCAGCCAGCCACAGATAAAGAAAAGCTGTTTGATAGTTTCATGTTAAGAACAAGAAGATCATACTGTTTGGGTATAGACTTTGCCAGGGCTATACTACATTGAAGGTGTTCTTTGGTGAAAATTGCCACCCCCCCACCCTTAGATGACCTATCCTGCCGAAAAAGGTTGTAACCAGATAAATACAGATCAGGGTAGGGAATAGAGTTACGCAGCCATGTTGTCCCGCCGTCCTGGATGCTTCGGGCCACATCGATTTCCAGCGAACGCACACCGTGGCGTTCGCCCCAAAAGCTTGCAACAGGGCACCGACTAAGGTTACAAAATCTTTCTCGACTTTTTCCTGCCGGTCCTCCGCTTCAGGAGGTCGAGAATAGTGCTTGAAAAACACCCGAGGCCAGTCTCGAGGGGCTGGTTCCCTTAGTAGATTTTGTGGAAGATTGGCAATGCCTTCCGAATATATCTATATGGGTCCTGAATATTATAAAATATGGGTACAGATTGCAGTTCGGTCACCGACCTCCCAAGTTTGCTGGGGTGGTACCGACTGCAGTGGTTCCAGAACAGGCTCGGGTTATGGAACAAGAGGTACAGACTCTACTGGATAAAGGGGCAATAGAAAGTGTTCCCCTACCAGACAGGGAGTCCGGGTTTTACAGCCGGTACTTTATAGTTCCAAAGAAGGATGGCGGACTGAGGTCAATTTTAGATCTAAGGCTTTCGAATCGTTCTTTGAGGAGATCCAGGTTCAAAATGCTTACTATTCCCATTATCGTGAACCAAATCAGATCCAAGGACTCGTTTGTCACGATAGATCTAAAATACGCTTATTTTCATGTCTCCATCCTTCCATGTCACAGGAGGTTCCTGAGGTTCGCTTTCGGGGGCGAAGCATACCAATATCGGGTTCTTTCGTTCGGCCTAGCACTCTCTCCCTGCACGTTCACTAAGTGTATGGATGCGGCTCTGGCTCCACTGAGGCTTCAGGGCATCTGTATACTGAATTACATCGACAACTGGCTCATATTGGCCCAGTCTCGAGAAATGGCAGTTCGGCATCGAGATGTCGTCCTTGGCCACATTCAGAACCGGGGGTTGAGACTCAACACTAAGAAAAATGTGTTGGACCCAGCTCAGAAGACTACTCTTCTGGGCGTGGTATGGAATTCGGTTACGATGCGGGCACGTATGTCTCCCGCGCGTATCGAATCCATCCTGGCCATGGTGTCCGGGATAAAGCTAGGCCAGGCCATCACTGTAAAGCAATTTCAAAGACTGCTGGGCCTCATGACAGCGGCATCCAACATAATTCTTTTGGGCCTGCTCCACATGAGGCCCCTTCAGTGGTGGCTCAAAGCCAAGGGTTTCTTTCCCCAAGGGGAATCCGTTCCGTATAATAAAGGTTACGCGCAGATGCCTTCGTTCCCTATTAATATGGAAGAAACCTTGGTTCTTGTCCCAAGGGCCAGTGTTAGGGGCGTCATGTCGCCGGAAAACTGTTTCGACAAACGCTTCCCTCACTGGCTGGGGTCTGTGGCAGGACCATCATCATTCTTGGCATATAAATTGCCTAGAGATGTTGGCTGTGTTCAGGGCTCTGAGGAGCTTCCTCCCAGACATCAAGGGTTACCACGTCTTTTGATACGTTCGGACAGTACATCAGTGGTAGCTTATCTGAACCGACAAGGGGGACTCAGATCGCGCCCTCTATCCAGATTGGCGCATCAGATCATTTTATGGTCCCAAGGGAAAATATTATCTATAGGAGCAATATATGTCCCGGGGGTTCTGAATCAGGGAGCAGACATCCTGTCGAGGCAGGGGCTGAGGCCCGGGGAATGGAGACTCAATCCAGAGGTGGTGGAGTTGATATGTCAGAGGTTTGGACCATTGGAAGTGGATCTGTTTGCGTCTCAATGGACGTCCCACTGTCCACTTTGGTTCTCCCTCACTCATCCAACCCCGCTGGGGTTGGTTGCCATGGTACAGGCCTGGCCGAGGCTTCGCCTGTATGCTTTTCCCCCGATCGCTCTGCTCCCGGGAGTCCTGGAGAGGGTCCGTCAGGAGGGCATCAGTCTTCTTCTGGTAGCCTGTTTTGGCCAGCCCGAGTATGGTTTTCAGATTTAATTTCACTCCTGATAGCTCCGCCATCGCAGATTCCTCTTAGGAGGGATCTGTTGTCTCAGACGGAGTGCACTATATTCCATCCTCGTCCGGAGCTGTGGAAATTGTGGGTCTGGCCTCTGAGGGGGTTCAGTACCTAGATGCTGGTCTATCATCTGGGGTGGTTGAAACCATACTCATCTCTAGGGCTCTGTCTACTAGGAGATTATATGGCCTCAAGTGGAATGTTTTTCCACTTGGTGTAGAGAACATGAGTTAGGCCCAGTTAACTGCCCAATGGATTCAGTTCTGGAGTTTCTTCAAGATCGTTTCTCTGCGAATCTCTCCCCGTCCACACGTAGGGTGTACGTGGCTGCCATTGCGGCGTTCCATGCACTACTAAATGTTGGGCCTTTGGGGAGGCACCAACTGGTCATACTATTTCTCCATGGCATTTGGAGGATGAGACCGACAGTCAGGTCCAGGGTTCCTTCCTGGGTCCTGGCGGTGGTTCTCGAAGGGCTATCCCTGGCTCCCTTCGAATACCTCCAGTCGGCTTCGCCTAGGACCTCACGTTCAAGATAGCCTTTCTCTTAGCTATTTCTTTAAAGAGACTGGGAGATCTCCAAGCCCTGGCATTATCGCCAGCTTGCTTGGGGTTTGCCCCCGGCGGAGTTAAGGCCATCCTGCATCCGAGACCCAGCTATGTGCCTTGAGTGTAATCTAACATGGCTAGGTCCATGGTCCTGCAAATATTTCATCCTCCACCTCATGTGTCGGCAGAAAAGGAGAGGTTCCTTGCTCTGCCAGTCAGAGTTCTGAGTATTTACCTTGAGAGGTCCTCTTCTTCTACTGTAGTGTGTTTTGGGTCACCTATTAGGGGCTCCCGGCTATACAAACCATAAGTAGGCCTACAAGGTGCGCAATTTGCCTTCACCTTTGGCCGTAAGGGATCATTCTACTAGAGGCATGGCGTCCTCTAGGGTCCTCCTCTCGGGAGTGCCCCTCCAGGAGATCTGTGAGGCAGCCGGTTGGGCTACCCCGCACACTTTTATCAGGTTTATAGTCTGCACCTCCCTAGTACACAACCTTGCCCCTTCATACCTATCTGATCTCCTGCACGGTCCAACTTCCACCCGCTCCCTTAGATCCTCTTCCTCCATACACCTGTCTGTCCCCCCTGCTCGTCTCACCACAATGGGGAGCAGAGCATTCAGCCGCTCTGCCCCCCGCCTCTGGAACTCTTTACCACCTCACCTTAGAAACATCGATTCATTCTCTCATTTTAAATCACAACTCAAAACGCATCTGTTTAAAACTGCCTACCACTTGTGATTTAAATTTTGCTTTTATCTTGTTTTAATGTTCTATTGTTTTGGCTTTGCTGCTTTTAAATGTTTTGCATTTCTGTACGGTGTCCTTGAGTGCCAAGAAAGGCGCCTCAAATAAAATGTATTATTATTATTATTATTAGTACGCCTGCCGCACGTGTGCTCTCGTCCTAGCTGAGTGCCTGAGATCAGTTTCACTCTAGGGCAGGCCTTTTTCGGTGCGTGGCCTAGTGGGCATTCGTTCCCCAAAGAGTCGTTTTCAACGACGCAGTGCGAGTTCCCTCGAAAGGGAACGTCTCGGGTTATGACTATAACCCTTGTTCCCTGAGAAGGGAACGAGACACTGCGTCGTCTTGCCACGCCCCTCTAAGCCTAGGAGCAGCTTGCTTCATCGTGAGGCTAATGTGTGTGTGTGCCGGCGTCACTTTTATGTGCCGTCACATGTTACGTCATGACGCAACACCAATCAGGATTGGATTAGTTTCATTCATACTTCAGAGGCGCACGCTAAGGGAGCGTCCCCAAAGAGTCGTTTTCAACGACGCAGTGTCTCGTTCCCTTCTCAGGGAACAAGGGTTATAGTCATAACCCGAGACGTTTTGCAAGCGTGAAGAGGAGGGCGGGTCCACCTTCTTCACGTAGCCAATCAGATGAGCTTCTCGCTGACTCTCGTTTTACTCTTATCTGATTGGTTCAATAAACACGCCAGTCACCAGAACACATCTTTATCTTTATTTGGCTCAGATATGTTCTCATTGCCGAAATGGTACTTTTAATGCACACATACACGTTAAATAAATAAATAAACGAACAAATAAATAAATCATGATTGCTTAATAAGCTGTGCACCAGGCTGACTGACATTCATATTGAATTTCGAGCTGGTGTTAATGTTATTGGATTGAAATTTTATACATTATATAATCTGTTACACCACTGAGCTGATGTTAAACTTTACAATCATGTAATTTTATGTAATAATACCATTCTGATGCAGTGTTTTTCACATCATGTCTCTGTTTGTGGTATTTAACACTCAATTATATATTTTGAAATATTGTCTTGCACTGCCAATATTGATTCTGATTACTTCCGTGTGACTGATCAAGCTATTATATGTGTAGACCAGCTAGGGTTATTTATTATCTCCTAAGTGCATAATTCCTAATGTGTAAATATGTTTATGACATTCATGGGTTAAATTGGCATACATGCTATGTGGTTATATATTTGTATTGCATTTCACTCGTTCTAATGTTCTAGAGATTACGGTAAATGTTTATGTGAGGGGTACTCATCAAAAACTTTGTGTTTGACCAGCATGTATGTTTTTATTTGTGATTGGTCATTGGTTTACTTGCTCCCGCCCATGTGCAGGGATTGATAATTCTGATTGGTATAGGGAGGAAGAGGGAGAGATGAAGGAGGCAGATCGGAAAGTGATGTCGCACTTTTATTTTCTGGTGATTGAGAGAAAGAAATATCAAAATAACAGCTGACTAAGTGGTTAAAGACGATATCTAGTGAATATATAAAGTGTTAAAGAACGTTTCTTTAAATCGTTTCTTTTGTTATACTCTGACAAGGTGTATAAACAGACGTATAGGTTACTGCTGCTGAGCGCGCTGTAATCTCCTGTTCTTTTACGGCGAGTAAAAGACTTTCACGTGCGGCTGGACCTGAGTGTGTTGATCGTTCCGAGGAAGACGACTACAGTATGGAGGAACCAGATAGCGTTCTAAATCCCCTCGCGGTTTAGAATTCCTCTGGCATCGCGGGACGCATAATCAATCAGCGGACAGCTGTTGAGACGGCAGACGCGTACGGAGTGTCTAGCGTGATCTGTGGATCTGTGTTGAAACGGGAAGACACAGGTACACTTGTTTGTTTATTTAGCTCTTTGTGAGCGAAGAGGCCTTTTGTTGGTTTTCACGGCCACACCGTTCTCAAGCAACGACACAGGCCTGCAACAGGTTGGGGTTATTGAAACTAAGAGTGTGTGTGGGCCCACATTATTTATTTGTTGTCTAATTTGGTCATTTGTTTTATGCTGAGTGTTTTGTATTTTGATTTCTGATATTATAGTAGCCTACTATATATCAACAGGGAATTACATTACTGGTTTCTTGCTGATACAAAATTGAATATTCATATTTGAGTATTATATTGGAATTTATGATCTAAGAGGATCAAGAGGTGATTTGTGTGAAAGAAATACACAACAGACATTTGAACATTTAATTAAATTCTTTTACTTTGATTTACAATATTTTATCATTTCATCTATCTTTGTTAAATAAAATGACTTGTTAATTGATAAGAGCTTACCTTTTTGTGATTTTTATAACAGCTTATCAGAAAGACAATCATCTAGCAACTTCATTTAAGTAAAGTGATTAAAGGGGGAAAGGGGAAGAAAGTAAATTAGTTAAGTCGAGAGACACATCATTAGAACCCGGTGCTCCGCCCATCAAAGAAGAGGGTAGGGGGCGCTACATATGTAGCGTAGTATGAATGACAAAATGCTTTCTCTGTGTCCAGATTTGACTAATGAAAAACTGATACTAAATCAACATGAACTCAACTTTGACAAAAAAGTAACTAATAATGTCTGAATAAAAACCCAGCAACCAGGGAATACACGGCATAGATATGTGTATATATAGGGCTATACAGCCATCTAGTGGTTACATGATGGCATTGTAGGGAACTCAACAATACGTCATCGACGCTATGGGGAACGATATACCAACACCACCATGCTAAGGGGAGTGCATGCCAAGAGGCAGTGGTGCATAATTTAGAGATGCTCTTAAAATACATGTTAAAGGGAAACAAATATTATTATAACTCATTTTAGTAAAATAATAATAATAATTTTGGGATCCCCCCTGATCAGTTGACCGGTGAAATTATGCATGCAGTAGTGCAGATACTAGGCCTACATTCAGCAGCATCAAGATTACAAACTGATATGGCCTGATGAGCAGGATACATGCACTAGAAATTTCCTTTCTTAACACACCAGCTCAAAATTCAGTTTTGGCTCCTATAGTCAGCCTAATGGTGCACAGCCTATTAAGCAATCAATAATAAATATTTATTTATTTATTTATTCATTCACTCATTCATTTATTTATTTGTTTGTTTATTTATTTATTTAACATGTATGTGTGCATTAAAAGTACCATTTCGGCAATGAGAACATTTCTGAGCCAAATAAAGATAAAGATGTGTTCTGGTGACTGGCGTGTTTATTGAACCAATCAGATAAGAGTAAAACGAGAGTCAGCGAGAAGCTCATCTGATTGGCTACATAAAGAAGGTGGACCCGCCCTCCTCGTCGTGCTTGCAAAACGTCTAGGTTACGACTGTAACCTCTGTTCCGTGAGAACAGGGAACGAGACAATACGTCATCGACGCTATGGGGAACGCCTCAGGCGTGACAGGTGTCTGAAATCACTATCAAATCACGGCAATCACATTGACCGGCGACAGCCCGTGAATCATTAGCGTGAATGATTAACGTACGACCTAAAGTATATAAGGGCGCCTTGCAAACATGACAAATCACCTTATCGTCTGAAGGGACTGTACGGTAGGCAAGCCCCGAGGCATGGCAGGGAGACGTATTGTCTCGTTCCCTGTTCTCAGGGAACATAGGTTACAGTCGTAACCTAGACGTTCCCTTTCGAAGGGAACTCAACAATACGTCATCGACGCTATGGGGAACGATATACCAACACCACCATGCTAAGGGGAGTGCATGCCAAGAGGCAGTGACAACTGTCAGAACCAGCAACTTTAAATGAAACGCTAGAACCACTAACCCTCAGGTCACACTGGGCTGTCAGTGACAGCATTCCCTACGGTCATAGCCCAAGCTACAGCCTCACAGGAAAACCTTCATAAACATGGTTAAATGAAAGGCCTACCTGGGCCGGCTCCGGGCCTGGAACCACAGCTTTCAATTAGAAGGGGTCCCTTCTAGGGAATGTGGCTAGGGAACCCGAAGGAACCCCAGCCAATCACTATTCAGGGGAACGTACTCACCCCGAAAAGCCACCAGGACGGCCTGACCTGGCGTCAGAACATAGACACTTAGTCTGGCCACTTCCTGTCTGTCTGAAGACAGAGCCTCTGGACAAATGCCTTAAGGCATCCAACCCGAGGGACTGCGAAGCTGGCAGTGAACTACTCGGCCCGGATCTCAGAGACGGGATATCCCGGAGAGTATGACTCAGCATAGTGCTTTCCAACCCTTGCTAGCGAGGGGAGTTTCTCTACTCGATCCACGGACCAACCCAGTGTCTGTGTTTCAAAACACTGAGGAGACCTGTGAAGGCCTAAGAGCTGATCTAACTGGGAGGCCTCACGAGAGGCCTACGACCGTCTGACCAGACTCAGGAGGCCGCATGCTCATAGTGACCCTCGGCAAAGTCCTTTTAGGCAAGTCATGCCACTCGGCCGCCATCTTGGCAACGCCTCCGGGCAGCTATTTCGGACTAACAAGACCAGGCTCCTATCTAAATGAATGGGCAGAGAGTCAGAACTGCACTTTCACTGGTCACCGGGACATAAAAACTGCATGTATAGAAACAGCAATAAAATATGATAAAAATCGCTGAAAAAGTTTGATGACTTTGCCCCAAAATAAGGTTTAAAACGCCTTTTCCCCCACAGGTTATACTTTACTACGCATGCGCAAGGGCTCTCTCCCTCTCTGACGTGCGCGCGCTGCACGGTTTGAAGCACAGTATTTGTGAGCTCTCGCTCGCTCGCTCTAGATTCTGGGAAATTTGAACTAATTTGCGGGCATCAGGGAGCCGCTCTAAATATGCGGTAGACACTTTGGATGTCTGATATTTACACAACGCACACATACACTGCATATCAAATCTGCCGCCTTTTCAAACAGTAACGTATTTTCCACTGTCGCAAACCTCAACTGTGCGCATCCGTCAGTGGAACCAGACGATAGGCTTAAATGTTTCCCGGCTTGACTGTTAAAAGCAGACGATTGGCTTTCCAGTGGGAGGGGCGGGACATGTGCATACAACCGCCATCTTTGGCGTTACGGGTTTTCCCTATATAGTTGTATTGAGGATTGAGTAAGTGGCATGTCTCTATATAAATAGTCTCTGCCCTCGGTGAGGGGAGCACAAGGTCCGCCTGGTAGGCAAACCAGGCTGTAGGCAGGAAAGGTTTCGGGAGGGAACCAGTAGCAGAGAATGAACACTTTAGCGAGCCAGGGCGCAAGCTCGCCTTCAGCAGCTGCCTACTAAGGCTAGCTGAGACTGATAGCAAGAGGCCACTAGCTTCATAAACCCAGCACCATAGGGAACCATTCACAGGGAGGCCTGGAGAAGCCTACAACCTGATAACCACAGTATGTGGGGACCGTCAGGGAGGCCTGGTGAGGCCTACTACCTGATAACCACAACCTGTGGGAACTCACCTTCAGGGAGGCCTGGTGAGGCCTACTACCTGACCGTACTCACTCAAGGAGGCCTGGAGGAGCCTACTACCCGATAACCACAATGTGTGGGAACTCACCTTCAGGGAGGCCTGGTGAGGCCTACTACCTGATAACCACAACCTGTGGGAACTCACCTTCAGGGAGGCCTGGTGAGGCCTACTACCTAACCATTCTCATTCAAGGAGGCCTGGAGGAGCCTACTACCTGATAATCAGAGCATATGGGAACTCACCTTCAGGGAGGCCTGGTGAGGCCTACTACCTGACAGCCAAAATATTTGGGAGCTCACATCCAGGTAGGCCCAGAGAGGCCTACTACCTGACAGCCACAATATTTGGGAGCTCGCATTCAGGGAGGCCCAGAGAGGCCTACTACCTGATAGCCAACGTAAGTGGGAATTCGCCTTCAGGGCGGCCGGGTGAGGCCTACTACCTGATAACCATCTTAAGTGGGAATTCACCTTCAGGGAGGCCTGAGTGGCCTACTACCTGATAACCACTGGTAGTTATGAGCCCGGGTGATAGTACAAGGTGGCCTGCTAAGGCCAGCCAGCTGGGGACTCGCCTATCAGGGAGGCCCGGTCGGGCCTACTAGCTGATATCAAGTCATATTCTGCTTTAACGTACACCATTGGGAACCATACTACACAAGCATAATTTACTATTGGGCTTCCAGTAGCGCTATAAGGTATGTCCCACAATGTTGGGACTCGCCTCCGAGGAGGCCTGTTTAAGGCCTACTACCCATCAGTGAGTCAACTGCCCGAACCACCAAGGCCAACCACGTAAAGTGAGCTGGCCTACAGTGCCCTCTAGGGGGCTATCCAATCAAGGAGACCTGCTGAGGCTGACTACCTAATGGCGCAGCCTTCGTTGGCAGAAAAGCTGTTTACACAGCGCCTACAGCATCCTGGTGCCTAATCACATTGCCCATGGCAGTGTACTCCGCAAGAAAGCTAGCACCCTTAAAACAAGGGGAGTACAACATACGCCACTCTGCCTCAACAGAGGCCCCAGTTAGTCAGGGGCCTACCATCTATGCATGGGCGTCAGCTCAGGGCAATGCTCTGGCTTCAGGGGAGCGTAATTCAACTAAAGAAGACGTGAAGGCTTACTTCATACTCGACCTGAGCCATAGTGGTGCAAGGTAGGATAAACAGAACTGGGAGTGAAGTGCTCAGACCTACCCTGTATCACAGGGGAATACTCACACCTCACCCTGAGGTTACCAGGGTGCGGGCCTGCCAGCGGCTCTAGGGGTGACAGAAATGTATCTGTGCCCAACGTAGGGGAGTGGGGCTTGAATGAAAGCCAACCACCTAAAACCCAGCGCTCGAGCAGTAGCTCAGCGAGGTGAGTGAAGCCTATACTGGCGGCCTAAATCTGTAGGCCAGTTCTGCACGGCAGGGCCGGGGAGGAGATCCAGTCTTCTTCGTGTGAAGTGAAAGACGGCCTAACCCTGCTCAAAAAGGACTTACATACCACGGAGGCCTAATTGAGGCCTACCATGTCCTTATAAACCATCCTCTGCACCACACTGCATTACTCTAGTCACCCTAGAATGCAGAGAAGGGGGCGGGCCTTGGCCTAACGACTCCCATGGGAGAGGCTGTTATACAGGGATGCCAGAAACCTACATTCACAAAGTGAAGGGTCAGAGGAAGAAATGCTAATTTTAGCAGAACGCCTCTATTATCCCTGACACAGCTTAGGCCAGCTACAGAGGCGGCCCTGGTGAGGGCTAGCCTGTAAGCATAGATCTATCTGAGGGCTCGGAGGAGCCACAGCCTACTAAAGAATATATTGTAGTCTGTATTATTCCATACAAAGGGCTGCAGAATCGCTCAGCCTAATGAAAACTCAAACAGAGCTCAAGGGGCGAAATACTCAGAGAAGTCAAAACGGTCCCATGGGCCGGACATAAGATCTATCTGAAGCTCTAGCGTCAGTCAACACTCTAAGTAAAAAATTCTATAAGAGAGAGACCAACTACTCTACCCTGAGGTGGCTAACATAGTTATCGTTCTGGCCACCTAACGGGGAACTTCAGGGCCCTAATAATCCAGGAAACTTCTCTTACCTTATTACCTTGACATGACCCCATAGCTCTATACAGGGAACGAGGTCTGTAGAGATATACATTTTGGAATTTTAATTCACAAAAAAATTATTCTTAAAAAGACCAGTCAGCTCACCTGCGGCGTGCGGAGTGAAGACTCGCCAGATAGTTCTTTATGAACCTGGGGTCCACCACTTTGCATGCCTGAAAGAGGCGTTTCTACTAACCAAGCCTAGGCGGGCCATTGGAACATCGTTCTTATCATAGGCTCAGCCCCAGGCCTGATGTAATGAACGTCTGGGGAGTCAGAAGAGAGGAGAGGGCTGTGATGTAATGAAGCCCTCCAGGGATATTATCCATCAGAGAAGCTGTGTGCGCTTGTGACGGTTTCTTGCAGTTGCTGCTCTTCAGGACGAGCACGAGATGGCTGAGGAGGTTTATAATCAGGTAGATCCTGAACCCTCTCAGCCACCCTGCCCCGTGTATGCAGAGCTGGCGGATGTTGTGGAGCGCGCCGCCGGCAGGCTGTAGCTGCCGTGGCAACACGCGAGAGGAGAGACCGCTCGCGGTAAAATCGACGATCGGTTTCTCCCCGGCCATACACCAACAGCTCAGGTGAGCCTTCCATTCCTTCCTGATCTTCACACGGAGATCGAGAGGGCATGGAAGAGCCCATACTCTGCCCGTTTTCACCGACATCAGCGGGTTAGTTTCGCTGATGTTGAGGGGATCGCAGAGCATGGGTATGTGTCGATGCCGCCCATTTGACGAGTCGTTTGCGAACAATCTTGTGTATGGGCCGGCGTTGACACTGAGAGCTCCAACCCTGCCATCCAAACTGTTTAAGACAACAGCGCGTTTGAATGGCAGAGCATACATGGCAGCGGTTCAGGCTGGTGCTTCCCTGCACACCATGGCGATGCTGCAGGCATACCAGGCCGACCTGCTGCAGGATCTCGACCAGGGGGCAGGGATGTCCCCTGAGGCGGTTACTGAGCCGCGCCGAACCACAGATCTTGCACTCCGGGCCACCAAACAAACTGCTGCCGCGATCAGTCGGTCGATGGTGGCGATGGTGGCCACGGAGAGACTTCTGTGGTTAAACCTAGCCGACGTCGAGGGGAAAGAGAAGGCCTTTCTCCTTGATTTGCCGGTTTCGCCCTCTGAACTCTTTGGCACCTCCGTGGAGGTGGTGCTTGGGAAGTTCAGGGAGGCGAACTGAAGAGCAGCAACTGCAAGAAACCGTCGGTGAAAAATCCTCATCATCGACCTGTAGTTCGCCCTCGTCAGCCATCGAATCATCTGAGAGGTTTACAGCCCTCTCAAGGTGATCGACGAGCTCTATCTGGGAGCCCATGATGCAAGTCGCCCCTCTGCCTCAGCACAAGCGGGACCTGGACCACGAGGACCAGACGTTGAACCCCCTTCATTCGAGAAGAGGGCCAGACGAGAGCGGAGCGTTTTAAATGAAAAACGCTCACAGTTCGCACAGAGGGTTCCCTCGAGAACCTCCCGTGCGCGATCTTCTCCCAGGCAGGAAATGCACAGCTCACTGTACATTTCATTTTCTTTCTCTTACCGTTTCTTTGAGTAGCATTTTCAAACAGACAGTCCCTGAAGACGATGAGATGATTTGTCATGTTTGCAAGGCGCCCTTATATACTTCCAGGTCGCACGTTAATCATTCACGCTAATGATTCACTGGCTGTCGCCGGTCAATGTGATTGCCGTGATTTGATAGTAATTTCAGACACCTGTCACACCTGAGGCGTTCCCCATAGCGTCGATGACGTATTGTTGAGTTCCCTTCGAAAGGGAAATCAGTGAGTGAGAATCGTGCCAAAACTGAAAGCGCAGGCAAAAGAAAGACGCAACTGTACAAATCAGGTTATTTCGGGAACTTTTTTGCCTCATGCACACAAGTCATTTAGACATTTACAACAGTTTATTTTTTTACACAAAGTTTGATTTTACGCAATTAATCTGTTTTGCAGTTCCTGCCTCCGTCATTTTCGGTTGTAAATTGCTGTTCAACAGGCTTGCAGTGCTTTTGGCCGCATTTGTGCGCAAAAACCGTGCCAAAAGTGTAAGCACGGAAAAATGAAAGTCTGAAGAATACAGATCTTATTTATTTTGCGTAAGCATTTAGCTGCAGCTTCAAAATACATGGATTACACTTACGAATAACAGTTAAATTCTGCAAATATTTTTTTCTTACACTTGAAGGGCGATTTACACCTTTACAAATCTTCTCTTGCGCATGCAAATTTATTTTACACTTGCAATCTTATGTACTCTTTCACAAATCGTACCCTGCGCATGCTATTCTTTGTCATCATTTTACCTTCATATCCATAGCAAATAACACAGTCTGAATGTACCAGAAAAATGATACAGCCCAATGGGGAGTGAGGGTTTGAAATCGCATTTCATTCGATTATTTCCTGAATTGTTGGTATGTGATGGTAATGCTGCATTTAAATACATACAATTGTGGATAGGCTAACATTATATTTTATTAAATTTTTTCAGTACCCCCCAAATTATTTATTATTTTATTATATAATTATTTTATATAATACCCTTTTGGGAGGGTCCAAGTCTCATCTAGGGGGGTCGGACCCCCCCAATACCCCCCGTAATTCGAACTATGCTCAGGACACCTCAAGACTTCAGACTAGATAAATTGTCTGTAAGAGACTGATAAATTATGAGGGGAATTTTTAGTACTGATGACCTTAAGGTGTAAAGTTGTGGCAGTGGTGGAACGCACATGACGAAGGTAAGGGTGAAACACAGTCTTTACTTTTTGGATTCAGACAGAACAGAAACAAATCCATATTTGTCTGTTGCTACTAAAATGACGTTCAGAACTCTTAAAGTGATGTTTCCAAAAATGTTCAATACGATTACACACAAGTAAAACACTGTAAATAAAACCATCACGATAACCAATATGACAATAAAGTGATTTACATCATACAATTACCAGGTGATAATAATTTACCTTATAACTCTTTTGCTTAGATGCACAATTCAGTAAAAAAATGCTCTGGATTTTTTTGTAATTACAATGCAATTTATCATTGTGCAAAAAACAGGAAGCACAAGTGTTTGTGTCAAGTTGTTGTGTTAAGGTTAATATATGGCAGTCCCTCCAGGATTTCGCGGGCCTTTTTTCTGATTGTTGCGGCCTAAAATTCCTGATGTTGCGGCCGCTTTTCTAAAAAGTTGCGATGAAAGTTGCGATGTTCTTTGGCATTTGTTTTTATAGGTTAAAACAGCAAAGGTAGATAGATTTTTACTTAAAGTGCTCATATTATGCTTTTTTCCTTTCCTTTATTGATATATCTTTTTTTGTGCATGTTATAGGTGATAGGAGGTGATATACTACAGTACATTAACGTTACCTCTAAGTTACCATGCATTGTATGTATAAATATTAGGGGTGGAACGGTACACAGACGTCACGGTTTGGTACGATTTCGGTAATAGAGTGAAAAGCAAAACAAAAATGCAGACGGCATTTTTATAAATGTCTTAAGCCTTGTATTTGTAAAATAAGTTGTATTAATAAAGGCACAGAACCAGTTTATTTGTAGTGCACTGACAATAGTTTTATATAATTAGTTTAATTAAATTAATAAAAAGACAAAAAGACCTTGAGATATGTTTGGTAATTGTACCTGAATGAATTTAAAATTAATTTGCTATATTTCAGATCAATATATTTGTTTTCCTTAATTTTAATTAACCTTAACTTTATTCTCATCTGAATTATAAATAATTGATTTCCGTATAAAATAATACTACTATTAAAAACACATTTGGTTTTCTTTTTTAATCAATGTAGAATGTGTAACTTAAAAATAAACAGATTAGTGCTCCGACTCTGAGGACAAGAAATGAAAACCAATGTGATATGATGAATGTCCAAAAGATGGCTGTTTTGAAATGAGGTTGGATGCATGTTTTGCTTTTAAAACAGTGTGTGTGGTTGGGGGACAGTTGTAGGTTACAGTTTGACAAGAGTTTAGACTGTGACAAAAGCACAATGTTGTGTTTTATTGCGAGTGTACACAAATATTTGCAGTTTGAATTATGTCCTGTTGTGAACAAAATGACGGAGTATGTTTTTATGTTTCCACTGTTCGATCGCGCCCGCGCCTCTCTCTCTCTCACACACACACACACACACACACACACACACACACACACACACACACACAGTCAGGGCCGTGCACAGACCTTTTGAGGGGCATGTGTTGAAACTGAAAAAGGGCACCCCTCTCCCTTTTTTTTATTTTTTTATATTACGATTATTTAGTAGCCTAAGCTTACATAAAAGGAAAAAATTGGCACATCTTCATGACAAATTCAATAACACAAAATATTTTTTGCTTTAAATGTATTTACTATAAAAAAAAAAAACCATAATAATAAGATAATATAGATATACAGGGTTTCAGGGCTTCTTTAGCTAAAGCCCTAAAAAAACGTTTTACTACATGTGAAGACGAGTGGAGAATATAGAATAGCCTACTATAGATTCAAAAATTAGATAGCTAATACGTGCATATTAACAGCCTTGAATTAACCATAATTTAATATTATTACAATAACCTGATTAAATGTTAATAAATTAAGTGTATCAGCAATCAAATCACTCTTCGCTTTGTGTAAGTTCCAGTACGAAACAGCGCGGGGGCGCACCTGCATGTGCTTATGATTATACGATGGTAAAAACAAATTATAGTCTGTTGTTGTAGGCCCTATTACTTATCAATATATTGTTAACATTTTACAAAAGTCAAACTCAATGCAGTTACGGGGTTTTTGACCAGCGAATGTGTGCAAATATGCATTTTGTCCGTCAAAAACGGCGCAGGCGCCCGGCGGCATCACATTACATTTTCATCAACAGGTTACAAACTAGTTTGTCGAGCTATGTGGGCGCTGAGTTTTTCCTGTTGTAAAATACATTTGGCCAAAATATTATGTTATAAAAGATGAAACGCTACTGTATGCACAGGCTAGTATTGGCTATGACTATATGGCAAATGCTAGACCTCTCTCTCAGGTCCCACATGTCTCAGTCAGACATCAAATAAATAAAATATGAGCCTTTATAGACATAGTGTTTAGTAGGCTACTTATTCAAACAACAGGATCTTTGTTTACCCCTGCAAAACTTCGTTCAGCTGCGCGGCTACTGTGGAACTTCAGAATCAGATCATCAGTCACGATAGAGGGAGTTATCAGGTTTACTGAAAGTTTGAGGATCGATCGAACAAGATTTACACAAGCTCTTTTTAAGAACTTTCATTGGCTAAATATTTGTAAAAAAAAAAAAAAAAAAGACAGACAGACGTAAAGGGTGACCAAAAGCATTGATAAAAAAAAAAAGGGCACTTCGGAGTTTAAGGGCAAAAAGGGCATGTGCACTGCACAGGTTGAGCCCTACCTGTGCACGTGCCTGCACACAGTTCGATCCGTCTCTCTCTCACTCACACACACACAGTCCGATCGCGCCCGCGCCCCTCTCTCTCTCTCTCTCTCTCTCTCTCTCTCTCTCTCTCTCTCTCTCTCTCACACACACAGTTCGATCGCGCCTCTCTCTCTCTTTCTCTCACACACACACACATTTCGATCGCGCCTCTCTCTCTCTCACACACACATTTCGATCGCGCCTCCCCCTCTCTCTCTCTCTCTCTCTCTCTCTCTCTCTCTCTCTCTCTCTCTCTCTCTCTCTCTCATTTTTGTAGGTAAATGTGAGACGTTGGCAGCACACATGTCTGCTGCGTCTTCTGAACAAAACAAAGAAGTGAGTTTGATGACGCATTGCAGGAGACCGCGAGGATTGGTCAAAGTTGCAGAAAAGTTGCGGTGATTGGTCAAAATTGCAAGGCGCACTGAATTCACGGGGATTTGTTGAAGTTGCGTTAATAGTTGCGATCGCGACATCGCGAAATCCTGGAGGGACTGATATGGTAAAAGATATCTAAGATATCTAAAAAAATCTATCCGTTATTCATGAAGTCCGACAGTCGACGTCAGAAATATAGATATAACACACAGGGAAAATGTGTAACGGACACTTTCTGCATATGCAATAATGGAATAATATGTTTGTTTCTTAATATAAAGTTAACTTAGTTCACATATATTAAGTCTTTTTATTTAATGGAGAAAATAAATAACAAAAGTGTGTAATTAAGGTTATAATTCCCCCCTTCCCCCCTTTTAAAACGTAGAGAGGGTTTGATTATAGACAACTATGATGTGATCATCTTTGTGTTTAACCAAGACTAATATTGTAGAAGGAAATGTAAAGGTTAGGGTTACAGCTTTCAGAAATGGGGACTTTTGTAATTTGAGCCATTTGATGTTTATTTTAAAGATATCAGATTAACTTATTTGGTTGGGAGGGCCTTAATTCAACAATAAATAGAGCATCATTTCTGAGCACAATATTATTCAACTAGACCATCTTCAGACTGCTGGTTCGTATCAATATTCATATCTTTAATAGCACATTTTTGGTTTGAAATGTTTTGACAGGGAATAATATTTCTCATATGAATAATATATTGGATAATAAATAAATATAGCAATTGTTTATAAACTAATATTAATAATGCTATTTGTTGTTTGTATAGAAACATAATATTTTGTTTAAAAGCAGATTTAAAAGCTGAATTGTGAAGGTCTTCTGTGAGGTTGATACATTGACAAATTCCAGGTGAGTTGAATGTTTACACACTCTCTACATCGGTAACATTATAATTGGAATCCATTAATTTTCTTATTATTATTTTCCCTAATGGGAGTCAATGGCAGCCATATAAACCGTAAATAGGACCAAACTTTGATCAATCAAAATGTAAAATTGGAACACTTCTTCGGAATCATGATCTGACGATCTAGAATTTTGGAACAGCGCCACCTACAGGTCATGAGATCTGAAAAATGGCTATTTTTGCTCATCATTTTTGAACAGTTTTATCAGAATCATGATCTCGGTGTCCTTTGCTACCGTTCCTGAGAAATATCTCTCCAAAGTTGACCCTGCCTGTGTTTGTTGTCTTAGCATGCTAATGATTAACATGCTAACCCGTTACCATTCTTTTAAATGTGGCTTTACAGATAATAGATTAACCATAAGATACATTAGCATTAAGTTGGCTTAGCATGCTAATCTGGATAACATATGAAGTAATGCTTTTGTGTGCTCATTCTAACACTGAAGGCTCTCCTCGGCTGCCTGTTGAATCAGCGTCAACTGTAATTCGACATGCCAATAGTGTTTATTGCTTATTATTCTAAATGTCACTACATAACACTGATCATTTAATACTTTTTAACTCTAAAATTATCTTATGTCTGCTTGTATATTTCATTACAGTACATCGGTTTCTCAAAACAAAACTAATTTATGGAATCTAAAAGGAGGAAGTTAATTATTTGTACAGCGATGATTTATGCAGAATATCAATACAAATCCAAAAGAAATAAACATTCAAAAGGATAATTATATATGATGTCCACATGAGCTACTTCTGCTTACACAAACTTTGATCTTATTTTGAATTAGAAAATCATAATGCAGCCAAAAATAAATTATGAGAAACATAAATGAAATAGAAAAATAAGTATTTTGATAAGTAATGTTAAATAAAGAAAAGTTAACAGTTGGTAAGATGATCAAATTACAAGTAAGAACACAAATACAATAGAATAAAGATACAAATTAAACAAACTAGTTCTTCAGGTGTTACAGTAGTATTCAGGTACAAAAATAATGTAATGGGTAAATTAAATATAGATTAATTCTTATTAAAGCTAAAGAAGTTGGTTTTAGTTAACTATAATAACACTGTTGTAAAGTTTTACCAAATTGTCTTAGTATCATGGGCGTAGAAGATTCAATTCAATTCACGTTTATTTGTATAGCGCTTTTCACAATGCACATCATTTCATAGCAGTTTTACAGAAAGTGCATAAGTCCATTTAGAGTGATCTGTTATTAGGGGTAACTGTCTAAGTTATGTATTTCAGAAATGTAAATATACAAAGTCACAGTTAGCTAAAAATGTATTAATTTTAACAATGTAATAATTTAATGCATATATAATGAGCTCATTGAGGTAATGAATACTTGTTTGTTAAATGATGATGCCATTTAGAAAATATAGCATTGGTGCTATATTGATCATGAAATAAAATAAAATTAAAATAAAGCAAACTCTGCAAAGGCATTTAAAATCCAACGAACGAAGACAGGTTATTCACATTACACTCACTTTCAGTCATGAGGTTCTTATACTATACTATCATTACACTAGCATATATATTTCTTTGTTTAAATGAGGAGAAACTGAAGATGATTCCTTCATATGCTGATATGAGATGTGTTGTTATGTCTTATATCAGGATGGCCATACGTGTGGTTTTGTTTCTAACACTTTTTACTGGGCTGTGCGTCACTGATTCCCAAGGTACGTTTAGAATAATACAAGTAAAAATGCCTGGATTTAAAAATCTGTATCCATTGTGTATCATTTCATATTGATCAGATTAAATTATATTCTGAAATATGTTAATTAAAAATGTGATTTATTTATATTTATTTGTAATGCTTTGAACCTGTCTAATCCTTTTTGTTCATATTGAACAGGGAATCTTGCTCTTAATGGCATGGCTGTGCAGTCCTCCTTAGGACACCCACAGGGAGATGCTCAACATGCCGTAGATGGAAACAGAGACTCAGATTACAAGAAGGAATCATGCACTTTCACTAAAACTGAGTTTAATCCCTGGTGGAGAGTTGACCTGGGAAATGTCTACACTGTAAGCAACGTTACCATCACTAATCGTGGAGACTGTTGCAAAGAGCGGCTTAGAGGAGCTCAGATTCGTATTGGTAACAAGCTGGACAACAACGGAAACAACAATGAGCTGTAAGAAATGTTTCAATTGTTCTATCATCTTCCCATGTTTATGATGTTCAATCTGGTTTAATAAAACAGAAGTTTAAAATTGTACCTCCTCCACAAACCAATCACTCAGCCACAGCCATGGAGACTTACTTTACTTCAACATATTTTATTCAGATTGTGATTAGATATTTGTTTCTTGTAGCAGTGCTATACAAAACCATTTGATTTCAATACAGCTGAATTGAATTTGTTAGACATGTGCATTGTGTTGCGTAGCCACTGGTTTTCAGTTTAACACTGTTCATGTATTTGCAGGGTTGCAACTATTCTCACTCCTCCTAATGGCACACAGACATTTTCATTTGAGTCTGTTAATGGTCGATATGTCAACATTTTTTTACCTGGGAATGATGAAATCCTCACTCTGTGTGAAGTCGAGGTGTTTGCAGGTGAGGGACAGAGAGAGAAGATTTGGATAGAATTTGTGTATGTACTTATTAATGTGTGTATAACTGTTATTATTTTATTAACAGTAATGGACACACCATCGTACAATTGTGGTCCAAGTGAGTGCTCTTTATTACTTTCAATGTTGTCGATAACGCATCTATAATATTCTTACTGATCATTTGGTAACCAATAAGGGATAAATAATGTACATCAAGACAGATTTTATTGCAAAATAAACCCCGATAGGGTGATCAAGACCCCGGCTTATTACATGGCCACTAGCCACAAAATAAATCATTTTGGACACAAAATATTGATTTGAGTTGAAATATTTTATAAACCCGCTTGTAATAGACGCAAAGCTTCCGTGAAGAAAAAAATATTCTTAGCCCATTTAAGGGATATTGTACAGTCATTTAAAACAAATAAATAATTACATGGACATATTGATTTGTGATTAAACTTGTAAAAATAGTATTACAAAGCTAAGCATTATTTTGCATATTTTATTGGGATTATACTTTAGCTGCACATTAAAGTAAAAAGAAAAAAGCTATTGTTTATTATATTGTTATACAGGGAATCTTGCTCTTGGAGCCACAGCTGTCCAGTCTTCCACAGCAGCAGCACAAGGAGTAGCACAAAGGGCTGTCGATGGCAACAGGAATTCAGTGTGGAGTAGTGGGTCATGAAGTCACACTAATGCAGATAGAGACCCCTGGTGGAGAGTTGACTTGGGGATAGTCTACAAGGTAAACAGGGTTAGCATCATTAATCTTGCAGATGGTGCAACGAGGATAAATGGTGCTCAGATCCGTGTCGGCAACAGCCTAGAAAATAATGGCAACAATAATGAGCTGTAAGTATCGTCTCTCTCTTAATACTCACACAAGCAGTTAGAAAATTAATAAATAAGATAACATTACTTTGAATAAATCCTTTTAATACAAACTTGCCTTTGACAGAAGTATATTTAATATGCTTCTTGCCGTTTTAATACGCCCCTCTCTATTTCTCTATTACTCTGTGTCTTCACAGGGCTGTGACTGTTGTGTCCATCCCAGCTGGAGAGACAAAGACATTTGAGTTTAAGCCTATTAAGGGGCGATATGTCAGCATTATTATACCTGGGCGCAATGAACATCTCATTCTGTGTGAGGTCGAGGTGTTTTCAGGTGAGCAATAAAAGGAGAGAGAGAGAGATGATGTGTTAGACATTTGTACTATTTATACTCTGTACATTGCCTTAATAATGGTTTTCTGATTTCATTGCCAGATTAAGTGGAATGAGAGGATGTTACACCACAGTCCACTGATCCTACAAGCAAAATAACAAACTACATTTTCTTCTGAGCAATACTAATATTGCACTTTTCTCATTGTTTTTATTTTACCTATATGCACCTTTTATCCTTAAGATAAATGATAAGTTTCAGTGCACATTCAGTAAAGGTTTGAAATGGTTTTAAAATGTGATCGAGTTTGATCAAAGTTTGATCCAGGGGTTTGTGTATTTAATCATCTTTGTTTATCTCTCTGCTTTCTACATCAAGAAATTACTACAGCATTGCATGTTGTATTGTATGTTTCTGGATCAAAAAAGAGAGGCTTATTTGGATTTTTATAATGAGGAGGAGCTGGTAACAAAGTAAAGAATTACATTTTACAAAAAAGAAAACCATGGAGAGAATGAAGATTTCCAACCTTCTGTCCCAGAATAAACAACACAACCAACAATTCAACCAATATTAACTTTTAATTTTCTGTTATAAAGAGTAAAAAAAAAGTAAAAAAAGCAACATTAACCATAACAGAAATACTGATATCAAGAATAATAATAATGAAAATAGGGGCAATAGCTTCAGGGGGGAGCCTGGCTAAAAATAACAAACAAACAAAAAAACAACTAACCCAGATATCTCTCTAAATTACCTGGAGAAAGTCAGGCACTCCTGACTGCCCTCACATGTACCAAGAGACTGCAGGCATTTTCAGTCAGCGAAACATGCCTGGATTTTGGACCGGCTGACTCTCACGTAATCCTGAGACCCGACCCGGATATGTGCCCAAAGTTCCCACAACCCCCTTCCTAGACCAGGTGGTGAACTTGCAAGCGCCACCCATGGAGGAGGCAGACCCAGACCTTGAGTTGCTGTGTCCTGTTTGTGCACTGTGTATTTACGTGGACCGCACACAGAGCTTCAGAAGTTCTGAACAGCTCTTCGCTTGCTTTGGAGGTCAGCAGAAGGGAAAGGCTGTGTCCAGACAGAGGTTGGCCACTGGATAGTGGATGCCATCGTCTTGGCGTATCAGTCCCAAGTCGAGCCGTGTCCCCTTGAGGTGAGAGCTCAGTCTATAAGGAGTGTTGCCTCCTCCTGGGCGCTGGTGTGTGGTGTTTCTCTGTCAGACTTCTGCAGGATTGGGGACACGCAACACAGTCGCAGAATTCTACAATCTCAGGGTGGAGTTGGGTATTCCCATGTGTTGGGAACAAACAGGTAATATGTGGGAAGGCTGGATCCTAACCCTAACCCTTGGAATATGATCAAAATTTGCGTAAGCAGATGTAGCTCATGTGGACATCATAATTAAGTCAAGTCAAATATATTTATATAGCGCTTTTCACAATACAGATTGTATCAAAGCTGCTTCACAGTATCAATCAAAAACTTAACAATGTTTGTTTATTACTGGAAAAAAAGACATCCAAGTTTGGTAGAGCTGATCAATGGTATGATTGGTTAATTAATTTGAATATCCCCAACTGAGCAAGCCAAAGGCAACAGTGGCAAGGGACCGAAAAACTCCATCCAGTGACCTAATGGTGTCCTAACACCCCATCAGATGACCCAATGGAGAAAAAAAACCTTGGGAGAACCCAGGCTCAGTCGGGGGCCAGTTCTCCTCTGGCGTTTATGAACTAGAGGCCGAATTTACAGTAACTGTAAGATAAAAAATGTATATGAATGCCTGGCAAAATAGATGCGTCTTCAGTCTAGTTTTAAACTGGGAGAGCGAGTCTGAGCTACGAACAATATCAGGAAGGCTATTCCAGAGCTTCGGAGCTAAATGTGAAAATGCTCTGCCTCCTTTGGTGGATCTGGATATCCTAGGAATGACCAGAAGCCTTGAATCTAGTGATCTTAAAGAGCGCGATGGATTGTAAGGCGATAGAAGATCCGTTAAATAGACTGGAGCTAAACCATTTAGAGCTTTATAAGTCAAAAGCAATACCTTGTATTTAATACGGAACTTTATAGGTAACCAATGAAGTGATGATAAAATCGGTGTTATATGATCATATTTTCTTGATCTAGTAAGAACTCTAGCGGCTGCATTTGGACTAACTGTAGCTTGTTTATTGAAGATGCAGGACAACCAGCTAATAAAGCATTACAGTAATCTAGTCTCGAGGTCATGAATGCATGAACTAACTTTTCTGCATCAGAGACTGATAGCATATTACGTAGCTTAGCAATGTTTCTAAGGTGGAAAAAGGCTGTTTTTGTAACATATGAAATATGCTTTTCAAAAGACAGGTTGCAGTCTAATGTAACACCCAGGTCTTTTACTGTAGCGGATAAAGTAACAGGGCATCCTACTATGTTAAAGTCGTGCTGTGAAAGGTTTTGTGGACGGTTTTTAGAACCGATAAGTATTACCTCTGTCTTGTCTGGATTTAATAAAAGAAAATTATGCGTCATCCAATCTTTTATATCTTTAACACAATCTGTCAATTTGGATAATTTAGCGTATTCATCTGGCCGTGATGAAATATATATTTGAGTGTCATCAGCATAACAATGGAAACTAATTCCATGTTTCCTTAGAATATTACCAAGTGGCAGCATATATATTGAGAATAATAAAGGGCCTAACACAGATCCCTGCGGCACTCCATAGTTTGCCGAAGTTATAATCGATTTTTCTCCATTTAAGTAGACGAAATGGTAGCGGTCAGATAAGTATGACCTGAACCAGCTTAATGCTTGTCCTTGAACACCATTGTAATTTTGTAGTCGATCTAAGAGTATTGTGTGATCTATAGTATCGAACGCAGCACTAAGATCAAGTAAAACTAGGACTGAGATACAGCCTTGGTCCGAAGCTATTCTAACAAGAATGAGTGATTGAGTGATTGAGTGAGTGAGTGAGTGATTCTAACAAGCCCAGTTTCAGTGCTATGATGTGGCCTGAATCCAGACTGAAACTTTTCATAGATGTCGTTTTCTTGCAAGAAAGAGCCGAGTTAAGCGGACACAACTTTTTCTAATATTTTTGACATAAATGGAAGATTGGAAATGGGTCTGTAATTTGCTAGGTTATTTGGATCTAATTGTGGTTTCTTAATAAGAGGTTTTATAACTGCCAGCTTGAACGTTCTTGGAACATGACCTAAAGATAAAGATGAGTTAATAATATTGAGAAGAGGCTCTTCCACTATAGGTAACACTTCTTTCAGTAGTTCAGTTGGTATAGGATCTAATAAACATGTTGTTGTTTTAGATGAAGTGATAAGTTTATTTAACTCTTTTTGTTCTATGGTTGTAAAGCATTGTAATTGTTCTTGCCGGGTGATAATTGCGGCTGAATTATAAGGCGCGAGCAAAGATTGAACGTTTACGATTTTGATTCTGATGCTTTCAATTTTCTCGGTGAAGAAGTTCATGAAATCATTACTACTAAACTGTAACGAGGTGTTTTGTTCAGACGACGTCTGTTTATTTGTTAGTCTAGCCACGGTATTAAATAAAAACCTTGGATTATTTCGGTTGTTTTCTATTAATTTGCTGAGGTGCTCAGCCCTGGCCGTTTTAAGTGCCTTTTTATAACGTGACATACTGTCTTTCCACGCGATTCTAAAGACCTCTAAATTATTTTTTTTCCATTTACGCTCTAAATTACGGGTTTCTCTCTTTAGAACATACGTAGTATTATTGTACCATGGTGCTATACTTTTTTCTCTGACCTTTTTTAATCTAATGGGTGCAACAATATCCAATGTTCTAGAGAGAATGGTGCTCATAGTGCTAGTTAGTTCGTCTAGTTCATCTGTTTGTTTGGGTTCAGGCAGCAGCTGAGACAGATCAGATAAGCTATTTGAGAAATGATCTATGGTGGATGGACGAATTGTTCTACCTGGTCGATAACGTGGCGCAGCATGACATATTACAGCAGTGCGTAATATGCAAGTTACCAAGTAGTGGTCAGTGACATCATCACTTTGTGGAATGATATCTATATCGGTTGGATCGGTTCCATATGATATAATTAGATCGAGTGTATGATTAAGACGATGAGTTGGTCCGGTGACGTTTTGCTTGACCCCGAAGGAGTTTAATAGATCTGTAAACGCAGCCCCTAACGCATCATTTAAATTATCTACGTGTATGTTAAAATCTCCAACAATTAATGCTTTATCGACGTTGACCAAAAGATCTGATAGAAAGTCAGCAAACTCTTTTAGGAAATTGGCGTAAGGCCCTGGAGGTCTATATACGGTAGCCAATGCTAGAGATAATAGGGATTTTTTTCTTACATCTAAGAGCGTAACATTTAGCACAAGTACTTCAAACGAATTAAACCTATGGCGAGTTTCCTGAGTAACATTAAGGATATCTCTGTAGATTGTTGCAACACCGCCGCCACGACCGATCAGACGGGGCTCATGCTTATAACAGTATCCTGGCGGAGTAGACTCATTTAGACCGAAATAATCATTTGGTTTAAGCCAGGTTTCAGTAAGGCACAGAACATCGAAATTATTATCTGTGACCATTTCATTTACAATAACCGCCTTAGGTGTGAGCGATCTAATGTTTAGAAGACCTAGCTTTAGAAATTGTTTTTGTTCACGAATAGTGAGATTTTTTGTTTTAATAACAATTAGATTTTTTCTAGATCCCGCAGTAGATTTATTATTTGATCTTAGTAAACGAGGAATAGACACAGTTTCTATGCAATGTTCTACACTAGTATTAATATCAATTAAATTGGTGCAGTAGAGACTGTGATTTGGATTTTTGGTTACTAGTCAAACGGTATTTAACATCTTGGAGATGTTATCCGACAGAAGATCTGCCCCGATTCTACTTGGGTGTAAGCCATCAGCGCGGAAGAGTCTTGGTCGCTCCCAAAACAGATTCCAATTATTTACAAAAATCAGTTTCTGCTCATTGCACCATGACAATAACCATTCATTTAGCGCGAATAATCTACTGAACTTTTCATGCCCTCGTCAGTACGTAGGAAGCGGTCCAGACACAATAATCGATGTTTCAGGCGATGTGCTGCGTACCGTATCGATAAGGCTCCTGAAGTCTTTCTTCAGAACCTCCGTCTGTCGCAGCCTAATGTCGTTAGCTCCCGCGTGCAGCACAACAGCTCCGACGCGCTCGTCACCGTTCAAGATCTCAGTTACCCGCGCAGTGATATCGAGAACACGAGCACCAGGAAAGCAGTGACTGTGCACCTTACTTTTACCTAACGTAGCGTGGACGTGTCGGACGGTGGAATCGCCGATGATCACAGCATCGCGTTCCGTTTCACGAAGAGGGGAGAAGCGGTTCTGAGTGGAGATCTCGAAAACCGGGAGGGGCGAAAAGATTCTTGTCCTGGCTCGCGGCTTCCGCGGAACCACCCAGGCTTCGTGGTGGTGTGTTGGAGCCGGAGTGAATGAAATCATGGCTGATCGTGACCTGGACGCTCGGGACCAATGCTGAGAAACGCACGGAGTAGACGAGGTCAGCGTCAGCGGGTTACTAACGTTAATCACTGATCCGTGTGCATGAGCGCGTGATGTTTCAAGAGCTAAACGCCGGTCTCTCAGCTCAGCTTGTCTCTCTAGAAGGTCACGGATCTGCTTTTCTACAGCTTCTAATTCAGACTGCACCGCGAGCAATTCAGATTTGTTCTCATCTGCACCAAAAGGTAGATAACATACACCTGATATATTCGCCATTTTAACAGATGGACAGTAAGTTAGCAATGATGCAACCAGTGATGCTATTAATATTTATACTAATTTATGACTCAAGTCTTGGGTAAAAACCGTCTTTTTAGTGGTATGGGTGTAATGTAGACGCACGATAGACGGGAAAACAAACAAACTCACAGCAGGCAACGAGGCTGACAAAAGCAGTTGATTGCAGGGCGAGCAGCAGTGAAGCGGTGTCTCGCTCTACGACCAACAACCAATGTTCAAACCGTATTTGCGCAAACAAACAAACAAACTCACAGCGGGCAACGAGGCTGACAAAAGCAGTCGATCTCAGGGCGAGCAGCAGTGAAGCGGTGTCTCGCTCTACGACCAACAACCAGTGTTCCAACCGTATTTGCGATTATTTGCAACCGTATTTGCGGTTCCAGCCGTATAATGGCTTGAGACGCGTCTGGCCAACAGTCCGAGTTGTAATTGTGAGTTAAATGATGGTTCAGGACAGAATAAAGAGAGAAATACGGAAAAACAGAAGGAAATACGAAGCTAATACGAGGCTTAGACAGCCACGACGCAAACAATCTCACAGCTCACAGCAGGCAGCGAGGTGGACTTTAAAAATTATCCTTTTGCCGTTTTGCTCTGTTTACATTCACAAACCCTGAACAAACGTACCAACGCTGTATCTCTGTTTGCTGTACATGTGTTACATCCCAGGTCTAGGGTCCAGGAGAATAACATAAAGTCGTTACACCTGACTTCTTGTTACTTTCTTCTTATTATTTTTAAACAAGTTGTTCAAATTGGTAAATACGGTCAGCACAAGACATCAAAAGGAAGCAAATTAATTTCAGGGTTGGGTCAAAGCCAAAAATAACAAACAAAATTGAATCTACCTTTTTTTTTTAGAAAAAACTTATCAAAGAAAAGGTTTAAACAAAATACAGATACTAAACTGACTCCCTTACTAGCCAAAACAGGAGAAAACTTAATGTTTACAACAAAGAATAAATGGCAGCCCAACCCCTACGGCTTCCGTAATGAAGCGCAGTGACATTTACAATAATTATAATAACGAGCGAAACACTCAGCCATGTTGAGTGTTAAAAGAAAACCGTTTATAGAAAAGTTTGCAAAAGAAATGAGAAAAGAACAACAAACCAGGGGGGTAAGGTGAGAGGAAAATAAATAACACAGTATTTATAAAAAGTCACTACACGGAGTTAATTCTCTTTCCAACAACAACAACAGTTTCAACGACAGCGCTATGAACAACATTCCCCTCTCTCTGCCAGATCCACGACGACTCCTCGTTTGTAAAAGATGCGCAGTTCCATCTTGACCAACCACAGGGCACGTTACCGACACGTTCAATTAGGGCGGTGCAACCTGCGGGAGACAGAGTGAGACAGAGAGAGAGACAGAGAGAGAGAGAAAGAGAGAGAGACACACACACACACACACACCATACACACCATACACAACATGTCTCATCATAACACATGGATAACTGAATGTTGTTGTTGTGATTAAGTAAATGCTGCACAAATAATTAACTTCACCCTATGATTCCCCTTTCAGAGTCCTTATATTAGTTTTGTTTTGAGGAACTGAGACTGAGGTATTGAAATGATTTACAAGCAGACATAAGATCCTTTTGTTCTTTTGTCATTATTGTAATGCTCTGAGTGCAACAAGACGCTTCTAGACTACTATATATTATATCTTTACACACTGACTTGAATTGTCCAAACAAAAGTTTAGTTTTATTAGTAAAACCTCCATTGCATTTCATAATCTCAAAGAAACACCACTAACAGCTTCTTCACTAAAGGCCTTCTTTGTCAAAAAAGTTATTATTAATAAAAAGTGATTAGAACAGTGATTTGTACTATTTATAGCACATGTTGTATTAAATTACAAATGTATTAAATTTAAATTACAAAGTCTATTCAGTCCATTCGATAGACTGAACAATTGCCACCTAATGAAACTCATTGTCAAATAAGTAACTTTGATGCTTTTGGTGCATCATTAAACAATGTGGTTGAACAACCAATTTGCGACAACATGGTTTCGGGAAACAGTCGTGACTATAGTTGATTTCTTCAACGATGCATCGTACTATAGTAGTGAAGCAGCGAGTTGCGTCGTTGTACTGGAAACGCACCTCAGAACAGTGTTAATGCAACAAAACTCAGTCCAAACATGCATAAAAACACCTTTTACAAAAAAATATTTTATTGAAAAATCTATCAGTATTAAGTAAATATGAAATGTCTGTGGAATAGGCTATGTGTTCTCAATTTTCGGGGCTTGTTTTGTTTGTTTCATGGATTGCTCAGCTAAACTGTTATTATAAGACTATTATTATTCCTTTTAATACTAATGTCTAATTAAAACGTCTACAAATGTATCAAACTGATCAGAGATCAGGTAAAATTCATAGACACTTGTTCTAGTACCCAGTGAATCAATATATAGAAAAATAATGAAGGGACTAGATTCTCTTTAAATATATACTTATAAAAGGCTATTAAGGCTTCTGGAATCGTTTTTTGAGAGAAAATTTTACTTTCCCATTTGAAAAACGCCAAACCGGAAGCGAAGTAACGGGAGGGAGTGCGGCAAGCAATGGATCATAATAACAGTTCGGACGCTGAGGAAACTGTAAATGTTTACTCGATGACGGACCTCAGCCATCTAATTATGAGCCAAGAGCGCAGGACAGGCCAGGATTAGACAAGACAACAGAGGACACAAATTGTAGTGTGAGATGTGGTGTGAGGAGAACAGGACACTCTTGGTGAGAGACCAGTGTTAGCTTATGGACACGTTAACTGATGACATGTAACACTATGCTCAGATCACAATATTGTACAGATTATTATCATGTATCAGGCAATAGCAAAGCTAGTATTGGACTCTTACCTGCATGTGTTGTCAGCCATTAGGAGACAGTTTCCAGAGTTTCCAGGGGCCTCATGTATCAATCTTGCATACGCACAAAAACTTTGCGTACGCCAGCTTTCACGCTCACGGTCGGATGTACTAACAGTGAAATTAACGTGAGAATGTGCGTTCCTCCACGCCAATTTCATGTCTGGCGTACGTACATTTCTCATAGTTTTTGTTCGTTGGCGACTCTTACAGGCAATGAAGTTAAGTTGCAAACATTACACAACGAATTGTTCTACAAGTCTATCGCACTACCACCTGTGGGATGCATTGCTATTAATTTGCAATTTATAAAATAATTTACATATATTGTCACACGAGCCTTATGGGAATATTCTATCAATTATGCAATTAAGTAAGAACATATAAAAGCATATGATATTCCCATATGATGCAGTTGACCAGCCAAACATTAAAACGCAATTTGCAGCGATAGCCGGTTTTACTAATGTAATCGGAGCGATCGACTGCACACGCATTGCTATAAAGGCGCCATCTGAAGAAGAATTTGCATATGTGAATCGGAAACATTTCCATTCAATAAATGTGCAGATAATATTGGTTACCTTCGTGGCAGTCCTGTAGTAAATCCGAGTCTCCCACAGCAGCGGATACTACTCCAGAGAGTAAAGTGTCACCCATAATTGAGGCAATTCTCTGACCCCTTTACCACTGCTTGTTCTGCCCACACTTTGTCGGTGCGCAGCAGTTCTCCATTTAACGTCCACCTTTATATCAGACCATTTCTTTTTAAGGACATTTACAGTGCGACTTTCAGATCCCACCGCATTGACGGCATCGGCCAAACTCTCCCACTCATATTTTTTCCTTTTGTTATTAATTCCGGAGGACAAAGTTCCAAATATTTTTTTTTTCTCGTTTCTACCTCCGATAGTAGCACCTCCGATTCACTTTCTGTAAAGTTTCGCTTCTTGCCGCTTGCTTTAGCCATTTTCTTACTCCTTTCTTTTGCCAAAGTGGACTCATTACCATATTTAAATGTATTTAATTAAGGGAGGAGACTGGGTGGGGCGTTGTGCTCGTGCATGTGCGCTCATTTTTACGTTAATTGGGATGTACAAAGAGAATATGCGTGGGATCCTTCGTACGCAGAGATTCATACATCTGTTTTTTTTTGTGCGTACGCACATTTACAGCTTTGTCCGTACGCAATGTTTTAGTATGAATTCAACGCAAGTCTTTGTACATGAGGCCCCAGGACACAATTTGTGTCCTGATTGGACTGTTTTTGAAGCTGCTACCAACGATCTGGATGAGCTCACAGATACTGTAACATCATATATAAGTCTCTGTGAAGATACATGCATTCCTACCAGGACATTCTTATCATTTACTAATGATAAACCATGGTTTACTGGGAAACTCAAACACTTTCGTCATGCCAAAGAGGATGCCTACAGAAGTGGGGATAAAATCTTGTATAACCAGGCCAGAAACAGACTGACAAAGGAGATCAGAGTTGCTAAAAGAAGCTACTCTGAAAAACTGAAAAGACAGTTTTCATCCAACGACCCATCATCAGTCTGGAATGGCCTGAGGAACATCACCAACTACAAGTCACCATCCCCCGATCTGTGGACAATCAACACCTGGCTGATGATTTAAACTCATTTTATTGCAGGTTTGAAAAGCCCTCATTCACACCACACACCCGGTCTGATCTGCACTTCACACATTCACCATCACCTCCTGCCCCCCCACTCCCCCACCCTCCTGCCATCCAACCTGAACTTAAGGTCTGTGTGGAGGACGTGAGCAGAGTCTTCAAAAAACAGAAGACTAGGAAAGCCTCAGGCCCAGACGGCATCTCATCTGCTTGTTTAAAAGCCTGCGCTGACCAACTGGCCCCGGTCTTCACGCAGATCTTCAATAGATCATTGGAGCAGTGTGAAGTTCCCTGCTGCTTCAAACGCTCCACTTTCATTCCTGTCCCCAAAAAACCCAAAATCACTGGACTTAATGACTACAGACCTGTCGCTCTCACGTCTGTGGTCATGAAGTCGTTTGAAAGACTGGTGTTGGCCCACCTGAAGGACATCACTGGACCCCTGCTAGATCCCTTTCAGTTTGCTTACAGAGCAAACAGGTCTGTGGATGATGCAGTCAACATGGGACTGCATTATATCCTGCAACATCTCGACAGACCAGGGACTTTGCAAGGATCCTCTTTGTGGACTTCAGTTCGGCCTTCAATACCATCATGCCTGGTCTTCTCACAGCCAAACTGACCCAGCTCTCCATACCATCCTCGATCTGTCAGTGGATCACCAGCTTCCTGACGGACCGGCAGCAGCGAGTGAGACTGGGGAAACTCACATCCAGGACTCTCACCACCAGCACTGGCGCCCCTCAAGGGTGCGTTCTCTCCCCACTGCTCTTCTCCCTGTACACTAATGACTGCACTTCTAAAGACCCCTCTGTCAAGCTCCTGAAATTTGCCGACGACACCACTGTCATCGGTCTCATCCGAAACGGTGACGAGTCTGCTTACAGACTGGAGGTTGAACAGCTGGCTGTCTGGTGCAGTTATAACAACCTTGAGCTGAACACGCTCAAAACAGTGGAGATGATCGTGGACTTCAGGAGGAACAGCCCAGCACTCCCCCCACTCACCATCATGAACAGCACTGTGGAAGCAGTGGAGTCATTCAGGTTCCTGGGCACTATCATCTCTCAGGACCTGAAGTGGGACAATCACATTGACTCCATTGTGAAAAAAGCCCAGCAGAGACTGTACTTCCTTCGCCAGCTGAGGAAGTTCAACTTGCCACAGGAGCTGCTGATTCAGTTCTACTCAGCCGTCATTGAGTCTGTCTTATGCACTTCCATCACTGTCTGGTTTGGTTCAGCTACCAAATCAGACATCAGGAGACTACAACGGACAGTCCGGACTGCGGAGAGGATTATTGGTGCCCCCTGCCAAACCTCCAGGACCTGTACTCTTCCAGAGTGAGGAAGAGAGCAGGTAAAATCATCACAGACTCCACTCACCCTGGACACCTCCTGTTTGAACTGTTACCGTCAAGACGGCGACTCAGATCACTGGCCACAAGAACATCTCGGCACAGGAACAGTTTCTTCCCACAGGCCATTTCCCTCCTGAACAGTTAACACACCTCCCAAGGCATATGCCTTAAGTGCAATACTCCCACTGTTTAGTGCAATACCCTACAACTCAGGTGATACTTATATGTAGATTTATTTATTTATAATATTCAAAACACTGTAAATATGTTCATAATCTGTAAATCTGAAAATGTCTATTCTGACTAAACCCAACTGTGATACTTTTATTCTCATATATTTATTTTTTTATTTTTTATTCTTATAATTTGTAGTATTATGTTTCTTGTTGTATTTGTATTTGTATATGTCCACTGGAAGCCTCAGTACCAAAACAAATTCCTTGTGTGTGCAAGCACACTTGGCAATAAAGCTCTTTCTGATTTCTGATTTTTTCTGAATTTTTTCTGAGGAAGACGGACTTTATAAAGGTTTTTAAAGTTCCCATTTTGGTGACAATGAATAAAAAAATTATCACAATGACAATTGTCTATTGTTACTTGTTGTATTTATATTCCCCCTAAATTACTAAGATTTCCATCACACATCTCCATAACCTTTACAAATCAAAAATATTTGGCATTACCTTCAGGTTTTGAGCGCTGTCCGCTGGTTTCAGGAGTCCGTGCCAAACTCAGTCTGGATTCTGGTGCTCTTGAGGCTCGATGGGATTGTTTGTCCAGGTTCAGATAATAGTTTTTAGAAGAAAATCACTCTGAGACTTGTTATAGAGAAGTTTACGAATCACCACATTCAATGGTATCGTTTTAATAATAAAGTACAGAATAAAAATCAACATAAAAACAATAAATACGAGTAGCCTTTACAATGAGGTTCGGCGTCAAACTGTTGAAAGTCTCACTATTTATACCCTTCAGAGATTACAGGGTTTTCCCCTAAGCCCAAAGCATTTGCATAGGTATATATATATATATATAAAATACAGCATTTGGCCAAACTGTTATACAGCAAACAGTCAGTTTAGGCACAGATCTTTTGCAACTCTCGATGACCCATAACTAAACTCTTGCAGACTCCTTCCTGCTGCGAGTGTCACAGGTCGGGGGGGGGGAGCGCCATCGGGCCGCCCACCCCCTCTAACCAAAACACCGCCCGAGGAGCATGACCGTGGAACACACGAGAGGCAGACAAGAGGGATTAAAATAAATATGTCTTTATTAAATAATAAAAACAACTTTAAAAGTCTCTTGAACATTCTCCCTTTGGGGACACTCCGCAGTTTCAGACAGCGAGAGGAATGGACATAATTCACAGCTTCCGCGTTCTCTTCTTCAGCGTTCTCTTCGGGGCTCAGACAGAGAGAGATGTACACACACATGAACGTACCTCCAGTTTCAGACAGAGAGAGGAAAGAACATAATTCCCAGCTTCCGCGTTCTCTTCTTCAGCGTTCTCTTCAGGGCTCAGACAGAGAGAGATGCACACACACATGAACGTACCTCCAGTTTCAGACAGAGAGAGGAATGAACAATTCACAGCTTCCGCGTTCTCTTCTTCAGCGTTCTCTTCGGGGCTCAGACAGAGAGGTATAAACAGCTAGGACTGCGAGTGAACAGCAGCAACACCATTCCCACACTCGCATGTTCACCACTACACTGCAAGATTTCACTCGTGCTCAC
This sequence comes from Gila robusta, assembly GCA_030770095.1. Classification (NCBI taxonomy): domain Eukaryota; kingdom Metazoa; phylum Chordata; class Actinopteri; order Cypriniformes; family Leuciscidae; genus Gila; species Gila robusta. The sequence continues at coordinate 109,721 of JAVALU010001456.1, read as the reverse complement.
AATAGAACTGCAATTCAACAGACTCACTGTGCAATCAAGGCTTACACCCGCAATCCAGCCGAAATCTCGTTCTCTCTCGTGTTCTCTCTCGTTCTCTCTCGTTCTCTCCGGTTCTCTCCGGTTCTCTCCGGTTCTCTCCGGCTCTCTCTTCCCCGCAGCCTCGGCCTCTCACCTGCTGCGTGCACCCCCTGCTCCCTGCCTTCTCTCTTCCAAAATGGCTTTTTTTATACTCCACTTTGGGAGCATGTGCCCCAATCACCAGGCAAACTCCTCCCACTCCACACCTGCTGCTCCTCTTCATAATCACCCGGTGACACGAGTCTCATAGCAACAGTTTTTACCTTCACACTTCAATACATCATAGCAAAGCAGAAGTTATACGTGTCTCGTTTGCTCGATATGCATCTTGACTGACATGCAAAAACAGCAGTTTTGCAAGCTTTATCTCTCTTAAGGAACAGGATATATGTAAAAGATGTTGCCCTATTCCTATTCATACATATCTTTGTTTAACATCACACTTACTTCATGACTTAGCAGAAACATACTCAACTGAAGTTTAACACCCTCTGCCAATTTGTCCACTTTATATTTCAAACAACTTTCCTCAATATGTTTTTCCCAAATTGACTGTTTTATAAGTCTCATCAATCTTTTATTAAATCGCTCTTGTTGTCTATATATTCGCATCATCTCTCTTGCTTTGGAGATAGTTGTTTCCTGATGAGGATCTTCCCATCTTCTGTCTTCTCCTTTTCTTGGCTTCTTTCTTCTCTTCTTTGTTTTGTTTCTTTAAAATACTGTCTACAAGCAAATCATCCATGTTAATCTCAAGCTTGTTTGTTACATTTGTTACATTGGTTACAATGTTTTTGGTTGTTGCTCTTCGCCCAGAGAATTTAAAATGGAAGTACACATTAATGTGTCGTCTGGTACGACATACTGTATAAAATCTTTATATGTAGAAAAAGCCAATATAAAAATTAAAAGTGGTTTTGTACAGATTGAAAATGAATTATAAAACTATTTATTAGGGCTGCATGATTTTGGGGAAATGTCATATTGCGATTATTGAGGTCAATATTGCGATTGCGATATGCGATTGTGATATAATAAACAAATGGTTTCATGAGTCAGCTTGTGTGAGTGCAGCAAACTGACTCACTAGCTTAGGACTTCAAAGTTCTTTTGTACTCGACACAAAACGTCAGCAAATAGAAGTCTTGAATCCAAAGTTCTTCGTTTGACTGTTTAATTATGAATTTCAAAACATAAAATATAAAAACTTAGGATCTTTACTTTTCTTACAAATTAACTGTGTAGTTCCATGTAGGTCAAAAGACTGTGTTGCTCCAAAGTCCAGTGGCTTCTGCCTGTTTCGCAGGGTTCTATTTCTTTCATACTAAATCTAACAACCAATCAAATTACATTATACTAGATCACTGGTCAACTGTTTACATTCCAATTTCTATGTTCCATTTGCAACACAGGTTATCTCAGGTTTTACAAAATAAACTCAAAATATTATTACTTCCATGGAAATGACTTCAACAAACTTGCTTGGTTCTCAAGGAAAATGCACACACATAATAGTGATAATGCTGAAATGTGTATTTCTCAACTCAAACTAGCAACAACTAAATGATTGATAACACCTATAATGATCAATAAGCCATTGATGTCTGGATAAAATTGCCATCCAACATTACAGTGATTCCGCCATCACAATTGAAAGCTATCATTTTTTAAAAAACATTTATTAGGCTTCAAAAAAATATAACTTCCTGTCTAACAGGTAATTGAGAAAAGTTATCAAGCAGTCTGTGCTGCATAAATTTTAAATTATATATAGACTAATCCTTATTAAAGTTACAAAAGTTCTTTAGTCAAGAGCAGTGAGTGTTTTCACTGTTCCCTTTGTTCTTTGATTAACTTTAACGACAGAGATAATTAGTGGCTACTGTGTACTGTCTCTTTAAGAGCAGCCGCTGCTGACAGAGACGGGGATCTCACACGCGCCTCATTCTCTCACGAGTCACATCTCTTTACGTCCATCATAAGACTGCTCTTATGTTATGAAGATACTCGACAAAAAGACATTTTGGCATAATTGTGTGTGCTATTGTTCGTTCAAGTGCGAAAGAGAACTGTATTCTGGCGTGCGGTCTTGAGCACACGCATGATACTAGCGCACGTCTTTCTGTGAGTCACACTCAGGACATTCACAGGCAGCGCGCTCTCTTTTGTCTTGTCGCGCATGAATGGTTTAAAAGCATTTGCATGAATAAGAGTGGGATCATGTAACACTAGCCAAAGGATGACAAATATTAACAGATGCTGTGTTAATTGCGTTAATAGCCCTAATTTGTTTAGGCTATTTCATATAAAATCGCAGCATTTTGCGTCATATAATCTCATAGGCTAGACATCATGATTGCGACTGCGATATGATTAATCGTGCAGCACTACTATTTATGATAATAATAGGTTTTGGCTGCAGACTAATAACAAACACATAAATGCATTACATTAAACGTTTATGTAGTGTAGGATTACAAATTTTATTTAAATGTTTAATTGAGCTTCCAATACTATAGTATTTTAACTGAGAAAGTTGCACACTGTTTTTTCCATTTTTAGGCATAGATGATGACTCAAGAACAGCTGGGCTTTGTTTCTCTTTGATAATGCAGGTCTGAGGAATCTCTGGGAACAGGCATTTATTGACCTACTTTGTTTTCTCAGGTCGGAGGAATCTCCGAGAACAGGCTTTTATTTACCTACTTTGTTTTCAGAGGCTCTGAGTTACACTGTCATGCTGATCTCTATCTCTATGTAAAAATCCCTCCCCCTTGAAAGGTATAAAACACTGTGTTTAGCTATTGAGTTAGACTTGACTTGGGTAAGATTTTGGACGAAGCAGACTACAGCAAATAAAGAATCCTGCTTAAAAGATACCCCCAAGTCTCCTGGTTTTCGCTTCTGAGTTTTTCTACACTTAAGAAGAAGGTGGTTTACAACAGTAGGATATGTTCATGAATTAAAGGGATAGTTTACCCAAAAATCAAAATTAGCCCATGATTTACTCACCCTCAAACCATCCTAGGTGTTTATGACATCTAGAGTTGAAGTCAATTTTGAGCAGTGTTCTTACGAGTAATTCTCAGAGGCTTAAAAAATACGGGCCCAGATGTTCTGAACAGCTCTTTGTTTGCTTTGGAGGTCAGCTTAAGGGAAAGGCTGTCTCCAAACAGAGGTTGACCACTGGATAGTGGATGCCATCGTCTTGGCATATCAGTCCCAAGGTGTGCTGTGCTCCCTTTGAGGTGAGAGCTCAGTCTATAAGGAGTGTTGCCTCCTCCTGGGCGCTGGCGTGTGATGCCTCTCTGTCAGAAACATGTGCAGAGCTGCCGGATGGGCAACACCCAACACATTCGCAAAATTCTACAAGTTCAGGGTGGAGCCGGTTTCTTCCCATGTGTTGGGTACTAACAGGTAATATGTGGGAAGGCTGGTTCGGTGTCTTGCTTCCAGCGCCATTCCCCTCTCATGGAGGGATACAGGTCTTCAGGTTGAAACTCCTTGGATGGAGTTCCTCCAAGCATCCTTCGGCAGTGGAGGCATCCGACACTAGGCCTAGTACTCATGTGCATGCCCAGTCGGTCAGCCCCTGTATGGGCTAGATTGCCCATATGCTGTGATTCCCTCTTGGTAATCCCATATGTGTATTCTTCTACTGTACAGTTTCCCTGTTGGTAAACCTGTGTCTTTCCTTGGGCAGATTCCAATCTGTCTCGTCTCTGCATTGGAAATGGTTCCATCCCTGTCTAGGCAGGACCTACCGCAGAGATCTTCCATATTAAGCACTTCCCCCAGGGTCAGTCCATGTCTATTACCACATGTTACCTCCCCATGGGCAGGATGTGGTCTCTGTTGTGTCCCTTTCCATCTGGATTCGGCACGCTTCCCTAGTGTTATCAAACCAGTTGTGACTGTAAAGGGTAAACAGAAAGGAACAGCAGTTATCGGCCTTCCCCTTGGAAAGTAATGTTCTTCCGTCCCACCAGGTATGGAGGTCTATGCGACTTACATGGGATGGGTCAGCGGTTGTGCTGCTATCCATAGGAATCCCGATGCTTCAGTCTGTTCTGACGTAACGTTGAACGTGACTGACTGATTGGGAATGTCTCTGTTACTAATGTAACCCCCGTTACCTGAAGGATGGAACAGGGACGTTACGTCCCGCTGCCACAACCCCTGTCCTACAGCTGAATGACCCGGACCCCCGTCTCGACTCCTCAGCGCAAACTTGAATAAGTGAGTTGCATTCTGCCTCATATACCCATATGTACGGGGAGTGGCTTACCACGCAAATCTCGCTCGCCAGTGTACATTGGGCTTGTTTTTGTTACTAATTGAAGGTGATTGGGCTCTCAGGCGAGATCTCAATGTGCCAATCAGTTCTGACGTAATGTCTCCATTCCCTCCTTCAGGGAGCAGGGGTTTCATTAAAGGATTAGTTCACTTCAAAATGAAATTCTGTCATCATTAACTCACCCTCAAATTCTTTCTTCTGCTTAACACAAAAACATATATTTTGAAGAATGTCAGTCACCAAACAGTTGATGTACCCCATTGAATTCCATAGTATTTTTTTTCCCTACGTGCATCTGACACGGATGGCAGCGGACGGCAGACTGTCTTTCGTTTACTGCTCGTTCATCTGGACAGATGAGATCAGACTCAGCAGCTCTTTGTGGTCCTGCCTCATTTACAGTGCTAAATCACAATGCTCTGATTAATAACAGCTTTATCAAAGCACTGAATTAGCATCAGTTTGAGCAACAGGAAGTAATGTCAAAGCCATGATGATGATGTTTGCATGACTGAGCTTGGTAAATAATAATGCTTATACTATGGTCTTTTCAGTGATGTGTTTCACACTCTTGCCCCTCAACTAGTGTGTGTGTGTGTGTGTGTGTGTGTGTGTGTGTGTGTGTGTGTGTGTGTTTCCCTGAACTCTGATTACACTCCTGATATCTGCCTTCTGGGTAAAGGATCATCTAAAAAAATAATCTGATTTATAGGATGGTAATTTTTTTGTACATTTTTTTTATACAAAAATAAAAACGTTTTTGTCTCTTGTCTTTTCTTTCAAGAAATACAGAACAGAAATCACATATCAGGAGTTCTTAACAATTGCATAATTATTGTATTAGTATTAGTTGACACTACATGGAACATTTGCAATACTGGGCGTTTACCAGTAGATGGAGTCATTGTGACATTGTTTTTCAAACTGCTCCACATTATTCTCTTTGTTTGACTGAGACAAATACCTGGCAACCCATCAGTGCAGCTCCTCTTTTAGCATAATTAAGTGAGAAGTGAAAACACATGGGTATCAGCTGTTCAAATGCAAACTATTAATTTAAAAAAGACTCCCTGCTCTATCCTTTAAAAATGCTGTGAGTCGGAGGAAAGCATCGACGAGGTTTGCCCTGGACAGAGAGTTTATGACGGTGTGTGTGTGTGTGTGAGCAGGTTATCGGAAGTGTGTGATCTTGTGTTGCGTTCCTGTAGCACACAGACCTTAAAGGGATAGTTCACCCAAAAATGAAAATTCTGTCAGTAATTACTCACCCTCATGTTGTTCAACCCCGTAAGACCTTCGTTCATCTTCGGAACATGAATTAAGATATTTTTGATTAAATCTGAGAGCTGGATCACTCCTCCATAGGCTTCTAAGGGATTGAAACTTGCCAGTACCGAAAAGTTATTAAAGACATTGTTAAAATAGTCCAAGTGACTACAGTGGCTCAATCTTAAGTTTATCAAGCGACGACAATACTTTTTGTGCTCAAAAACAAACAAAAATAACGACTTTATTTCAACTATACATTTCCTTCTCTGTGGGCCTCGAGTCAGTTAGCGTAGTGTGATAGCGTAGAGCTACGTCACACGCAGGCTCACTATTGGCCGACGCTGGTCATGTGTGTGATGCGTGTGACGTACAACACAGAAGCGCTGCGCTGTTACACTAGTGAACTCACTCGAGGCCCACAGAGAAGGAAATGAATAGTTGAAATAAAGTCGTTATTTTTTTATTTTTTTTTCATCTTTAGAATATTGTCTTTGAACTTCCCGTTTTGCGGTCGCTCTGTATATTTCTATGGCATTGCTGTCCAGGAGTAATTAGCTTTTGAAGTGGATTTACTTAATGTAAAGTTAACGAAAGTTATCATGAGGATTGTAATGTTTTAAGCAGATGTCTTAACAAATGTCAGTAGACCGGGAAGATTTTAAAACGAGCCGTTCATTCATAAATACACAAGATCACTGTGAAAATACAGACCGGAAGACAAATGACAACGAGCGCAGCGCTGAAAAGGGGCGGGGCTACATAAGGTCTATAGGTATGCGCATTTGAAGATATATGTGCGCAGGCGTGTACAGTAGTCTTTCATTACAAATTGAACTCAACAAATTACTTGTCTGGTCTTAAAAATGTATAATACCGAATTTTTTATCGCTTCCGTCTATCCATGTGAATGGAATTATTTGACAACGTTTTATCAGTACAGAGGTAAAGAGAAGGAGGCTTTCACAGGGGAGAGACTAGTGACACTTCAGGACTGCGTTGTCGTCGTGTCCATGCGCAGGTCCTTCATCAGATCCGGATACGGCCTGGATCCGGCAGACTGCGGTAAACCTCGGGATAAACAGAGAGACTATAATATTAGCGTAGACGCCATTCTTATGATGTAACGAATACATCAGGATTTATGGGAAGTGTTCCGCTTTGGTATCATAAACATAAGCTTGTGAAAGGCCGATTCAAGACATGCAGATCCAAGAACAGTCGTAACCCACTGCCTTTCTTGGATACGATGAAGTAAGGGCTGTAAAACGCACACGTGGAGGAGAAGCAAAGGGGGACATTGAAGTGAAGAGAGAGAGAGAGAGCCCTAATGGACAACGCAGCCCTGAAACAGCCTTTTCAAAATAACTTATATCTGCCGTTACTGACAGATTAAATTGCAGGTCCGAAGTCTTGAAAAGGCTCACATTGTGCTGATGTTATGTTTACTGAGCGCAATACTTCTTCCTTATTGAATGAGAAAGCAGACATATCCAAAACTGATAAAAGAGTACTGTTTACATTGAGCACACATCCTTTTCACAACACAACATTTGAATAATTTTTCCTTGTATGCCAGGAAAATTGTTGTGATATAAGAACATAAATAATGACATTATTATTTTAAAATTGAAATGTTAGCATAACAAGTATTACATTGATCAGTAAATGTTACTGAACTGTACCTGAATTTAACTCAAATCCTGTTAACATGTACATGTTGAAAGACGTTCACACTAACAAAGTGTTTTGTTAAAAAAAAGTTATTTTTTAAGTGTAAGATCATAATATACTGACAAACATGAATGTAATGGAGGATGTTTTGAGTTTAGCATCTCAATCCAATCCCATGTGGAGCATGCTGGGAAATCGACTGTACAGTTTCAGCTGTCAACAAAAAATTATTCATGTTATTCCAACTCAAAAGCATGATTCGTTAACTATTTTAAGTGAATTGAGTGCAATGGAATCAAATTATGCAACTCATTTCAAATAAGTAAACTGAACTTGCAGCAAAAGTATTTGGAGTGTTTTATATTTGTCTTGTTCTGACAAATATTTAATAAAATTGTACATGCCTGCAAGTTTGTCTCTGCAGCATTTTCAGTATAGACTATTTCACTCAAAAGACAGAAAGTGACGAAAAAATAGGTCAATGTTATTTATTTTAATATAGATAAAACTGGTGATAATGACTTAAAATCATTATTTTATTTAAAAAAATTACAGCATCTAGACAGTTTGCCAAAAACTCAGATCTCAAATTCTGTAATTCTGAGATCAAAACATTCATGCTATTCCTGAAAAACACGTGGCATAATGCAAACAAAGATAAAAACAACTGAAGTTGTGAAATTACCCGCAGAATTGAAGATCCTGATCACAAGATCACACATTAAGTGTCTGATTACATGATGAGAAGTTCCTGCACAAGCAAGTTCTGTTCACAAGAAACAAGGAATGAATAAACTGATGAAATGCCTAACTTGAATGCACTTCATATAAAAGCATCTGCAAAATGTGGAAATGTAATATTGAAATCAATCTTTTCCCATTTCTTTTATTTTGTTATGAGAAGACACAACTGCCACTAAATCTATTTACTCAACCGCAATATGAGTAAATGCATTCTGCACTAATACTTCCTCTTCCTGTGTTGAAACAAGATTTATAAATAATTATGGATTCATAAAAAATAAGTATGATTTGTATACATGAAAAGTTATCAATGAAACACTTTACAGAGCATGAGACAGATGTTTTTACCACCATAAAAAATAAACATTAATCAACATACAGATGAGTAAATCTACTGTCTCATCACCTACATTTTTTAAATATACATTTTGAAATATGTAACCAAATAAATAAACGATTGTGGTACAATATATGTATATATATATATATATATATATATATATATATATATATAGTGTTTATATGAGGGTGTTTGTAATACAGTGGCGGAAGGAGTGTAAGAAAAAGGTAAAATGTTGACATCTTTCTCTCTTCCGACTGCCTTTATAAATCTCTCTCTATTTTTTTTTCCTCTTTTGAAAGCTGTAAAAAAAGTTTTCTTTTGTTATTTGGGTAAATGGGAACACTAAAATATATTTAATATAGCTACTCTCTTATTCACCAATATAGAAGTTTACCCAACTATGAGTCTTAAACTTGAAACGGCGCCGACACCATGTGGCTGTGTGTGACGAGTGTATGTTGTTACACAACATTATTGAAAAAAATATTAACTATCATTTTTATTCTGAGAAATGATGCTACCTTCACATGCTCAGAATTATTGTTAATACTAACTTATTTTTAAAACTGGACATGAACGTCCTCTCAACTCAAAATGTGAATGCTATGAGCTCGTAATCAAGACTTCAGAAGTGGAAAGTACGACATTTATGATAGCGTGAAGGCAGCATTACGTCCATCCGTCCTTCGGATGAGACGTAAAATCGAGGTCCTGACTCCCTGTGGTCATAAAAAATCCCAGGATGTCCTTCGACAAAGAGTAGGGGTGTAACCCCGGCATCCTGGCCAAATTTGCCCCTTGGCCTCTGTCCATCATGGCCTCCTAATCATCCCCATATACTGATTGGCTTCATCACTGTTTCCTCTATACCAGTAAGCTGGTGTGTGGTGAGCGTTCTGGGCAATATGGCTGCCGTCGCATCATCCAGGTGATGCTGCACACTGGTGGTGGTTGAGGAGATTCCCCCTTCTATGTAAAGCACTTTGAGGTCCCAGAAAAAGCGCTATATAAATGTAACGAATTATTATTAATTATTATTATTACTCTTCCCACGTCAGAGTGACGTCTTTTCTATGTCAGTTTTGGACGTCCAATTTCGGTCCACTGAAGGTTGTTTTGTAACGCCAGGCGACGTCTTTATTCGACGTCCGTGGGACCAAATGTGGTCGTTTGTGGACGTCTTTTCAACATCAGATTTAGACTAATTTTAGATGTCGTTTGTATACAACTTCTATAACTGTAGTCCCATGTTTCAAAAGGGTGGAGGACATGTTTTCTGTACCATGTATTTACATTTACGCATTCGGCAGACGCTTTTATCCACAGTGACTTACATTGCATTACACATTTACACTCCTATCAGTTCTTGCTTTCCCTGGGAATCGAACCCATGATCTTGGCGTTGCAAGCGCCAACGCTCTAATGTTTGGGCTACAGCATTACACCTTTGTATGCGTCTCCAGTTATCAGCTGCTGCTGAGACGATCAAATGGAGTTTGTTATAAATTATAAATAATCTGTATTCATATGTATTAATCATGTTGATAACAACAATGTTGATATTTGTAAATAAAAAAATATTGCACATTAATCATGTAAATTTCCTGCACCTGTAATAGACGTCCAAATGAGGTCCAAAAAAATGACCCAGTTCAAAGGTCAAATGTTGAACGTCAGCATGACGTCCAAGTTGGGTCATGGTTGGACGTCCAAATATTGGACCTAGTTTGGACGTCGAATAGACTACAGACTGACTCAGTCGTAAAGACAGTCTTTGCCGCCATCTAATGGCATAATAATGTAACTTCTATTGCGGTTCACGGTCAGAGACCATTTTTTTCCAGTGGAAGGAAGACTTTGAGTGAGTTGCGTTGATACATATTTTTTGGTTTTAATATTTGTATTGTGTGGTATGGATACATAGAGGGATTATTTCATTTTATTTACAAAACACAGAGATTCAGTGTGGAGTGTTGCCAGCTTCATTGATTATACCGAATGCAGAACTCAATGAGCTCGCGACAACTTTATAAAGGAGCTTTCGCTGCTCGTCAAATGCACATTGTGGTTATAACTATAAAGTTTACTATATTGTTCTCCCAGTTTACCAGCCACTCATAGTTATATATTTTGAGAGAAATAGATGAATTTACATGTTGTAAAGCTGACTGATTCCTCGACAGTGATGCAGTGTATCTAACACGCTCATAGTGCGATCAACTAACATGTTCATTATAAAGGTAGCCTGTTTAAAACACAAGATGCACATATTTGAAAATCGGAATAGCATTTATTTCACAGTATAGTTAACAAATTTGTGAATATATTGCAGAGAAAGAAAACAGAGAGACTTAAAGATTGAATTGCATATCCAAAGTCTTGATAAGGCATTGTAGTGTACTTACTTTGTGCCAATGTTATGTTTACTGAGCGCTACATTTCTTCCTTTATTTAAAGTAAACACAACTATAAAGTACCTAACTGCACAAATAAAAGAGTTTACATTGAGCACACATCCTTTTCTTATTGACATGACACAACATTTGAACATTTTTTCCTTTTTTACCAAGAAAAGTGGTGTGATATAAGAACATAAATAATGATATTATTATTTTAAAATTGAAATGTTAGCATAACAATTATTACATTGATCAGTAAATGGTACTGAACTGTACCTGAACTTAACTCGAATCCTGTTAACATGTACATGTTGAAAGAACTTCACACTAACAAAGTGTTTTGTTGACAAAAAAAGTTATTTTTTAAGTGTAAGATCATAATATACTGACAAACATGAATGTAATGGAGGATGTTTTGAGTTTAGCATCTCAATACAATCTCATGTGGAGCATGCTGGGAAATCGACTGTACAGTTTCAGCTGTCAACAAAAAAATATTCATGTTATCCCAACTCAAAAGCATGATACGTTTACAATTTTAAAGGGACAATTTGTAGGAATTTCTCCCATCTAGCGGTGAAATTGTATTTTGCATTCAAACGAATAGTGCTCTACAGCGCCTCGCTTTTTCAAATGCGTGTTGCATCTACGGTAGCTGTTATGTGCCAAAAAGCTATGACAGGATGTCTTCTAATAGCACTTCGTCGAGTTTTCCTATTATTTCAAACAAACTGCAACTTGACACAACAAACAAACTGATGTTTGATGGAATTGAAAGTTTCCAAAGGCAGAGAAGCGACCAAAAAAAGCTTGTAATTTAGACCGTAACACTGACTTAACGTTACCTGTTGAGAAGAAAGCAGGCAAGTTCAGCGTCTCTTTTGAAAGCTTTCTCCTGCATCAACTCTTTCCACCTGGAAAAAGCTATCCCGACATTAAAACTGCACAAAAGAGGAAAACACAATTTCATTACAATGAAGTACACTGGGGGGAAATGTGATCAATAACTCATGGCAACATATTTTTTTACATTAACTACATGTAGTTTCACACATGTACACTTTCACAAGTCAAAGCAATTCATTACTACTCAAGGTTTAACAGTTGATATGACTGGACCAGCCATTGGGATTAGACTAGAGGCATACTTAATTTAATGCAGCAACAAATTATTTTACAGTGTACTAAGATCATTTAAAGATAATTTCCCAGCAGTGAAGGTGTTGCTGCTACTGGTCCTGCTGTGTGTCTGAGGAAGAGCTGAACACAGGGATGCCCTTCACAATGGGTCGTTCACATTCAACCCAAGGGTCAGCTCTTCTGCCTGGGTATAACGTGGGGTGCAGGACCACCACCTGTTTGTTTTTCTTTTCTCTTTTTTCTCAGCCTTTTTCTTGGTTGCCTTTATAAACAGGCAAACATTTATTAACAGTGCCTTTTTAAAAGAGACTATAAGTAGTACAAATTACTATTATGTAGAATATTCTAGTACTTCACTTTTACTTGTTCCCATGTTCTAGTAGTGGGTGGTGACTCTGACATACAATGAACAAAGTTATTAATTATTTAGAAATTATTAAAATACAAAAATATATACTGTAATAAGTGATAAAAACATCTAACATGGTCACTACAAACTTAATTTGTCTGCTACTTTTTGCCAGCCCTCTCTCCTGGCTTTTGCTTTGAGGTGTTCCCTGGCGTTTTAATTAAGATTTAAAATTCTGCATATCCTTCAAGCAATAACTCTTGCTCTGCTGCGGAGACAAACTGAGCGCGCTCTTTGGCCACGGTGAACAGCCAATAGCAGCGTTGCTGATCAATGTTTCTACTATCGATACATATCCCCTTTTAAACCAGCGCATGAACGCGCAATTATCTCAGATAACTCAATCCAGCTATACTAATCATAACCGGCAGGAGTGTTCGAAGAACCCAATTAGCCGGATCATGATGAGCTCGATGATATTATCTAGGATGTCTCGTTTGATCTCGGATGTTTTAAGCAACGTACGAAGAACGGGCCCCAGGATTCAACTCAAATCCTGTTAAATTGTACGACATGTATATGTTGTAAAAACTTCACACAAACAAAGTGTTTTGTATAGAAAATGCACCTTGCTTTGTAAGATCATCATATAATATGTAGGACATGCATGAATGTAATTGTAGGATGTTTTGAGTTTAGCATCCCAATCCAATCTCATGCGGAGCATGCTGGGAAATCCACTGTCCAGTTTCAGCTGTCAACAAAAATGGTTCATGTTATGCCAACTCAAAAACACCATAAATTAATTTCCTTTCTACAATTTTAATTGAATCACAGTTCGTTTTGTTACGCGTCATGTTTAGGGACGTGGCAATATAATGTTGATGTCGCTACAATAACAGACCCGCCTGCATCTAATAAATTATTAATTCAAGAACGTTGTGCAAATTTCCTGCAACAATGGAGCCGCGAACTTCACATACTTTTGAAAATCCAGCGTTTATTTGATCCTGGTAACTAAGCGCTCATTGTCACAGTTTTAAACAACGGCTTTCTTCTTCCACGAGGGGTTTTGGCGTCATGCATTTGTTTCCAGACGGACCGATAAAGAACGCGACACACACGTCTCCCGGACATCCTGTAGAATTCAACCAATCAGATCGCGACTTCGAAACTCCTGAAGTGTTTCCAGAAAAGTGTGGCATATGCATTCAGCCAACGATCCGCTGGCATGCCGTCTGAGGCTGAGACTAGTCGACACCTGACACCTGTGCGAGATTCTACACAACTCCTGAAGTGTATCCGGAAAATAATAGAGACTTCATCCCCAGGTATCTGGAGTTGATTCCAGATGTTTTATTCCCTGACCGAGGAGACTCTCGACACGGATCCACTGGCCCCGGGGCCTACACAAGTGTGCAGTTCCCCAGGAGCTGGTCTTAACACGATCACCAATATGGCAATAAAGTGATTTACATCATACAATTACCAGGTGATAATAATTTACCTTATAACTCTTTTGCTTAGATGCACAATACAGTGAAAGAATGCTCTGGATTTTTTTTGTAATTACTTAAAATGAAATTTATCATTGTGCAAAAAACAGAAAGCACAAGTGTTTGTGTCAGGTTGTTGTGTTAAGGTTAATATATGGTAAAAGAAGAGAAAATAGTGAAAGTACAATAGTGAAAATCTATCCATTAGACAAGAAGTCCGACAGTCGACATATCATAAATATTGATATAACACACAGGGAAAATGTGTAACGGACACTTTCTGCATATGCAATAATGGAATAATATGTTTGTGTTTCTTAATATAAAGTTAACTTTGTTCATATATTAAGACTTTCTATTTAATGGAGGAAATAAATCACAAAAGTGTGCAATTAAGGTTATAATCCCCCCCCCCCCCCCCTTAAAACGTAGAGAGGGTTTGATTATAGACAATTATGATATGATCATCTTTGTGTTTAACCAAGACTAATATAGTAGGAGTGAATGGGGAATTTTGTAATTTGAGCTATTAGATGTTTATTTTACAGATATCAGATTAACTTATTTGGTTGGGAGGGCCTTAATTCAACAATAAATAGAGCATAATTTCTGAGCACAATATTATTCAACTAGACCTTCTTCAGACTGCTGGTTCGTATCAATATTCAGATCTATGTTTAATAGCACATTTTTGGTTTGAAATGTTTTGACAGGGAATAATATTTCTCATTGCTATTTGTTGTTTGTATAGAAACGTACTATTTTGTTTAAAAGCAGATTTAAAAGCTGAATTGTGAAGGTCTTCTGTGAGGTTGATACATTGACAGATTCCAGGTGAGTTGAATGTTTACACACTCTCTACACCGGTAACATTATAATTGGAATCCATTAGTTTTCTTATTATTATTTTACCCTAATGGGAGTCAATGGCAGCCATATGAACCGTAAGTAGGAAAATTATGAAATTTGGCACACTTGTAGTGATAGTAAAGTAATTTGACAAACTTTAGAGTGTCCAGGACAAACTCTATAGCGCCACCACCAGTTCAAAAATGTTACATTGAAATTGTTCTAACTTTTGAACCATTTGATCTAGAAACATAAAAGGTAGTACACCTGATTCCTCTTATGATGCTGATCACATTAAACATCCTGCATCAAGACTCCACCCATTACAGTAGCGGCCATTTTGAAAAGTACAGGATTACGTTTTTTCGCTGCTCCTTAAAATTGTCCAATTTTGTCCAAAATCTGATAAGATGACTGAACAGTTTTTTTTAATTCATATTTGTTTAGAAGTTATGTTTAACAAGGTCAACCTAAAATTGGTTCAAAGGCTGTATCTCGGCCGAACTTTGATCAATCGAAATGAAAATTGGTACACTTCTTCGGAACCATGATCTGAGGATCTGAAAGTTTGGAACAGCGCCACCTACAGGTCATGAGATCTGAAAAATGTCTATTTTTGCTAATCATTCTTGAACAGTTTTATCAGAATCATGATCTCGGTGTGCTTTGCTACCGTTCCTGAGAAATATCTCTCCAAAGTTGACCCTGCCTGTGTTTGTTGTCTTAGCATAATAATGATTAACATGCTAACCAGTTGCCATTCTTTTTAATGTGGCTCTTCAGATATTAGATTAACCATAAGATATGTTAGCATTAATTTGTTTTAGCATGCTAATCTGGTTAAAATCTGAAGTAATGATTTTGTGTGCTCATTATAACACTGAAGGCTCTCCTCGGCTCCCTGTTGAATCAGCGTCAACTGTAATTCGACATGCCAATAGTGTTTATTGCTTATTATTCTAAATGGCATTACAGAACACTGATCATTTAATACTTTCCAACTCTCTAAAATTATCTTATGTCTGCTTGTAGATTTCATTACAATGCATCGGTTACTCAAAACAAAACTAATTTAAGGAATCTGAAAGGAGGAAGTTAATTATTTGTATAGCGATGATTTATGCAGAATATCAATACAAATCCAAAATAAATAAACATTCAGTCATCAACGTACAGCAGTCCAACAGACAGCATTGTACATTTGTTCAGGGTTTGTGAATTTAAACAAAACAAAACAGCAAAAGGATAATTATATATGATGTCCACATGAGCTACTTCTGCTTACGCAAACTTTGATCTTATTTTGAATTACAAAATCATAATGTAGCCAAAGATAAATTATGAGAAACATAAATGAGTGTCATGACGTTCTTCTATTTTATCATTACACTAGCATGTTATATGTTTCTTTGTTTAAATGAGGAGAAACTGATGATGATTCCTTCATATGCTGATATGAGATGTGTTGTAATGTCTTATATCAGGATGGCCATACGTGTGGTTTTGTTTCTAACACTTTTTACTGGGCTGTGCGTCACTGATTCCCAAGGTACGTTTAGAATAATACAAGTAAAAATGCCTGGATTTAAAAATCTGTATC
Source organism: Gila robusta (assembly GCA_030770095.1). NCBI lineage: Eukaryota > Metazoa > Chordata > Actinopteri > Cypriniformes > Leuciscidae > Gila > Gila robusta. The sequence continues at coordinate 93,486 of JAVALU010001456.1, read as the reverse complement.
CATTGTGTATCATTTCATATTGATCAGATTAAATTATATTCTGAAATATGGTAGTTAAAAATGTGATTTATTTATATTTATTTGTAATGCTTTGAACCTGCCTAATCCTTTTGTTCATATTGAACAGGGAATCTTGCTCTTAATGGCATGGCTGTGCAGTCCTCCTTAGGACACCCACAGGGAGATGCTCAACATGCCGTAGATGGAAACAGAGACTCAGATTACAAGAAGGAATCATGCACTTTCACTAAAACTGAGTTTAATCCCTGGTGGAGAGTTGACCTGGGAAATGTCTACAGTGTAAGCAACGTTACCATCACTAATCGTGGAGACTGTTGCAAAGAGCGGCTTAGAGGAGCTCAGATTCGTATTGGTAACAAGCTGGACAACAACGGAAACAACAATGAGCTGTAAGAAATGTTTCAATTGTTCTATCATCTTCCCATGTTTATGATGTTCAATCTGGTTTAATAAAACAGAAGTTTAAAATTGTACCTAGTCCACAAACCAATCACTCAGCGAGCCACAGCCATGGAGACTTACTTTACTTCAACATATTTTAATCAGATTGTGATTAGATATTTGTTTCTTGTAGCAGTGCTATACAAAACCATTTGATTTCAAAACAGCTGAATTTAATTTGTTAGACATGTGCATTGTGTTGCGTAGCCACTGGTTTTCAGTTTAAGGGCCAATCCCAATTCTACCCCTTACCCCTTCACTTTCCCCTTCCCCTCTGTTTTGCACGTGCACGTGAAGGGGTAGGGCTGTCCCAATTCTCTTTTGGTTGGAGGGGGAGGGCTAAGGGGAAGGGCCAGATAGCCCTTCAAACGAAGATTTTTCGGGACCACACTTCAAACGAAGGGGTATGAGAAGTGTCACTGCATACACCGGCTACAGACGCAAAATGGCTGCCCAAGCAAAAAACAAGACCCATAAATGTACGAATTTTTGGCTTTAATAAGTATTTTAACAACAAATAATGATTTGCTTTATGTTACATTCAATCTTGTGTTCATATTTACGGTCAGTTTCTTCAAAGAAACTTTTGTAAAAAAAATCGCTAAAATCGCTATAGTTTGCTAACGATAGTTCCGCAACATATTTACATGTCTGATAACTGGTGAATGTAATTGCGGAAGGGAATTGGCTTATATTTATATACATCTGCTATGAACACATTGTTTTCTTGTGGTTATATGTGAACACGATATAAACGAACAGTGCTTACAGTTTCGTGCTTTTTGCAACATGATCAGATCAACCAGTCTGACAGCGAGCAACGTTTCCTTAAGTCCAAATAAGTCCATTTTGCAGCCATCATATAACGTTACCATAACTGATCCACCAGCAAACTTAGGCGTCGAAGATATCGTCGTCTCCGTTGTTTTCTGCGAACTTCACAAGACAAATACAAAAACAAAAAATAGCTGTAACCCACGCAACTGAGATGACTGCAGCTGTCGACGGCATCTTGGAAGTTTGTGATAAACATCAGCGCATCTCCTGTGACGTAGGCGCTACGACGTATAATGACGTGTAACGGTGTAGTAGTGGTGTCCCATTTCTTAGGGGAATATTTTCACCCCTACGCCTTGCCACTCTGTTTCAAGGGTCAAGGGGAAGGCGAAGGGTTAGGGGTAGGGGTAGACGAAGGGGAAAGGGGTAGAATTGGGATTGGGCCTAACACTGTTCATGTATTTGCAGGGTTGCAACTATTCTCACTCCTCCTAATGGCACACAGACATTTTCATTCGAGTCTGTTAATGGTCGATATGTCAATATTTTTTTACCTGGGAATGATGAAATCCTCACTCTGTGTGAAGTCGAGGTGTTTGCAGGTAAGGGACAGAGAGAAAAGATTTGGGAATTTGTGTATGTACTTATTAATGTGTGTATAACTGTTATTATTTTATTAACAGTAATGGACACACCATCGTACATTTGTGGTCCACGTGAGTGCTCTTTATTACTTTCAATGTTGTCGATAACGCATCTATAATATTCTTACTGAACATTTGGTAACCAATAAGGGATAATGTACATCAAGACAGATTTAATCGCAAAATAAACCCCGACAGGGTGATCAAGACCCCGGCTTATTACATGGCCACTAGCCACAAAATAAATCATTTTGGACACAAAATATTGATTTGAATTGAAATATTTTATAAATTCGCTTGTAATAAACGCAAAGCTTCTGTGAAGAAAAAAATATTCCTAGCAAGACAAACATTTAAGGGATACTGTACAGTCATTTAAAACAAATACATAATTACATGATTTGTGATGAAACCTGTAAAAATAGTATTACATAGCTTAGCATTATTTTGCCCATTTTATTGGGATTATACTTTAGCTGCACATTAAAGTAAAAAGAAAAAAGTTATTGTTTATTATTTTGTTATACAGGGAATCTTGCTCTTGGAGCCACAGCTGTCCAGTCTTCCACATTCAATCAAGGAGTAGCTCAAAAGGCTGTCGATGGCAACAGGAATTCACTGTGGAGTGCTGGGTCATGCAGTCATACTAATGCAGACAGAGACCCCTGGTGGAGAGTTGACTTGGGGATAGTCTACGGGGTAACCAGGGTTAGCATCACTAATATTGCAGATGGTGCAACGAGGATAAATGGTGCTCAGATCCGTATCGGCAACAGCCTGGAAAATAATGGCAACAATAATGAGCTGTAAGTATTGTCTCTCTCTTAATACTCACACAAGTGGTTAGAAAATGAGTAAATAAGATAACATTACTTTGAATACATCCTTTTAATACAAACTTGCCTTTGACAGAAGTATATTTAATATGCTTCTTGCCGTTTTAATATGCCCCTCTCTATTTCTCTATTAATCTGTGTCTTCACAGGGCTGTAACTGTTGTGTCCATCCCAGCTGGAGAGACAAAAACATTTGAGTTTAAGCCTATTAAGGGGCGATATGTCAGCATTATTATTCCTGGGCGCAATGAATATCTCCATGTGTGTGAGGTCGAGGTGTTTGCAGGTGAGCAATAAAAGGAGAGAGAGAGAGAGAGAGAGAGAGAGAGAAAGAGAGAGAGAGAGAGAGAGAGAGAGAGAGAGAGAGAGAGATGGTGTGTTAGACATTTGTACTATTTATACTCTGTACATTGCCTTAATAATGGTTTTCTGATTTCATTGCCAGATTAAGTGGAATGAGAGGATGTTACACCACAGTCCACTGATCCTACAAGCAAAATACCAAACTACATTTTCTTCTGAGCAATACTAATATTGCACTTTTTTCATTGTTTTCATTTTACCTATATGCACCTTTTATCCTTAAGATAAATGATAAGTTTCAGTGCACATTCAGTAAAGGTTTGAAATGGTTTTAAAATGAACCTGACTCTTAACCCCAGTTTGATCCAGGGGTTTGTGTGTTTAATCATCTTTGTTTATCTCTCTGCTTTCTACATCAATAAATTACTACAGCATTGCATGTTGTATTGTCTGTTTGTGGATCAAAAAAGAGAGGCTTATTTGGATTTTTATAATGTTGAGGAGCTGGTAACAAAGTAAAGAATTACATTTTAAAAAAAGGAAACCATGGAGAGAACGAAGATTTCCAACCTTCTGTCCCAGAATAAACAACACAACCACCAATTCAACCAATATAAACTTTCAATTTTCTGTTAAAAAGAGTAAAAAAAGGCAAAAAAGCAACATTAACCATAACAGAAATATTGATATCAAAAAGAATAATAATGAAAATAGGGGCAATAGCTTCAGGGGGGAGCCTGGCTAAAATAAAAAACAAAACAAAAAACAACTAACCCAGATATCTCTCTAAATTACCTGGAGAAAGTCAGGCACTCCTGACTTCACTCACATTTCTGTCAGGACCACTATTGTCAAATACGATTGACAATTAGCATACAGTTTGGATTGACGGTATGGCTCCGTTCTGGGCGAGAACTCCCTGCGCATCCATGCAGCCTAGCATGGATAAGAGTAGCAATAACCCCCCTTAGGGTAAACAGAACAGAACCAACATGAATGTATGCAGATATAATTAATTCAAGATTTTAAAGTACAACATGATTCGAGAATTTATTCTGATTCAAGGGGAAATCCAAATCCTGACTGGGTGAGAGGAGGAGCTGGGGAGGGAGGAGGGTAATTAGCTCCTGAGAAACGCGATAGCTGCTGATAATACTGAAGGAGCTTATATATGTATACAGTGATGGGGTCGTATTCCTATAGGTAGACGTGGTTCATCTGAGAGTCAGCTGATGCGAGCTTGACTAACGTGACTTGCCAGAACTGACGCTACGCTTGATGTACCAAGAGGGTGGTGGACCTGCAGGCATTTTCAGTCAGCGAAACATGCCTGGAATTTGGACCCGCTGACTCTCACGTAATCCTGAGACCCGATCCGGATATTTGCCCAAAGTTCCCACAACCCCCTTCCTAGACCAGGTGGTGAACTTGCAAGCGCCACCCATGGAGGAGGCAGACCCAGACCTTGAGTTGCTGTGTCCTGTTTGTGCACTGTGTATTTATGTGGACCGCACACAGAGCTTCAGAAGTTCTGAACAGCTCTTCGCTTGCTTTGGAGGTCAGCAGAAGGGAAAGGCTGTGTCCAGACAGAGGTTGGCCACTGGATAGTGGATGCCATCATCTTGGCGTATCAGTCCCAAGTCAAGCCGTGTCCCCTTGAGGTGAGAGCTCAGTCTATAAGGAGTGTTGCCTCCTCCTGGGCGCTGGTGTGTGGTGTTTCTCTGTCAGACTTCTGCAGGATTGGGGACACGCAACACAGTCGCAGAATTCTACAATCTCAGGGTGGACCGATTTCTGCTTTCTCAGACTCGTCTCGGACTTGTTCCTTCAAAGACTCGGTCTTGACTCAGACTCGACCCTTCAAAGACTTGGTCTTGACTCGGACTCGGCATAGGCGGTCTTGTCCCCATCACTAGTTATGGGGGAATAAAGTTTTAAAAGTGTATTGTCAAAATATTTAAAATTGGGAAATATTGGAAAATGTTATAAAGTAGCTAAGCATACTAATTTAGACATACCACTAGAAAATTTTAATTTGCTCTGCATGTCCTAACTATGATTAAAAAAGTCAGGGTGGGCTTAACATGTTGATGACAGAGCAGCACTGTTGAAGCATTTTAGAAAAATAGGCAGAAGATGATGCATGTGGTAGGGATTTTTTTAATGATAGTAAAAGCATAGTCCATATTAAGACGTTATTAACTGGGGTGATATTAAATCATGAATATCAAAACTGACATGTCGAGACAAAATCTCGACTCGGACTTGCTTCCTCAAAGACTTGGTCTTGGCTCGGACTCGACTGTATTTGAAAAACAACGGACTCGGTCTCGACCCTTCAAAGACTTGGTCTTGACTCGGACTCGGCATAGGCGGTCTCGTCCCCATCACTACAAACAGGTAATATGTGGGAAGGCTGGATCCTAACCCTAACCCTTGGAATATGATCAAAGTTTGCGTAAGCAGATGTAGCTCATGTGGACATCATAATTATCCTTTTGCTGTTTTGCTATGTTTACATTCACAAACCCTGAACAAACGTACCAACGCTGTATCTCTGTTTGCTGTACATGTGTTACATCCCAGGTCTAGGGTCCAGGAGAATAACATAAATAAAGTCGTTACACCTGACTTCTTGTTACTTTCTTTTTATTATTTTAAAACAAGTTGTTCAAATTGGTAAATACGGTCAACACAAGACATCAAAAGGAAGCAAATTAATTTCAGGGTTGGGTCAAAGCCAAAAATAACAAACAAAATTGAATCTACCTTTTTTTTTTAGAGAAAACTTATTATCCTATCAAAGAAAAGGTTTGAACAAAATACAGATACTAAACTGACTCCCTTACTAGCCATAACAGGAGAAAACTTAATGTTTACAACAAAGAATAAATGGCAGCCCAACCCCTACGGCTTCCGTGATGAAGCGCAGTGACATTTACAATAATTATAATAACGAGCGAAACACTCAGCCATGTTGAGTGTTAAAAGAAAACCGTTTATAGAAAAGTTTGCAAAAGAAATGAGAAAAGAACAACAAACCAGGGGGGTAAGGTGAGAGGAAAATAAATAACACAGTATTTATAAAAAGTCACTACACGGAGTTAATTCTCTTTCCAACAACAACAACAGTTTCAACGACAGCGCTATGAACAACATTCCCCTCTCTCTGCCAGATCCACGACTCTTCCTCGTTTGTAAAAGATGCGCAGTTCCATCTTGACCAACCACAGGGCACATTACCGACACGTTCAATTAGGGCGGTGCAACCTGCGGGAGACAGAGTGAGAGAGAGAGAGAGAGAGAGAGAGAGAGAGAGAGAGAGAGAGAGAGTGAGTGAGAGAGAGAGAGAGAGAGAGAGAGAGAGAGACACACACACACACACACACACACACACACACACACACCATACAGGACATGTCTCATCATAACACATGGATGACTGAATGTTGTTGTTGTGATTAAGTAAATGCTGCACAAATAATTAACTTCACCCTATGATTCCCCTTTCAGAGTCCTTAGATTAGTTTTGTTTTGAGGAACTGAGACTGAGGTATTGAAATGATTTACAAGCAGACATAAGATCCTTTTAGAGTGTTGGAAACTGGAAAGTATTAAATGTTCAGCGCTATTTAGAATAATTAGCAATAAATATTGTTTAGCCATATTTTAGCCTTAAAAAAAATCCTAAAGATTAGCCACAGTCAATATAACTGATTCTTCTTGAATGTTCTTTTGTCATTATTGTATTGTAGTGCAACAAGACGCTTCTAGACTACTATATACTATATCTTTACACACTGACTTGAATTGTCCAAACAAAAGTTTAGTTTTATTAGTAAAACCTCCATTGCATTTCATAATCTCAAAGAAACGTCTATGGTTACGTATGTAACCCTCGTTCCCTGAGTAGGGAACGGAGACGTTACGTCGGATGACGACGAATGGGGTTTCGCTTAGAAAGCCTATCAACTTTGAGTATTACAAAACGAGCCAATGGCAAAGAAATGCCATGGGTCTGCGGAATTTGCATAGCGTATCTCCGCCCTACCTCGTGGGTATAAAAGGAGGATGCCGGCAACATGCAGATATGTTTCTTCGCTGAGGAGCCAAGACTGAGCTCAGGCGATCCCCGCGGTACAGCGGAAAGTGGCAGGCAGACGTAACGTCTCCGTTCCCTACTCAGGGAACGAGGGTTACATACGTAACCATAGACGTTCCCTTTCGTTGTCACTCCGAGTTACGTCGGATGACGACGAATGGGGTTATCAGTCTAATCACGCCACCTTCTCAGCTGTCTTCCAGTGCCCTGCGTAAATCGAGATCCCTGTCATAGACTGGACGAAGGACTCCATTTATCACAGGAATACCAAGGTACACTGGGAAGCATATCCCAAGCTTAGGGGAAGTATGCAAATAATGCCAACCCAGAGGGGGGGGGACTTAGAGAATACACATATGACCCGGAGGGATGCATATGGAGAACACTGGGGTGTCCAGCCGCAGGTGGAATATTTCAACCCCAGGGGTGGCAAGGTGGCTTGCCAAGGGAAGACACATGCTCAGAGAGGCTTACAGTGGAAATACACATGTGGGGGTCACTCAGAGGAGGGACCATGCACACGGGAGGCACCTAGCCGACGCGCAGGCAATAGACACTGGCGCCGACGTCAGGAGTGCTGGAGGAGCTCAGGGCTTTCGGGGAAGCTCACCTGAGGAGAATATCGCACGTATCCAGTCCGTGGAGTGGAATGGCGAGCAAGCGAAGACACCTGAGCGGGTCCGGTACTAGCTGGTTGAAGCGAGTACATGAGAGGACACAGGCTCCACTCGGAGATTATAGAATCTGGCGAATGTGTTAGGTGTCGCCCAGCCTGCAGCTCTGCAGATGTCTGTTAGCGAGGCGCCATGCGCTAGAGCCCAAGAGGACGCCACACTCCGGGTGGAGTGGGCAGTCACACCAAGGGGGCACGGTCGACCTTGCTGCTGGTAAGCCAAAGCAATGGCGTCCACTATCCAGTGAGACAACCTTGCTTAGAGAGAGCCCTTCCCTTCAGCTTCCCACCATAACAGACAAAGAGCTGGACAGAGGTCCTGAAACACTGCGCTCTGTCTACATAGGCGCGGAGAGCGCGTACTGGACAGAGCAGTGTCAAGGCTGGGTCTGCCTCCTCCGGGGGCAGCGCTTGCAGGTTCACCACCTAGTCCCGGAAGGGAGTGGTAGGAACCTTGGGCACATATCCAGGCCGGGGTCTCAGGATCACGTGAGAGTGAGCCGGCCCGAACTCCAGGCACACTTCGTCAACGGAGAATGCGTGCAGGTCCCCTACCCTCTTGATGGAGGCCAGTGCAACCAGGAGCGCTGTCTTCATTGACAGGGACTTAAGCTCGACTGATTGCAGAGGCTCAAAGGGAGCACTCTGCAGGGCAGTTAGAACCACTGAGAGGTCCCAAGAGGGAACGAGAGGAGGGCGAGAAGGATTTAGTCTCCTCGCTCCTCTCAGGAACCTGATGACCAGGTCGTGCTTCCCCATCGACTTACCTTCGATGAGGTCATGGTGTGCGGCAATAGCGGCAACATAGACCTTCAGGGTGGAGGGAGACAGCCTTCGCTCCACCCCATGTTGAAGGAAGGAAAGCACAACGCTGATCGAGCATCTCCGGGGGTCTTCTCAGTGAGAAGAGCACCAGTTGACGAAGAGGTTCCACTTCAACGCATAGACGTGTCTCGTGGACAACGCTCTAGCGGAAGTGAAGGTAGCCGCCACCGCTGGTGGTAGGGTACACAAACCTGCCTCGAGCCGTCCAGGAGCCACACGTGGAGGCTCCAGAGATCGGGACGAGGGTGCCACAGGGTGCCCCGTCCCTGAGAAAGGAGGTCCTTCCCCAGAGGAATGGGCCAAGGAGGTGCTGTCGCGAGGAGTACAAGTTCGGGGAACCAGGTCCGGGTGGGCCAGTACGGCGCGACCAGAATGACCTGCTCCTCGTCCTCCCTGACCTTGCGCAGAGTCTGCGCAAAAAGGCTCACTGGGGGAACGCATATTTGCGGCCCAGCGGCCAGCTGTGCGCCAGTGCATCCGTGCCGAGAGTGCCCTCGGTCAGGGAAAAATACAGGGCGCAAGGGTCGAGTCGTGAGAGGCAAACAGATCTATCTGTGCGTCCCCGAACTGGTCCCAATCAGCTGAACCGACTGGGGATGGAGTCGCCATTCTCCAGGGAGGGGCTGAAGCCGTGAGAGCTCGTCGGCTGCACAGTTCAGAGCTCCGGGAATGAAAATGGCTCGAAGCGACCTCAGATGCTTCTGACTCCATAGGAGGAGGTGGCGAGCGAGTTGTGACATACGGCGGGAGCGTAGACCACCTTGACGGTTGATGTACGCTACAGTAGCGGTATTGTCTGATCGGACTAGTACGTGTTGACCCAAGAGCAACGCCCGGAAGCGGTGCAGGGCAAGGCGTACTGCCAACAACTCGAGGCAATTGACATGCCATAGCCGCTGGGGTCCTGTCCAGGAGCCCGCAGCAGCATGTCCATTGTACATGGCGCCCCAGCCCGTGGTGGAGGCATCTGTTGAGACAACATGCCGGGAAGCTCGTTCCAGGGGGACACCCGCCCTGAGAAAACTGAGGTTCGACCACGGGGTGAAGAACTGAAGGCAGGTCGGAGTAACTGGTACTCGGAGCGTGCCTTGTTGCCCTGCCCACCTCGGGACTCGGTCGCGAAGCCCAGCTGAAGCGGTCTCATATGAAGCAATCCGAGCGGCGTCGCCGCGGCTGCAGATGCCATATGCCCCAGGAGCCTCTGAAAAGTGTCAGAGGAACCGCACTCTTGCTCTCGAATTGTCTCAGGCAAGTCAGCAGTGACTGCGCGCGCTCGCTCGTAAGCTGCGCCTTTTACATGGCGACCGAGTCGATGTCCATACCGAGAAAAGAGATCCTCTGCACGGGGCAAAGTTTACTCTTCTCCCAGTTGACCCGAAGGCCCAGACGAGCTAGGTGCCGGAGCACTAGGTCCCTGTGTTCACAACCCCGATCTCAAGAGTGAGCTAGAATCAGCCAGTCGTCGATATAACTCAGGATGCGAACCCCGTGTTCCCGAAGGGGAACAAGGGCAGCCTCGACGACCTTCGTGAAGATGCGAGGAGACAGGGCTAGCCCGAAAGGGAGAACCGCGTACTGGTATGCCTGCCCCTCGAAAGCAAACCGTAGGAACGGTCTGTGTCGAGGAAGAATGGAGACATGAAAGTAGGCGTCCTTCAGGTCGATCGCTGCAACCCAATCCTGGGGCCGTACGCATTCGAAAACGCGTTTGGCAATGAGCATCTTGAACGGCATCCTGTGAAGGGAGCGGTTCAGCACGCGCAAGTCCAGGACTGGCCGTAACCCACCGGTTTTCTTGGGGACAATGAAGTAGGGGCTGTAGAAGCCGGACCTCATCTCGGCTGGAGGGACAGTCTCGATTGCACCCTTCGCCAGCAGGGTGGCAATCTCTGCTCTCATGATGGGGGCCTAGCCACCGACCAAAGTGGAGCGGACTCCCCAGAAGCGGGGAGGAGACCGTGCGAACTGAATCGCATAGCCGAGCCTGACGGTCCACGCGATCCAGCGGGACAGACGGGGAGCTCTAACCAGGCTCCCAGGAACTGAACCAGCGGGGTCATGCGAACCACAGGCGTCCCCCCGGAGGGGCAGCGAAGCGGCGTAACTGGCCCAGACGTGGACGGCATAGCGGTCCGGTGTGGGGGCACAGTTAGCAACCGCGCCCTGGCAGAGGGGGCCAGGGGAGGACCAGGCTGGTCGTCCCGCGGGGGCCTGCTCTGCCAGGGGTCTGGCGACAGAGGGGGACAGGGGCGAAGCGGTCCGTGGACGGCACGCCGTGTCAACCACCTCTGGGACAGAGGGGGACGAGGAGAGCACGGCTTGTGGGCGGCGCTCTGTGTCGTCCGAGAACTCTGTGTGCTCAGAGACGGGAGAGTCAGTTCTTTGGAGAATAAGGATTCTTCCCCGGCCCTCCACCGGGGAAAGGAGTGGTCCTGCTACCAACTCCTGGAAAGAACTGAGTCCCATCTCTGAGGGGCCCATCTCAAGAGCGCCGCTTAACCCGGCGTGTAGCAGGGGGCGGGGCTGGAGAGGGCTGTGGCGTCCGACCGCGGCCTCCAGAGCCGGCCCGGGTGAACGGCGGGGTGGGAGCCGCGGGGGGGCGCCCTCGGCGGTGGGCAGACCGAGGGATCTGAGCGGACGGCGGGGCCGTCGGGACAGAGTCAACCTCAGTCTGCTCCATCCCCAAAGAGCCCGTCTCAAGAGCGCCGCTTAACCCGGCGTGTAGCGGGGGGCGGGGCTGGAGAGGGCTGTGGCGTCCGCCCGCAGCTCCCAGAGCTGGCCCGGGTGAACGGGCGGGGTGGGAGCCGCGGGAGGGCGCCTTCGGCGGTGGGCAGACCGAGGGATCTGAGCGGACGGCGGGGCCGTCGGGACAGAATCAACGTCAGTCTGCTCATGGGCGGCTGAGAGCTGTTGGGCAAGCCCTCAACCGCACCGCCGAAGAGGCCGACCTGGGATATGGGAATGTCGGACAGACGGGTCCGCGCGACATCCAGCACATCAGACAGGTTCAGCCACAGAATGGTGAGCATCACCTGACCCAGGGAGCGTACGGCCACTTTCGTCGCTCGGAGAGCAAGGTCAGTGGCGGCGCGCAGCTCAGTGAAGAGCCCTGGGTCAGTCCCGCCCTCGTGCAGGTCCATGAGCATCTGGGTCAGGTAGACCAGCAGAATGACCATGGCATGCAGTGAGGCGGCTGCCAGTCCCGTGGTGCTATAGGATCTCGCCACAAGCGTAGACGAAAAACTACAGGCCACGGACGGGTGCTTAGGATTGCGCCGAGAAGAAGCACTCTGAGGACACATAGCATCGCAACAGAGCGTTCAGCCGGGGGGACCCCAGTGTACCCATGGGCAGCGGCCCCATCGAGGGGAGGAAAGGCGGATGAGATCAGCGAGCGGTCCCGAGAAGACAAGGGGGTCTTCTAGGACTTCGAGATCTCATCATGCACGTTCGGGAAGAAAGGTATTGGGGTTTGCCATGGACGAGGGTCGGCGGCCTTACCCAAAAACCAATCGTCCCGGGAAAGCATGGCCGTCATCTCCGGATCAGACTCAGGCACAGCCGTATGCACCAGAAGGTGGCAGCTGTGACGAGTCGTCACTTCCAGGAAAATCAAACCCACCTTGTGAAGCTGCTACAAACATAGTATCATCCTCTGTAGCTTCAAATGAAACACACGGGCCACCAGAGGGTAGACCCGTGGGAATCACCTGTTCACTAGCGGGCACCGTCATTGAAGAGGGGGGCTGGGGTCGCGGACACATAGTCGGCGCCTTGTTCCAGACCGTAACCCTCAGGTCACCCTGGCCACCAGCCGAAGATCGGGGGGTGGATGAGGGGACTCTCACTCATGTGAGATCACCGAGTCTCGACCTTAATGACGCGATGGTCATGTTCCCATGGAGAAAACATGAGTCATCCACGAGCGCTGCTCTAGCATGATCAAGCCCAAACATACTAGACAACGCTCGTGCCCATCAGAGTCCGATACCAAGCTGCCGCACCATTAATTTTTTTTTTGAAATGCACGGGCGAGCCGTCTTTAAAAAGACGTGCCGCGTGCGAGCTCTTTTTGTGAGAGAAAACTCAAGTGTTGAGGCACACGGGGAGACACGCACTGTCTGACAAACCACTGCAGAGATAAGCAGGAAGCACGCGCTCGCCGGAGATCGCCGTCACACCAACACTCGAGGTACTCGTTTGTAAAGCTGACAATTCAGAGATGGCTTGTGGAGAGAAGAATAAACTTGGCTCCGAAGCGAAAACATATCTACATGTTGCCGGCGTCCTCCTTTTATACCCACGAGGTAGGGCGGAGATACGCTATGCAAATTCCGCAGACCCATGGCATTTCTTTGCCATTGGCTCGTTTTGTAATACTCGAAGTTGATAGGCTTTCTAAGCGAAACCCCATTCGTCGTCATCCGACGTAACTCGGAGTGACAACGAAAGGGAACACCACTAACAGCTTCTTCACTAAAGGCCTTCTTTGTCAAAAAAGTTAATATTAATAAAAAGTGATTAGAACAGTGATTTGTACTATTTATAGCACAAGTTGTATTAAATTACAAATGTATTAAATTTAAATTACAAAGTCTATTCAGTCCATTCGATAGACTGAACAATTGCCACCTAATGAAACTCATTGTCAAATAAGTAACTTTGATGCTTTTGGTGCATCATTAAACAATGTGTTTGAACAACCAATTTGCAACAACATGGTTTCGGGAAACAGTCGTGACTAGCTAGTTGATTTCTTCAACGATGCATCGTACTATAGTAGTGAAACAGCGAGTTGCGTCGTTGTACTGGAAACACACCCCAGAACAGTGTTAATGCAACAAAACTCAGTCCAAACATGCATAAAAACACCTTTTTCAAACAAATATTTTATTGAAAAATCTATCAGTATTAAGTAAATATTAAATGTCTGTGGAATAGGCTATGTGTTCTCAATTTTCGGGGCTTGTTTTGTTTGTTTCATGGATTGCTCAGCTAAACTGTTATTATGAGACTATTATTATTTCTTTTAATACTAATGTCTAATTAAAACGTCTACAAATGTATCAAACTGATCAGAGATCAGGTAAAATTCATAGACACTTGTTCTAGTACCCAGTGAATCAATATATAGAAAAATAATGAAGGGACTAGATTCTCTTTAAATATATACTTATAAAAGGCTATTAAGGCTTCTGGAATCGTTTTTGTGAGAAAATTTTACTTTCCCATTTGAAAAACGCCAAACCGGAAGCGACGTAACAGGAGGGAGCGTGGCAAGCAATGGATCACAATGACAGTTCGGACGCTGAGGAAACTGTAAATGTTTACTCGTATGACGGACCTCAGCCATCTAATTATGAGCCGAGAGCGCAGGACAGGCCAGGATTAGACAAAACAACAGAGGACACAAATTGTAGATGAAATGTGGTGTGAGGAGAACAGGGCACTCTTGGTGAGAGACCAGTGTTAGCTTATAGACACCTTAACTGATGACATGTAACACTATGCTCAGATCACAATATTGTACAGATTATTATCATGTATCAGGCAATAGCAAAGCTAGTATTGGACTCTTACCTGCATGTGTTGTCAGCCATTAGGAGACAGTTTCCAGAGGAAGAGGGACTTTATAAAGGTTTTTAAAGTCCCCATTTTGGTGACAATGAATAAAAAAAAAAAATCATAATGACAATTGTCTATTGTTACTTGTTGTATTTATATTCCCCCTAAATTACTAAGATTTCCATCACACATCTCCATAACCTTTACAAATCAAAACTATTTGGCATTACCTTCAGGTTTTGAGCGCTGTCCACTGGTTTCAGGAGTCCGTGCCAAACTCAGTCTGGATTCTGGCGCTCTTGAGGCTCGATGGGATTGTTGGTCCAGGTTCAGATAATAGTTTTTAGAAGAAATTCACTCTGAGACTTGTTATAGAGAAGTTTACGAATCACCACATTCAATGGTATCGTTTTAATGACAAAGTACAGAATAAAAATCAACATAAAAAAAATAAATACGAGTAGCCTTTACCACGACGTTTGGCGTGAAGCTGTTAAAATTCTCATTATTTATACCCTTCAGAGATTACAGGGTTTTCCCCTAAACCCAAAGCATTTGCATATAGCATTGGTACATGTGTATATGTGTGTGTGTGTGTATATATATATATATAATACAGCATTTGGCAAAACTGTTATACAGCAAACAGTCAGTTAAGGCACAGATCTTTTGCAACTCTCGATGACCCATAACTAAACTCTTGCTGACTCCTTCCTGCTGCGAGTCTCATAGCAACAGTTTTTACCTTCACACTTGAATACATCATAGCAAAGCAGAAGTTATACGTGTTTGTTTGCTCGATATGCACCTTGACTGACATGCAAAAACAGCAGTTTTGCAAGCTTTATCTCTCTTAAGCAACAGGATATATGTAAAAGATGTTGCCCTATTCCTATTCATACATATCTGAGTTTAACATCACACTTACTTCATGACTTAGCAGAAACATGCTCAACTGAAGTTTAACACCCTCTGCCAATTTGTCCACTTTATATTTCAAACAACTTTCCTCAATATGTTTTTCCCAATTTAACTGTTTTATAAGTCTCATCAATCTTTTATTAAATCGCTCTTGTTGTCTATATATTCGCATCATCTCTCTTGCTTTGGAGATAGTTGTTTCCTGATGAGGATCTTCCCATCTTCTGTCTTTTCCTTTTCTTGGCTTCTTTCTTCTCTTCTTTGTTTTGTTTCTTTAAAATACTGTCATCAAGCAAATCATCCATGTTAATCTCAAGCTTGTTTGTTACATTTGTTACATTGGTTACAATGTTTTTGGTTGTTGCTCTTCGCCAAGGGAATTTAAAATGGAAGTACACATTAATGTGTCATCTGGTACGACATACTGTATAAAAACTTTATATGTAGAAACAGCCAACACAAAAATTAAAAGTTAAAGTGGTTTTGAACAGATTGAAAATGAATTATAAAACTATTTATTAGGGCTGCACAATTTGGGGAAAATGTAATATTGCGATTATTGAGGTCAGTATTGTGATTGCGATATGTGATTGCGATATAATAAACAAATGGTTTCATGAGTCAACTTGCTTGGTTCTCAAAGGAAAATGCACACACAGATTAGTGATAATGCTGAAATGTGTATTTCTCAACTCAAACTAGCAACAACAACTAAATGATTGATAACACCTATAATGATCAATAAGCCATTGATGTCTGGATTAAAATGCCATCCAACATTACAGTGATTCCGTCATTACAATTGAAAGCTATCAATTTTTTTAAACATTTATTAGGCTTCAAAAAATATAACAACTTTCTGTCTAACAGGTAGGACATAGCCTATACAGAAATTGAATAAAGTTATCAAACAGTCTGTGCTGCATAAATTTTAAATTATATATAGACTAATCCTTATTAAAGTTACAAAAGTTCTTTAGTCAAGAGCAGTGAGTGTTTTCTCTGTTCCCTTTGTTCTTTGATTAACTTTAACGACAGAGATAATTAGTGGCTACTGTGTACTGTCCCTTTAAGAGCAGCCGCTGCTGACAGAGACGCGGATCTCACACGCACCTCATTCTCTCACGAGTCACAACTCTTTACGTCCATCATAAGACTGCTCTTCTGTTATGAAGATACTCGACAAAAAGACATTTTGGCATAATTGTGTTATTGTTCGTTCAAGCGCGAAAGAGAACTGTATTCTGGCGCGCGGTCTTGTGCGCACGCATGATACTAGCGTGCGTCTTTCTGTGAGTCACAGTCAGGACATTCACAGGCAGCGCGATCTCTTTTGTCTTGTCGCGCATGAATGGTTTAAAAGCATTTGCATGAACAAGAGCGGGATCATGTAACACTAGCCAAATGATGACAAAAATTAACAGATGCTGTGTTAATTGCGTTAATTGCCCTAATTTGTTTAGCTTTCTCTTTCTGCAAATTGTATAGTTTTATGGTGTATAGCGATATGACCCAGCACCCAAAATACTATCAAAACACTCCAACGCAGATCCATTCTTCGTGAAAGATGGATAAAAAAGCGCACAGGAAACAAAAACCTTGAAAAAAATATAAACGACCCCGCCAAATCATAGAGATGCTGATTCGCATGGGACTAATATTATCACAGGACCCCGGTGTTCGGCGAAATATGGTAGATCATTTGCGGGGGAATTTTTACTTTACAAATTACAGACATGGCCGATTCGCACGGGATTAAGATCACAGACAACCTCCGCAATTATTATAAATGACTAGAGGTCACCAGGTAATACTTATCCCATGCGAATAGGGCTTTTGATGGACTTCAAAAAATATACAGCCATTCACTGCCATTGAAAAGCTTGGAAGAGCCAGGACATTTTTTATATAACTCCGATTGTATTAGTCTGAAACAAGAATGTCATATACACCTAGGATGACTTGAGGCTGAGTAAATCATGGACTTATTTTCCTTTTTGGGTGAACTATCCCTTTAAATTAAGACAAGGCACATTTTGTAAAACAGACGTACACTAAGTGATCTCTGATGGATCCGTGACCATCATGTTTCGCGCTGGCGGCCGAACCACATGCTGACGACGGACCGTTGAAGGTGCTGTGACTGTGCACTGAAGGAACCGCACCAGCCAGGAGTCTCAGCCGTGTTGAACTCCATCATATCGCCAGGATTATAATCATCTGGTCTAAAGTGAACGCTACACACTACCGCATTATTTGAAGCAGAAGCAGAAGTGAAGTCCTGTCTCTTCACCTGCACAAAACCCACCCAGGCACGGAAGATAGCACTCAATGTTCTGACAGGCTTTACAGTGCAACCTACACAAACACAACAATTTCCCCTGACAATGATAAATTGAAATAAAATAACTACTGCAAACACACTGAAACATGACATTCAGTTCAAAACCCCGGATGTGTTCTTGATCCGCCCCTTTTATCGAGAATTCATCGAGAGCCAGGTATCCCAGAATGCATCTCACACCAACCAACAGGCGTCAATAGGGTAGTAGGAGTAAACGTAATTTAAAAATAGGCCTACTACATTTATTATGTCACAAAATGTAGTTTTTAAGGCTAGATTGTACAGTAGTTGTTTAAAGCTCAAATCTGTGGTTTATTTATAAAGATGGCGTCTATTTGAAATTTTTATATGACGTTTTCGGAGTTGTGAGATCCAGTCGGTCACCGGGTGTTCAGCGCTCAATAACCCCGCAGAGGACAGCCTTTCCTCGGCTAGATCTTCTATAAAAATAATAATAATAATAATAATAATAATAATTCGTTACATTTATATAGCGCTTTTCTGGGTACTCAAAGCGCTTCACATATGGAAGGGTGAATCTCCTCAACCACCACCACGGTTCTGACGCTTGCCGCTGGCTCTGATGTCTCTGTGGTTAAACATGAGATATAATTCGTCTTGTCTAGCTATATCTATCGGGTGATCTTTGGTCTCGTGAATCTATCGTTTATTCCCTGGAAAATAGTTTTTGCTGAGGGCAAAGTGAAGCTTCATAACTTTATATTTAGGCTATTTAACTTTGCCGTTGTATCCTAGAGCTGACGTGGTACATTTGAATTGCTTTATGTCTTATTGTATAGCTTCTGATACCTTTTACTTATACTTTTATAATGGCTATTATTGATCATTAAAACTGACATTTAACAAAGAGAGACAAGATTGTGTTTTATTTAATTTTATTACAGTGAAGATAATCAGAGTAGCCTACATTTGCACATATTGCCTGAACTACATATTAGCATGTTTAATATTTTTTTAAATATACACGAAAAGAGGCAGATTTGTGTATTATATTTAGTATAATAGTAATATTAATATATAATATTATATTTAGTATGTATTATATATTAGAGGCAGAGTGGTCATGACCGAACTAGCTTGGTATTGAGAAACGGACATTTAGAAACATTTCGAAACAGTTATGATGTAACAAAGCCTAGTTTACTGAAATCACGCGACTTTGGCAGCTTTATAAACGCTCTGAACCACTGATTCGAAGCCAAAGATTTGTTTGGAAGCTTCAAGAATCAGTGTTTCGAAATCGCTCATCACTAACTACAGGTAACAAAGGTTTTTGGCTCCATCGCATGTTTTGATCTGCGCATCTGAGACGTAGGCACAGACAAGTGAAAAGGGTCTCGTTTTCAAGCAAAAAAACCTAAAGAAAGAGCTGGAGTAGCGTTTGAGGCTAGTAGTGATCGAGCAGGATTGTGACGTAGGAGTCATTTCCATCTTCGTGATTCTTTTAATAATTATGTTACTGTAATGTGTTAGATCGGAGAAATAAACGGCACAGTGATACTCTTAAGAAAGCTTTATTTTGATATATGTCTCTTTTTGGCGTGTTTGTGTGATATAAATGTGAAATTGAATATTATTCGTATGATTGGTCATAATATTCCTCATATGAATAATATATTGGATAAATAATAAATATAGTAATTGTTTATAAAAATTGTATTAATTCCATTTATGTAGCTTATTATATAAAAATGTATTTTGTTTAAAAGCAGATCAATTGCTGAACTGTGAAGGTCTTCTGTGACTGAGGTTTATACATTGATGAAATTCAGGTGAGTTGAATGTTTATGCACTTTCTATAGAGCATGATATGCAATGGAGGATAATAAAACTAAACTTTTGTTTGGACAATTCAAGTCAGTGTGTAAAGATATAATGGGCAATTCCATGCAAAGGTCATCTTTACCATGAAAAAATAAAGTTTTAACCAAAAGAACAAAACCCTTTTTAAGTTGTCCATTTAGGTCTGTAATATACTGTATTAATGTGCTTTAACAAAAATTTTAAGAAAATTGCCTTGTTTATCCACCAGATATGAGGTGAGCAACAATGCTTAAATTACATTTTCAACCAGCCATATTTCATGCTTTCAAAAAAAGGTATCAAAGACCCCCCTTTTTAAACTTTATTTTAACAGTAAGCATTTTGCACAAAGATGGAGGCATGCCTGAGAAATAAATATACTAATTTGGTCATAACAGCACTGCCTGTTGAATTTATAAGGGCTATAATGAAGAGGTCTTGACGCTTCAGTGCACTGTCACGTCCATAACGTTTTAAAGGTTTAGTTTATTTAATATGACAATTATAAATGCAAATAACTTGAAACTTTATTTACAAAGCTAAATTATGTTTATGCTTATTAGGATAGACAATTCATCTCACTACTTTGCTCTGAACAACCATAATAATGCGTTATGGACGTGACCGTTACGGACGCTTCATATTAAATCATGCATATGACTATTGTGATCTGTTTCAAGACAGAAATGATTTTGGCCATTTCATTTCAAGTTTTGTTTTGTAGAAAGACTTTATTTAAAGTGAATTTCGTTTTGTATAAATTGTATCTTAATTTTAAATCAAAGTTTCATCAACCATTTGCCTGGATTTAATAAATAAGCAAATATAGCATGGAGTTGCGATCACTTGCAACACGTAAACTTGAGCGCGTCTCATAACTGAACAGAAACTCAACGTATGCCTCAGAAATATAGCCTATCTATAGAAATTTTGCAAAGATCAAAACGAAAAGAAATAGGCAACTCTCTGATTGTGTAATCTGTATGTGCTTTTTCCACCACCATGTCCCTTTAGAGGCTCGGTACGATCACGCTGACAAAATAATAATAATAATAGGCTAATAATATTGCGTGTCAATTATTTTGTCAAATCATTTTTATACGAAATAAAATGTGATGATTTTGACTCGCGACTGTGCATTAAAATCCATAAACTGGCCGAAAACCGTGCGATCATTTAGACACAAAAAACGTAGGCGTTACATGATTGCTAGTGACTCACATCTACGGACAATAATGTCCATCGGTTCACCTGACTGTGGAGGAAACCTGTGATTTGAACTCCTATATGACAAACATTAATTGTTAATGGATTTTAATTTTGACTGTCTTCCGTAATAGTCTCTGCTTTAATGTTCCGTCTATGTGTTTATAGTAGCCTATTCACGTCCTAGTCGAGAGGCGTCCTGCAATTGCGCGAGGAACCTGATTGGTTTAGGCGCGAAACAGGCGCCCTCTAATTCGCTCGCGCTTCCTGTCATTCAAGCTCAGGTTTTGACAGCTCGAAGATAGCGTTATCTTAAAGCTAAACGCCTACCACAACGACAGATGGATAAAATGGTAAGATGATACTAAAAACCGCACACAATCAGGGAAAATAAATTGAATAAAAATCTAGTTATATTAATGTGTCATATCAAATAGCCTTGTCACCTCAGAGTCATCACCTCAGATAAGATACCATGACAATATAACAACCTACTTTATATCATTAGTTAAGAAGAATTTTCATGAATTACAATTATAAAGATGAAAGTGTTAAGCATGAACGAATGAAATACATAAATCAAATAAATACCTTCACCCTCATCTTCTCTTATTGTCAATTATTTTACATATTGAATTAAGATGTACAGTAAGATCCAAGCTAAAAAAATAACTAATTCATAATTGGGGGGGGGGGGGTCTTCAGAATCATTTCAGACAGTCTTCTTAATGTGAAAACACAGCCATTATGCGTCAACAAAAGTGCCATGATGGTTTGATTGTTGATTTTCCAAACAGATTCTATGTATTTCAGACGTGTCACATCCATAACAGGGTTTTTGTCACATCCATAACGTTGGTTTTTCCTCATAATACACTTCATAAAAATATATATATTTTAAACATTGATATTTTTATGTTCAGCTAAGACCCCTTCATCATGTGGATAGCAATATTTATACATTGGATTTAAAAGTTCACAGACTTTAAAGGAAATCGAACAGTATACCAAAAACTCTGTCATTTCCCGTCACATCCATAACGCATGCATATTTTCCTTTTTTGGGGGTGCTTAAATATATTTTAGAAAAACATATTTTGCCTGTCAATTCCCCAGATTGGGTGCTCTGAGAATATGCATTTCCAATTTAAATATTGTAAGAAGTTTTTTTTTTCTGAGACATTTCACCTGTCATTATGAGTTCAAATGTCACATCCATAACGCTGGAATTACCCTAATATATAGTAGTCTAGAAGTGTCTTGTTGCACTCAGAGCAATACAATAATGACAAAAGAACATTCAACAAGAATCAGTTATATTGACAATTTATCGCTAATTAGGATTTTAAAAAAAAAGTAAAAATATGGCTAGAAAATACTGTTAATTGCTAATTATTCTAAATAGCATTAAATAACACTGAACATTTAATACTTTCCAACACTCTTAAATTGATCTTATGGTTTTCTGCTTGTAGATTTCATAGTTTGCAGGACTAGTTTGCAAAAGTAGGTTTTTAACATAATTGTGAGTATTTAATGAACAAATTGATTGACAGTAGTGGTTCTTGAGGCAAAGTTGTTCAGTATGAGGAGATCTATCAAATGATATGCATTACATGATTACAGAGCCGTAAAACTCGTTAGCGCCAACTAGTGGCCGATTTCTTTCAAAATTCTTACAGACCTCTAGGGCCATGAGTCGAACATGCCCACCGAGTTTCGTTCCAATCGGCCTCCGTTAACCTTGTCTAATAGGTGCTCAAATTTTATTGGCTGATGACAGCCATGTTTTTCGAGATACGCCAAATGTCCTCATAGACATACATGGCACCTTGGACCAAGACACTGCATGCCAATTTTCAAGTCAATCAGACTAATGGTCGGGTAGTAATAGCCCTTTTCATGTTTTTTTCATGTTATAGCGCCACCTACTGTTCAATCATCGGGGTTTTTTTACGTTTGGGCGCCCCTTTGCAACCGTGAATCAAAATTTCAACTTTTTTTTGATAATTATTGATATGCAGTCTCCAGAGAATCTTTCTGCACTGGTTTGGTTCCGATCGGGCAAAAAACCTAGGACTAGTTTGCAAAAGTAGGTTTTGGACAAAATTTAAAATGGTTTTAATTTGCATACCGGAAATGAAATCCCTGGGGCCTTTTTTTGTTCGTCTTGAGCCAAGGATCCCAATGATATAAGACACTTGAGTCTGGGACAAATGGTTAATGAGATTTACAGTTTTTTTCGACCGTGAAACGACAGTGAGCACAACTGGAGCTACATGTGCAAAACTCTAACTACAGTCTGCACTACCAACAGTCACCTGAGCTAAACAGTTCACATCACCTGCAAAACTCATTCCAAGCAACACAACTCTTAACACATGCCTCAAAATAGGCTCAGTGCAGCCAAACACTATGCACAACCCTCACTGAGATAACACACACTGTCACTCAGAACACACTGAGAGTAAAAACACTAGCATCAAACACCAATACAGAAAATACAAACTTTTCATCTTTACAGTTTGAACAATTTCAGAGACTTCATACAAAGTAATATTTTCTTCAAAGAAAAGAGTGACATTCTTTCACATGATTTATATATATTTTCAGAACATAATTCTTTACTGTAAGATAAATGAAAATTAGCAGTTTGCTTCAATAGTCTGTAGTAATTTACGGAATTACAGTAATGAGAAAAAAAAGGTAGAAACTAAAAGTACATACTGTAATTCGAACAAATAACAAACAAGACCTGCTTAGCCTTTCAGCTGAAATTGCAGTCAGCAGTGTTTGAAAGGCACAAGGCTGAAATCTATTCTGTTTTGAATGTGTGGTTCACAGTTTTGACAGCAGTGTGTTAGCATTTGAACAAAGTGCTGTAAATCCACAGTGTTGTGCAGGTTGTGGTTAAAGTCATGGGAGAAGTGTGTAGAGTTTTGAAAACTGTGTTCAAGCAATGAAAAACGAACTAGAGTTTGGTCCACATGAACTGCTGCTGTGCAGACTGTAGTTAGAGTTTTGCACATGTAGCTCCAGTTGTGCTCACTGTCGTTTAGCAATCGAAAAAAACTGTAAGCAAAATAGTGTAGTTTTTTTTGTGCTATAGCGCCACCTATTGGCCAATCAGGGTCATACTCTGTCAACCTCTCCTCGATTTTTGGACTACCATCTGGCCAAGTTTCAAGTCTCTAGCACTTACGCTAACATTAACAATAGGGTTTCAGCACTTTGTGCTTGAACCCCTAAATATCCGATTTGTCTAATTTTAAAATAACACAAAAAACAGAGATGAAAAATTAAAGGAGCATTGCGTAAGTTCTGAAATTTCTAACCGTTACTGACAACAGTGGCTGTTAGAGAAACTGCAGCCAGTCTAATGCTCGTTCTCGGTGCACACGCTCCTATGAGCACGACCACAGCAACCAGAGAGTTGTAACTATGTCTTACCTTTGCAGTAAAAAGAAAGCCAGCTCGGGGTCTGTTTTTATACCCAGCGCTGACCGGTGCTCCCTCCAAGAATCAAATGCCGCTCCGATGTTGACTCTTGTCTTTGCCTGACGCCGGTCACTCTCTATTTTGGCCGCACTAGATAAGGCTTCTTTTTTTTTTTTTTTTTACTTTCCGTGGGTGTCTGGATTGTGCTGGAGGCTGGTCGCTTCTTTCCGTCCGCAGAGTCCATTTGAAACACTAACGTTACTGCTAGCGATTGCCGCTGCTTACTAATGGCTGCTGTACGGATGTAAGCCCAAGTAGACGAGAACGCGCATGATGTCACATTTTGTGAATTTTCGCGCCAATTCGAACCCAAATCCTCCCCACACAATTGAGCCTACAGGCTGATAGAGGCAACCTATCTTATAGTTTTTTTAAGTAAAAAGCTACACATAGCCCCTTTAAACATATATAAGAAGTAAGACATTTACTTTTGCAATGGTTAAATAAATGTTCAATGATATCTTCCAAAGATTTCTGAATTGACACAATTTTTTCTCTATATTGTGTTGATATGGCAACTAATAAATACACAAAGTTTCGTCATGGTGGCATGAGTGTAAGCATTTAAAAAAAGAGTGTTACAACGAGCCCCGCATTTGTTTGTGCCCACTATATATGATGTCCATTGAGCTTCATCTACTCACCCAACCTTCATCATATTCCGAATTAGGAAATCAACACGTTCTCACTTCGAAATTGTCACATTTGTCGCTTGGTCCGGCGATGTTTGGAGATGCTATAGCAATAGGCTTGTTTGAGATGCGTCTCCCTCACCTGATATGAAGCCGAGAGGCGCCGGATTGAACAAAAGCGAAGCGAACACCACGAGAGAGAGAGAGAGAGAGAGAGAGAGAGAGAGAGAGAGAGAGAGAGAGACAGAGACAGAGAGAGAGAGAGACAGAGAGAGAGAGAGAGAGAGAGAGAGAGAGAGGAGAGAGAGAGACAGAGACAGGGAGAGAGAGAGAGAGAGAGAGAGAGAGAGATTTTGATTTTTAACAAAACTTTTATTACAATACAGTATACAAGACATTACCTAGTATTTACCATAGACTTCTACACCAAAGTATATATGTACAAAATTAAAAAAAAAAAAAAATTAAAAAAAACTCACAGCACAAAAATCAATTCCCCCTCAAAAACAGAGCACAGAGCCTCCTTGTAGCACCAAATACATTCAAATGTAACAAAATCATCAATAGACTTATAATATAAAAAATCTACCATAACTCTTGACTTCACCAAGTTAAAAAACAAGGCAACCATATTCTGATTTAGATTCTGTTCTATTTTCTTTTTCCTACTTAAATAAATGGCCAGTTTTGCTTGGCCTAGAACAAAATTCAGAAGCTGAGAGACAACACTTTTTTTCCTCACATACTTGTACCCCAAAATGAACGTCTCCAGAGAAAAAGTCTCATTGCACCTCATAAAAACATCGCTTAACCAGACGAATAGACCTGATTCCCAAGTGTTGAGCTAGAGCTACTTCATCCTTGAAATCCGCCCCTACAATGTTCAGTAGCTGACTCAGAATGATAACGTCATGTCCCACCAGTACCCTATTGAGTCCAGGAAAAAAAAGAACTGTCCGTTAAATCCAACCGAGCACCATAGATTAAAGGCTCCCCCAGTAACCAGAAAAGAGAAGGTGAGTTTTCTGGACGTTGAACAACAAAAAGACTCCAAACTTTAAAAGTATTCCTATAAAAAATTGGCAACTTAGAGGTGTCCAGTTTTAGGGGATCCATTAGAAAAAGTGCTTTGTCCAGTCCCAAACCTGCAAAACTCCGTAGAATCAGGCATGAAACAGCGCGCCAGTTGCAGTCTGAAGGTCCATCCAGCAGTCTTTGCACAAACTGCAACCGAAAGGCTGCGATTCTGCTTTGAAGATGCATTAGTCCTTGGCCACCCTCCTCCTTCGGTAAAAACAATACATTTTGTGAAACCCAATGTAACCTATCCCAAAAAAAGTTCACCATAAGAGTCTGAATTTTTAAAAGTAATTGCAAAGGAGGATCTACACAGGCAAACCTATGCCATAGGGATGACGCCACCAGGTTGTTAACAATTAAAATGCGTCCTCTATATGACAATTTTGGAGCCAAATACTTCCACTTGTCTAGGCGTCCTTTGACTTTTTCAATTAAAGGGAGTTGTGGTTTTCCACTTTCCCAGCTTCCCATCAGAAGGGCTTCACTCTTATTCCAATTTACATTAGCAGAAGACAAGGTTTTAAAATCTCCAAGCAATTCAAATAAAACCTGCACATCACTTTGCTTACTAATCATAACTACTAAATCATCAGCATACGCTGATAATGAAAAGTTGCAATTACACGTTGGCAAAGAAATACCTTCAAGTTTCAACCTAATTTGCTGTAATAAAGGCTCTATGGCCAAAGAATAGAGCATACCAGAAAGGGAACACCCCTGTCTAATACCTCTGCAGGCTTTAAAGGGAGCACACAAACCACCGTTGACCTTGAGAATGCTCTGAACGTCACTATAGAGAACTTTCACCTGATCTATAAATGTTTTGCAAAAACCAAAGGCTTCCAGAACTCTCCATAAATAAATGTGCTCAACGCGATCAAAGGCTTTCTCTTGATCTAATGATATTAAGCCATAATCTAAATTTAGCCTCTTAGAGACATCAAGAAGATCACGAATCAAAAAAACATTATCAAAAATTGACCTCCCGGGGACGCAGTATGTCTGGTCAGGATGAATTACCTGGTCCATAACCTCTGCCAATCGATTAGCTAAGACCTTAGACAGCAGCTTGTAGTCGCCGCACAGGAGGGAGACCGGCCGCCAGCACCTGATGTCCGTCAGATCACCCTTCTTGGGTAGGAGTGTCTCCTACCCTTCTTGGGTAGGAGAGACCGCTCTGCGGCAACTCAACGGCAGAAGCCCTCTGGCTAAACTGTCATTCAGTACCTCTAGCAAGTCCTCTCCACAATCTCTGACCAAAGGGACTTATAAAAGTCAACAGGCAGACCATCAATCCCTGGTGCTTTTCCTAACGCCATGCCTTGGAGGGCTTTAACCAGTTCCCCCAAGGTCACAGCACCTGAGATCTTTGCGTTCACTTCCTCTGCCACTTGAGGAAGATTTTCAAAAAAAGCACTGTCACACCTATAATCTGGACCCAGTTCATTTTTATATAAAAACTCATAAAAATTGGCTGCTCTCTTACGGATATCCTTAGGGTCAGTCAGCAAGGCTCCAGATTCAGAACGTAAGGCATGAATAACTCTGTTCTGCCCATTTTTCCTTTCCAAGCTAAAGAAAAACCTTGATGGTGCATCCATTTCATTTATGCTTAGAAAACGTGACATGACCAGAGCACCCTGCGTTTTAACCCCTAAAAGGTCAGATAACTGAGTCTTCTTATTTTTTATAAGAGACTCCACCTCAGGCAAATGAGCCAATTCTTGCAAATTTAAAATATCAGTCTCTAAGGAGCTCAAACTCAGGGTTACCTCTCTAGTGACGTTCTGAGAGTATTGCTGACATAGTTGCTTTATCTGGACTTTCCCAAAGTCCCACCATTGCTGCAGTGTACTAAAAGAATTCTTTGTAGTTTTAAACATACTCCAAAAAAATTTAAAACTTTCCCTAAAACACTTGTCGTCCAATAAAGTGGTATTTAAGTGCCAATAGGCACTCTTTGGCTTGATAGAATTTAAACAGATACCACACTGCACCATACTATGATCCAAAAGACCTGATGGAATAATAGAACAGCTCTCAACAATACTGCCATGATGTTTAAAAACATAAAACTTATCCAGTCTTGCTAAAGAAATTGTATTACCACGAACATGAGACCAAGTGTATTGCCTTTGTTCTCCATTAAGCTGCCTCAAAATATCAATTAATTCATGTGTTTTTTTTAACTGAACAAGACGCTGACGTGAGGGTACATGAGGTTCCACATGATTCCTGTCCAGATTAAACTCTGTGCAATTAAAATCACCACCCAAAATTAAATACTCGTCAACAGCAACATTTTGTAAGACAGAAGACAAAGTACTTAAAAAAAGCATTCTCTCAACAACTGAAGTTGGTATATACACACAAATAAAAACAAAGACAACATTTTCAAAAGAGGCTCTTACTTTTAAAAGTCTACCTTTAATAACCTCTTCAACCTGATAAGAGTGTGGGCTAAAACCCTTAGCGAAGAGAACAGCAACTCCACCACTAATTGTGGTATTGTGACTTAGAACAGCAACCCCATTCCATTCCACTGCCCAATCAGCAGCATTATTAAAATCAGTATGTGTCTCTTGTAACAGCATAACATCAATTTTTTTCTGATGAATTACTTCAAATAATGCTGCTCTTTTATACATATCTCTGGCACCATTCAGATTCAGAGTAGCAACATTAGCGTGACACATACTTAAAGAAAAGAAAAAAAAAGAAAAACAATGTCCACAAAAAAGACCCACTAAAAGTCATGGAATTAGGTTTCCCCCCTGTCCTCATTACTACACTCAGAGTTAAGTTTCCTCGCTATTTTTTTTAACCTGTAGACCTCTTTATTTGTAAAGGATCCCTCCATCATAAAAGCCTTAGTATTCTCAACAAACTGCCCTGTATTAGGAAACAATTCATTAATGCGCACACCCCTTTTATTCTTAGTAGCTCTAAGAAACAATTTAATATCGTCAACCTCATAATGACCAGAAAAATCACTCTGAGAAAGACAAACACTTGAATCAGATGAAGCACTATCACTTTCCGTGTCATCGAACAAATCACTTGTATCAGATTTTTTCGCGTGTCTATCAGTCCCAGTTCTACCAGGCTTCCTCCTCTTTAACGGGACTTTAAAATCTGCCTGCACCGTTTCTATTGGAATGACGTCACCCACAGTAGGCTGCAGCTCAACAACGAGAGCATCGTTTAAATGCTTCTCCGCCTCAATAACGGCTCCCCCAGCCTGAACATTAGACACAACTAATGTAACACCAGAAGCTGTACTTTCAAGCGCAGATTCTTCCGTTACAGCAATCACAGGAACAACATCACTTCTAGCCTCTGAGACGTGTAACCCTGTCCCTGACCCACCCGGAGCCTCGTCAACCGGCCCTGCTTCAGCACTAACAACAACATCACTTCTGACGTCACCACCACCTGACACATTATTTGAATTTTTCCCGGGACAAGCACGAATTAAATGACCCGTTTGGCCACAACTAAAACATCTCATGTTTCCCGATGTCACGTAAATGATGTAATCATAATCATCCGCCCGAAAGTGCAAAGACAGATCCATATCAGCATCATCATTCACTACCATGTAGACGAACCGCCTAAATGAAACGACATGCTTCAATAAAGGCGACCCACCACCGATAGCGATCTTTTTAATGGGAGAGACAAGTTTTCCATACCGAGACAAAGCCTTAGCTAGTATCTCATCACTTAAAAACGGCGGTACATTAGATAGCGTGACTTTCTTTGAAGGTGTAGAAAGCGGAAGTACAGGGTTAAACAGATCGTCAACAACTATTCCTGCCTCAACTAATTCATTAGCCTTTTCGACAGTACTGAGAAATACCACAGTGGCATTATTCATCCTGGAGGCAGACATTATGTTTTCATGGCCAACCACCTCTCCCACTGCAAGACAGCACTTCTCTACACTAACCGCGGACGCCACTTTCACGCCATGACGCCGGGTCAATGAACCCAAACAACACCGTGAGTGTGGGGCCGTCATGCTCCCGGTACGGTGGCACGCGGCCCAAAACAACTACAACAAACCCCCCAAACCGCACAAAAACAACAAACAAAAGAAAGACCCCAAAAAAGCCAGAAGAAAGAAAATTAGATTCACTCACACTCACAGAGTCCAAACGCACTCGGCCCGTACTCCGCACTCACACCAGCAGTACTCTCACAGCAAACTCTGCCCACTCACTCACAGCATCCGCTCAGAGAGAGAGAGAGAGAGAGAGAGCAGCCAAAGAAAAGCTAAAGCAAGAAGAACGGGGACCAAGAGCCCAACTTAAGCAAACACTGATCACCACAATGGCGCAAATATCAACATCTAACCTCTGTTAATTCTCACTAAGATCTTCTGTAGACATCTGACAGAAATAGTCAAAGTTTCTGTATTTTATGTCTGTGTTCAAGGGCAGCACAAGTGTCTGAGCCAGAAAGTCTTTCCTTCAGATCTGGGGCCTCATTTATAACCGTTGCTTACGCACAAAACAGGCCCTGAAAGAGGCGTACGCTTCCGACGCATAAATTGTGATTAATAAAAACAAACTTGACGGAGGCACCTGCACGCAAACTCTGACCCATGAGTACGAACGTTTTGGAGATGGAGCAGTTTGGCGACACCGATGGTGAGCTGGAGTTAAATGTCTTTTTGGTCACTTTTAGATAGAAAATCTAAAGAAAATTATACATATACAGAAAGATAATACAAATATAATTTCACTCACCAAGCCTATTATGGAAGCATATGGGTAGCAATATTCAATTTGAAATGTAATATGCAAAATGACAATGCAATATGTAAAATGACAATGCAATATGTAAATTGGCAGTGCATTTCTGTATTTAAATTTACATTTTCCATTACATTTGTGCAACGTCTGGTGCAAATGAAATGATAATTCAATTATATAATTTACATTTGCGGTTTCCTACACTAGTTTTAATATGTAAATTGAATACATAGTATGTATCCATCTCTTCTTAAATGTCCGTGCCAGCGAGCGCGTCGGGTCGTTTAGTGAAACTGACGCATATATATCCTATTTAACGGTAAAAGTAAAACTGTAAATCTTCATTATGAGTCCGAATCATAAATACAGTGCATGTTCACAATAACAGTTTAAATAAATAAAATAATGATTTAAACTATGTTTTACTTCTGATATAAACATTTAGATTAAATATGCCATTCTCATTAATGGAGTTAAACCATAGACTGTAAAAAAAGATGGACGACGCCCCTTCGTTCTCTTCCATTGGCGAGAAGTGAAGCTGCCATTGTCCCGATATGGCGCTGACATCTTGGGACTTGAGTCTGCGCAGTTGCGATTTCGGGACCAGACATGCGCAGTAGTGAGCAGGAAGTAAAGCCGCGAAATCAACGTCCCGCCCTCACTCTCGCTGAATCAATCACAAGCACACGCCTCTGCTGCAAAACAACCCATTATGTCAGTGTGAAATAATTAATTATTGAAATTTAGATATTACATTTAAAGCTCCAATCTACTCAGTCCTCCAAAGATCCCGAAAAAAAGTCCGTTGTTGCTTCAGTGACTACTTCGCTCAGAGAACGTGTCAATCACAGCTGTCAATCATGACGCCACCTCGCCGTTTTTATAGGATCAAATAACTAACTAAAAACAAACTTATTTTAAAAACAAACACTTGAAATTACATCAGCGTGATAAAAACTACAGTAAATGAAAGAAACTATCTTTGGAAAAAAGATATGTGAAGTGTAATTTAATTGTTTAGTTGGTCTCACGTCCCGTTGAATAACATGGGGAGGCGGGGTTTATGAGCTATACTAGGACCGGTCACCGGGGGGCGATCGAGACGCTTTGGCTTCACTTTTCAGGGCTTGTGCGGCACGCTTGAGTTAAACACTTAAACTACATGAAATCATTACTGACAAGTTACAACATTTTTTATATTCAATAAATAGAAATATTTGTTGTGGATGCAATGCTTTTGAACATGTTTCCTCTGGCATGCTGTGATTTAATGTTTTAACTACAGAGATAATCACTAATCATGATAATAGCAGATTGTCTGAGAAAATAGTTTTGTGCAAATAATGCACAACAAGGTCTATCTGTTTCCATTAAAAACTATAAATCAATTAAAAATACTATTTGGCCAGTGGAAAGATTGAGAAAAACTTCCTCTGAAATGTATTTTACACTATTTGATTTATTTATTCAAAAACAAGGCAAGGATCGGCTAAATGATTTTTATTAATGTGATGTGACGGCATCCGTATTTCACATTTTTCCTAATGTCTTGTACGTGTACCGTTAAACATGTTATCACGTGGATGAATAATCATATGCAAATGCTATGCAAATGAGGATGCATAGTAAAACTGTGCGCACAATCTTCTGCTGACTGGGATTTATAAAGTGAATTCTGCGCAGGTTCTGGCGTTTTATAAGTCTGAATATTTCTTTGCATACGCTATTTTGGCAAAAAAAAAAGAAATAATCAGACTACAAGTAATAACACAAATAAATACAATAGAATACAGACACAAATTAAACAAGTTATTCAGGTCTTACAGTAGTATTCAGGTACAAAATACCATAATGTGTAAATTAAATATAGATTAATCCTTATTAAAGGATCCTTTTTTATGGTTTTAGTTAACTATATTAACATTGTTGTAAACTTTTACCAAATTGGCTTTGTCACAGTGCTGATGTGTGACAGGCTTAGTATCATGGGCGTAGAAGATGAAATAAAATAAAAATAGAGCAAACTCAGCAAAGACATTTAAAATCCAAAGGATGGAGGCAGGTTAGTCACATTACACTCACTTTAAGTCTTGAGGTTCTTCTATTCTATTTTATAATTACAACAGCAATATCAATTTTTCTTTGTTTAAGTGAGGATGAAAAATTGAAGATGATTCCTTCATATGCTGATATGAGTTGTGTTGTTATGTCTTATATCAGGATGGCCATACGTGTGGTTTTGTTTCTAACACTTTTTACTGGGCTGTGCGTCACTGATTCCCAAGGTACGTTTAGAATAATACAAGTAAAAATGCCTGGATTTAAAAATCGGCATTGTGTATTATTACATATTAATCAGATTAATTTATTAAAATTATAGGATGAAATATGGTAATCGAAAATCTATGATTTATGTATTTATGAAGACTCTGTGATATAATTTGTTGTATTTATTAATGTGTGTATAACTGTAATTATTTTATTTACAGTGAAGGACACACCACCGTGCTCTTGTGTTTCAAGTGAGTGCTCTTCATTAATTTGAATGTTGTCAGTAACACATAGCTTATTATATTCTTACTGAACATTTGGTAACCAATAAAGGATAATGTCTACATCATCAAGACAGTTGTTATCGCAAAATAACCCATGGCTAGCCACAAATAAATAATTTTGGACACAAAATAGGCTATTGATTTGAGTTTAAATATTTTATTAGCTCACTTGCAATAAATGCAAATCTTCCGTGACGAAAAAATATTCATAGCAAGACAAACGAACAAATTCAAACAAGACAAACATTTAAGGAATAATGTAGCCTATGTACACCAAATTAATAATTACATGGACATATTGATTTGAGATTAAACTGTTTTAAATTGTTACCGATTTATTATCTTAGAATCCATTACAGATTTTAAAAAATAACCATTCGGGCAACAAGACGAACACTAGAGGTCTTCATGGGTCCACTTGGATCCGAAAACTCGAGGTCTGATCTGAGCGGGTTCGGATCCAATACTTCGACGAGTACCTTGGACACGGGTCGGGTTCTATGGAAGTAAAATAATGACAGATGTTTTTGAAACAAAAACGCTTGTTGAATTGCACAATCTACTGCAGGACAACCCATTATGTCGGTGTGAAATAATTAGTTATGGAAATTTAGATATTACATTTAAAGCTCCAATCTCCTCAGTCCTCCGAAGATCCAGAAAAAAGTCTGTTGGTGCTTCAGTGACTACTTCTATACAAAAGGGTCAAGGATGTATAGTTAATTTGGAAGTATTACCTATTATGTCCACTAGGTGTCAGCCTACCCTCACTCCAGTTCATTTCAAGCATTGCATCAGCCGAAGCGCCAGTTGCGTTCGGTCAGGTGTGGACTGTTAGCGCTTGGTTCCTGATACTTCGCCTGTTTAAAGGTGCCTTATGTCAAAAAATCAATTCATACTCCACATATTCCATACCAGATGGGGGCAGTATACCTCCAGAAAGTTGGCCTACTCTAGTCTGTTTTTTAGTTTCAGGTTGTTAATCTTCTAAAACCGTCAAATAGTCCGCTTTGTCCCGCCAAAGCCTATTTTGATCGGTGAGGGATGTAGAATAGAATGACTGCTGCCGCTGCGCTTGACAGGGCGCATTACGAGCAGAGAGAGAGAGAGAGAGAGAGAGAGCTCGGCCGCGCGCGCGCACTCTCACGTCTACAAACAACACGAGCGCGGTCCTGCTCTCTCTCCCTCGCGCATATTAATCAAATCAATTGACACTATAATAAGACCGCAGTTTCACGTGGAGCATTTGGAGATTTTTAGAGATTAAAGAGATACAAGCCGTGCGAGTTATTCGTGTGTTGCAGTTTGGCTGGTGGTTATGTATGTTGCCCGCATACCGCCTCCCATGGCCGAAACTGGTATTAGACACCGGCCGGGCCGGGGCTAGTAATTTAGCATGCTAATTCAGGTTTATATCTCGGCAGCACTATAACTTGTCATTTTTTTAATGACATCATTGCACTTATTTCTTCTCATTCTTTTGATACGTGTAGCTCATTTTTTGGATATTTTTACCTCAATTTTTACATATGGCACCTTTAATGATTCCTGGGTGGTTTTAGTAGGTGTTTAGTAGTATGGTCAATGACGATATAACCACACCGTTATATACCTACATGCATATTGTGAAGATTGCAACCTGAAAGTAATCTCTGTATGTCATACCGTGCTGGTTGCTGATTCTGAATCCTAATAATTCAAGTAAACCTATATCAACCTGATTCTGTCTTCCTGAGTCGTGACTGACATCCTGTAGTGAATGCAACATATTACCAGTTAACTCAGTCATTCCCCTACCTCTTCCTAACTTCGCTCAGAGAGCCTGTCAATCACAGCTATTAGTCATGACGTCACACCACCGTTTTTATAGCATCAAGTAACTAACTACTAAAAACAAACTTATTTTAAAAACAAACACTTTAACTTACATCAGCGTGATAAAAACTACAGCAAATGACAGAAAACATCTTTGGAAAAAAGATATTTGAAGTGTAATTTAATAGTTTAGTTTGTCTCAGGTCCCATTAAAGGGGTGGTTTACTGCTTTTTTTCTTTGCATGACTGTGTTTATGGGGTGCAATATAACATGTCTTCGTGTTTTTTTTTTTTTTTTAAGCCTTATTTTTCATAAATTTCACCTTTGTTGTAAGCCGCTTTCTCCTCTGTCATTTGAATGACCGGTTGACTTCCTGATTCTATGAAACCACTCCCTCAGAAACAGGCAATGGGCTCAGATTGGTTAGTTGGGACGCTGTGTTGCAATTGGCTAAACTGCGTGGTGGAAACTTCACGCCCATTACCTTTACGGGCGAAAGCTGCATGTGCTCCGGTCAAATGTAAATAATGGTGTCAATACTGCGTATCAGCTTGAGCCAGAATCAGACCCAGAAAGCGGCAATGAAGAGAGTCAAGCAGAACCTCCCCAAACACGGCTCTTACAAAACGTTTCTGAATGGTACATTTTTGAATCATTATTATTATTCTATTCTACTATTATTATATAAGAATTTTGATATGCTGTTACTTGAAAATGCTTTTGAGATACGGTTTTCTCCTGATTAAATGTTTAATATAACTGAATAAATGACTGAGTAATACCGTTTTTTAAAGTTATTGTTTTGTCGATATAATGAACAACCGTTTATCTATTCACAAACCTTAGTTTACTCGGTGTATCGTTTTCTTTAGGTGTACATGTGGCAACTGTGTTAAAATGCCAACAGAACGTGAAAACATCTGATAACAGCAGCTGAAGTTTGCTGTTGCAATTACATATAATTTTTGAACTTTATACACGTTTGTCTTGTACACACAAAATAGCAAAGAACTAACTAGCTACAAACAGCGTTGGCATTGGTTTACGTTCTTGATCAAATCGAAAAATTACGTCATAAAGTATACATGGAAAATACATTTACAACATTAGTACATAATTACAAATTCAGGTCCAAAATGTTTGTACGCGTTTGTCATAGACACACGAAATAGCATAACTAAGTGGCTCCTAAAGCCAGCACTGGCATTTGTTTACGTCCTTGATAAAACTAAAGCATTACGTCTAAAATTACACATGCAAATACATTTAAAATGATTAAGTCTTACTTACTGGCTGTGGCCCAACAACTGCTGCCTCTGGTTTTAAAGTTGGAACTGCTTCATGCTTTAGTAACAGTTTCTTGTTGAATCCGACATTGAATTTGTGGAGATTCTGGAAGCTGTTTTCCGTAAAATGCGCAGCACAGAGAGCTAAATTACGATTGTAATTTTCAGGAACATAATCAAACATAAATTGTAGCCATTGTTGACGAACTACAGCGTCCATAGGAAGCCCGAACACAGAAGACCTGACAGCTGGGTGAAAATAACACACTTTCGACGGCATGGCTAACGTTACTGCTCTCCACTATAACTCTTCCTCTTCGACAAAGCAGCAGAAATTTGGCCACGCCCCCTTTTTTGAATATTCCGGAGGGAGGGTTGATTATGGGTTAGTTACGTATAAAACCCGGGAGTATCTCGTTGTAGTCCCATTCGAGTCGTTTTTGTAGGCATTAAACTTCCTGATTTTTCAAAGACGATATCTCTGCTTACATTGAACTTTCAGCGCAGAAACTTTGCACATACTGTTCATGCACCAACAGCAACATTACACACTATTTAAAATGAAAAAAGTGAAATCACAATCAACCACCCCTTTAAATAACATGGAGAGGCGGGGTTTATGACCTATACTAGGATCAGTCACCGGGGGGCGATCAAGGCGCTTCAGCTTCACTTTTCAGGGCTTGTGCGGCACGCTTGGTATGGGGTCATAGGCCTATACTCTTTATTCCGTACATGGCTGTAAAACATCCTAAAATGTATTGGCAAACATGAACAGAAGCAGCTGATAACTAGGGCTGCAACAACTAATCGATAAAATCGATTATAATCGATTATGAAAATCGTTGTCAACGAATGTCATTATCGATTAGTTGGTCTGCTTACGTCACGGGGAGCGTTTACTGGTACGCACACACACGCAAGGTCTCTCTCCCTCCGCCGCTCTGCCACGCGCGCGCTCTACACGGTTTGGAGCACAGTCTCTTCTGTCTCGCATGCGCGCTCTTACTTGCGCGCTCTAGATTCCGGGAGTTTGAACTAATTTGCGGACATCAGGGAGCCGCTATCAATATGCGGGTGACTGCCGGAACTTCCGGGAGACTTGGGATGTCTGTATTTTGTCTCGAGCATCAGGTTGCGCAATCAGTTCGCTCGCAACGTAAGTGATGGATTAAAATAGCGCTACCGC
This sequence comes from Gila robusta, assembly GCA_030770095.1. Classification (NCBI taxonomy): domain Eukaryota; kingdom Metazoa; phylum Chordata; class Actinopteri; order Cypriniformes; family Leuciscidae; genus Gila; species Gila robusta. Next base: position 56,185 of record JAVALU010001456.1, on the reverse strand, counting down.
AGAAATAGGTTCAATTAAAACGGTGTTTACAAAGTGAAGCACTAAATATAAAGGCAGTTAATAACAGCAGCAGTAAAAGATTGTTTTTTAGTCACTGTAGTCAGTGGTTTTCAGCGAATGCTTGTGCACTAATGCATCATTTTTCCTGTCCTTTTACTCAAGCCTGTTAGCTTGCTGCGTACCTCCATTCCGCTCTCTTTACAGTATTTGTCTACTATTAAGTTTTAATTGTTTTTCAAACGCGATCTACTGCGGCTCTACGTTCACACAATTGTTTTTAATCTTTCTATATTTATTTTATCAATGTATCCTTATAATTCAATTAATTTTAAATAAAAATTAAATGAATTATATATTTTAGATGCTTTTAGTTTGTTTTTAGTTCAGATATTCACATCTGAACAACATGTCTGTGTAAATTTGTTTTAACAAAAATTGTGTTAAAACATAATATGTTGGATATATATATATATTTTTTTTTTTACATTAATCATGGTTGTCAACTTGCCATCAGCAATTATCATTAAAAACAATGCAAATATTGATATTAGTAAAACTCAATGTGTGGCTTTTGCACTTTTTAAAGTACACTTTTACACATAAATACCCTGATTTACGGTTTTATTTAGTTATAATAAACAAAAAATCAAATTGAATTTTTATCCGATTAATCGATTAATCGAAAAAATAATCGTCCGATTAATCGATTATCAAAATAATCGTTAGTTGCAGCCCTACTGATAACAAACACTTTGACACGGAAGAACGTGAAATATCAACTGAACTATTTCATTTAAATGTGCTGGATGAGGCTGATAAGAGCTTGTGTTTATTGTCGATGAGACTCTCTCCAGTTCAGAACGAGGAGAGAAACCAGCACACATTTCACTGAAGTCTTCGCAAGCATATTGATCAATGCGTTTGAATTTGCGACCGCAAATTCAGTTCACATTCACGTTTCCATATTTTGCATGCACAACATGTGATAATTCAAAGGCTTAAAAACACACATTCCAAAGATGCTGCTCTTAGAGACTGATTAACATGTCTAATGGTGTGTTCAAGTCATGTCATAATATCGTATTTACAAGTTGAACAATTTCGTAAATACCAGTGGGAAGCTCGGGATTTTCCTTAAAGGGTAAGTTCGGCGTTTTACAAGTAAAGCCCTGTTTTAAGAACGTTTCTGATGAAATCGAACGGTTAAGATTAAAATTTGAATAAATGCTGCTGTCCCGAGAATTTTAGGTTTTTGTGTTAGCACCCCCCCCACCTATACAATGGTTTCATAGGGTCACTGGAACAATCATTCATATAAACGCATTAAACTTTAGTTTACAAAGACGTGAAACTCACCGAGTGGTCTGGGGTGTTCACTGATGTGCTCACACAAAAGTCGCTGCAAAAGATGCTTTCCAACAGGTTTTATCGTAGTTTTTGTCCAACCCCATTGACTTGTATAGGATGTTCTGTGAGGTACGGTATTACTTATATATGTATAAGTACGGTACGGTATTACGCCGCCGGAAACGGATATGGGGTTGTTTGTATTCTTTCTGTAGTTATGCAGTCGCGGTATCGTCTTTGGTATCGTAGGCTACGCTATCCAAACATTGGCAAAGGTGCATTATCGCCACCAACTGGGCTGGAGTGTCTATTATTCAAGCTCTCAACGGAAGAATGTCCGGTTGTGAGGCGTTTGAAAAATAGGTCCACAGTTTTACAACGAATGGTAAAACACCTGTTGGAAAGCATCTTTTGCAGCGATTTTTGCGTGAGCATATCAGTGAACACCCCAGACCACTCGGTGAGTTTCACGTCTTTGTAAACTAAAGTTTAATGCGTTTATATGAATGATTGTTCCAGGGCCCCTATGAAACCATTGTATAGGTGGGGGGGGGGGGTGCTAACACAAAAACCTAAAATTCTCGGGACAGCAGCATGTGTCCAAATTTTAATCTTAACCATTCGATTTCATCAGAAACGATCTTAAAACAGGGCTTTACTTGTAAAACGCCGAACTTACCCTTTAAGCCCCGATCTTTGCGAGTTGTGGGTATGTCAGTGAACAACATGGCTGAATACCACAATACTAAAAGGTATTTAGCAGTGAAATTGTCAGGATTTTCTGTTTACGACGTTTTAATGTTTTAACTACAGAGATAATCACTAATAATGATAATAGCAGATTGTCTGAGAAAATAGTTTTGTGCCAATAATGCACAACAAGGTCTATCTGTTTCCATTAAAAATGGTAGCCTAAGCTGACCAAGTACCCCAGAGTGCAGTCTGGACAATAGGGCGGGGCGACAAATTTGGGCGGGGCAACACATGTCGCTCCGCCCACCCCCAATTTAATTGGATTATAATAAGGAAATCTTATTGGTGTAGACGATTCAGGTCTGAGCATGCGCATTCCTTTATGTACGATTTTGTGAATGATTTGGCCATATTAAGCCCCTTTCACACAGAGATTCCGGAAAATACACGGATAAAGTGACCCGGGATTTGACCCGGGTTCGTTTGATTTTGGTTCATTCCCACTGCCAGTGATTTTCCGGAATCAGAGAGTGCGTTCACACACAACCCATAAAAATCCCATAAAGACACGTGACATCGATGTGACATGTAATGTCTCAGCAGCGTCTATAGTTTGCTTATGAGCTGCGATTTCTCTCTCGAGAAACCACGCTTGTGCATTTTTTTCTCTGATTCGATCATAAACTAGCGCATTACGTACCGTTTCACTCCTGCTTTCACTTCACTTCAGCGCCATCATTACGACACGGCATTGGTTACGGCTTTTGTTCACACAGCGCGCGTTCCGGGACTGATCCCGGCAATGTTACTAGGTCCCCAACCCGGGATCAATCCCGACATCAATCCCGGGTCGTGTTTGCGTTCACACAGAAGGTGTTCTGGCAATTTCCCGGCAATTTCCCGGGATCAACGCGCTGTGTGAAAGGGGCTTTAAAGAAATATTACATGCTAACTTTAATCGTATCTTATTATCGGTTTACCATGGTAATTTTAGTTAAGATCTATCGGCTAATGTTTTATTATACTTAAGACACAGTTATGAACGCTTGGTGACGGCACCTGTACTTCAGGGAGATGTTTTACATTAGCGAGTCATTCACTTGGCGAGTCATTCACTTGGCTTCTTCATGCTTCTTCATATTTCTATCAGGATCGGTGTATCAGCACAAACTCAGGATTTTACGCAAATGATGATAATTCACTGTAAGAATGTAAGCAGCTGATTTTAAATTCTAAAGCACAACTGTTTTTTGTTGTCATTTTTTTTAACAAGATTTGTTGTCCAATGCTTGCATTATTTGGTAAAAAGTGCAAATAAAATGTTTAATGGCAAACTCATGTTTCCTGGTTGTTTACCTGTTAATAAAATATGAGGGCCTATATATTGGTTCTGTAAAGCCTATGCTATAGTTTTTAAAGATTCATGTTTTCTAATAAGTGTCAACTGGTTAACATGTAGGCTACTGTGATAGTTAGGTCCTGTGTTTCCCCTTCATTGTGTTTTTGGTTTAGTCCTGTTTCTCAGTTTTCCCGCTCCACTTCATCCCTCAGGCCACGTCCACAAGAAGCCAGAGCTTACCCTATCCAATCTTTTTTTTCCCTTGTTCTAAAAAAAAAATTCCGTAAACACGGCGGCGTCTCAAGAAATATCTGTGTACACACGAAACCGACTCAAACCGATGTAGTTTACATGCCAGACCAGTATGGCTCTGTAATTCTGACACAGATACACTAAAAACAGAGAAGACTTGCGCATAAACCTTGCGCGCTGTATACAATAATATTAGGCACGATTAGGCACAGTAGCTTCTTTTCTTTTTAACCAAGAACCACGAGGAAGACGATGAGGAACTGGAAACAGGAATTTATTCAAACTAAACTCAGGAGTCACAACACACGTCATAGGCTACTATAAAAGAGAACGGACAAGGAATAGGGAGAAACAGAGGGCTTAAATACTTGGGGAAACAAAGGAACATAAGGCACAGAGTAAAAAAAAAATGATCTTATCGGCGTTTCGTCCAGACGGATCCTTCGTTTTGGGAGACTGAAACCGGTATTTTATTAAACCGGGTCCCAGAGTGGATAAATCTGAAAAGGCAGGGCCGGCCCGTGGCATAGGCGGAATAGGCAAATGCTAGGGGCGCCACTCAATAGGGGCGCCAAAATGAGTGAACGAGTGAATTTCTTTTTTAGATTTTTTTTTTACTAATACTATTTTAAAAACATTAATTCAAAATACTACAAAATAACGCAAAAAAAAAAAAAAAAACTCCACAAAAACTTAACTAAGTCCCCCGACTCTGGTCCGGTGCATCAATCGTCCCCCGCCCAGCTTGTGCTTGAAGTGCGTCAGAAACAGAGCGCGCGCGATCAGTTTACTGTTGGTAATTTGTTGTGTAGCGTCGCCCCTCGCCGCATCCAATGTAGAAAGCATTGCTTTCGTTTGAGGGCACTTAACACACTCAAGCACCCCGTAGAAACGGGCCTGGCAGCTCGCGCCAGGTCTAGACATGGTGAAAGTTACCTGATTGTGACGGATGGCCACATTTACATGACATATTTTAGATTAGCATTATAGTCTGCAATAGATACAGTGCCAAACGGAAGAGAAGAGGATAAAATGGGATAAAGACAGAGGTAATGTAGGCTAATGAATGAACAGTTTATATAATTGCATAGTAGTAAGATATATAATTCAATGGCAATTATTTTTTTACCTTAAACTTTATGCTAACAGTTGTTCTGAGTTCTCCAGAGGCCCCAGACAGTGTGATTTGTAACAATCACGTCAGTTTTTTTAGACGCATTCACTATCACTTTTATTAATTAATGTTTTACTCTACAGTTGTGCAGTTTTGAGGGGGATATATGGCATTTTTTAAATTTATTTGCCAAAATTATTAATGATATTTATATAGGCTACAGGTTTATTAAAAGTAGCAACGTTTTATGTAAAATTAACATTAAAGAAGACATTTCGCAGTTTCATTCATGGTGAAAACATGAAACGTGCCATAGTTTAGTGGAAGATTGCTGCCATCAACTGCAAAACAAACACTTTTGCTAGCGCTCAATGAATAGTTTGTGCATGAATGACATTTGGACGATGACATCACTGTTTTATCCAGAGCGGCTATATATACTGAACAAAATTATAAACGCAACAAAACTGTAAAGCTGTAAATCTGCCTTGAAATAATCTATATTGTAAAAAGCGCTATAAAAATAAATGGGACTTGACTTGAATGCTAGATGTAATGCTCTTGCTATTTGTGTTTAGGCTGTAATGTGTGTATATACAGTATATATATATATATATATATATATATATATACATACATACATATATAGGATAAATAATCATGAACACAATGACAGGGCGAAATGGGCTGTGATGCATGGGGCACCAGGTAAAATCTTGCCTAGGGCAGCAAATTGGCCAGGGCCGGCCCTGTGAAAAGGACACCCTTGCGTTTTCGTGTGTACAGCCCATCCGTATATTTTGTGAAACGATGATGTCATCACCCCACGTGTCGACCAGTCAGACACGCTCCTAACAGCAACAACTGCTACATGCTTGTGTTCGTGCTTCAGAAGCTATGAGCCTCTTTTATTTCTTTATTTATTATTTAGGCCTACTTAATGTATTTTTATTTTATTTCTTTATTTTACTTCTTTATTTATTTATATTTCTTTCTTATGCTATGATGCTTGTATTTTGTCTGATTAAGACATTTCGTATTTTGTAGGGATGGGCATTTCAAGCAGATATAATATTCGACGATCGCTGGGAATTATTTGATTAAAAACGCCCCCCCACACATGCTCACCGGTAACACGGCGTTCGCTCCACATTAAATTTCTCTGTACTGTAGGCCTACGTGTTGTAGCCATTAAAGAAAAGTTAGTTTCATATTTATGTTTAAATAATGTTATTTTTTCCATTTCGTCTATGTTGATTATATGAAAAGTGAACAGGATGTAGCCTAATCATAAGATGCGCAATATCGAGAGACATCATTTTGACCACTTCATTAAGTTTTGTTTTGTATAAAGCCTTTCTTTAAAGTGAATTTCGTTTTGTATAAATTGTATCTTAATTTTAATCAATGTTTCATCAACCAATTGCCTGGATTTAATAAATAAGAAGCAAATATAGCAGACAATATAATCAGGACATGGAAGCGACGCGATATAACGTGCATTGCTCGTGAACTGCAGCTTGTCTCATAAATGGACAGAAACTCATAAATATATAGGCCTATAGAAAGCTTGAAATGTCTACTTTTAAACAAAACCGTTCAAAACGAAAAGAAACAGACAACTCTCTTATAATCCGTATGAAGTGCGCATTTCTCTCTATCACAATACTGCGAAGGTGGCGAGTCAGCATCGTCACAGAAAACACTAGTTTATTAATCAACAATTAAAATGTCTCCTTGCTATATTTGACACATTCATAATGATTAGGCTATTTGCTGGTTTTTTGTGGCAAGCTTTATGCGTCTGCTTATGAAATCGAATATCGTGACTCATCCCTATTTTGTACCAGGCCATTTATGATTTTTCATATTGTTGTTACCTAACAGCTATGACTGTCTATCTGTGACTGTGACATCAGGTATATTAAAAATACAATTATTTATTCATCCACCCCCGCATTGCGTGTTCATGTTAATCTGCATGTAGGCTACGGGATAAAAATGGTTTCAAATATTAATACTCACATATAGGCTAGCTGCATAACCAAAAAACCCACTGCTGTAAATCTGTACAATTACAATATAATAAAATACCCAGCAGAGAAGTAATATGAACATAGGCCTATTGCTTAAATACGCTCTTGAGCACATAAATTATAATATTTGCTATAGATAGACATAATAACATCTGTTTTAGTAAAAAAAAAATATATATATTTATTTATTTTCACATTTCAGCGCTGCACAGTTTTTATATTGTAGCCTACGCACAAAACCCAATGGCCAGGGCTTGTATGCTATTTGGTAGCCTATATATTATTGTCTTATTTGTCACCGTGGTTTTGCTTTAAAATAAAATAAAACACACTTTCGGATTTATCCGATGTTTTACTGAAATACAGGGAATTATCATCATTTGTGTAAAATCCTGAGTTTGTGTTTATTCACTGATCCTAATGGAAAAACGAAGAAGCATAAACGAATGATGTAAAATTACGGAGCCCTGCATGACATGCGGAAAAATATTGTCTAAATCAGCCTATATATAAATGATTTCTCCTTTGATATGCCAGTCACGCAGTCATGCTCATTGCCCACTAAAAGTGGCACTGACTTATCTGCAGGGTAAATTAATATAGTATACCTAGGCTAAATCTCAAACATTGTATCATTTATCAGCAACATATTTCGTGATATCATCTAACTTGATTCGTAAGTTCATCAAAACATTATCCAATTGATCGTTACTGAAATCGCCATGGTTATCACTTAATATAGTACGGCCAAACAGCGTCGTAGATCATTCATAAACTCATATAGACTCGCACATAGAGGAATGCGCATGCTCATGCCTCAAGCGTCCATGCCAGGGGTGTCCAAACTCGGTCCTGGAGGGCCACTGTCCTGCAGAGTTTAGTTCCAACTTGCCTCAACACACCTGCTTGTAAGTTTTTAGCATGCCTAATGACCTTCAACAGCTAATCAAGACCTTGATTAGCTGTTTCAGGTGTGTTTAATTGGGGTTGGAGCTAAACTCTGCAGGACAGTGGCCCTCCAGGACCGAGTTTGGCCCTGGTCTATGCCAATAGATACAGTCGGCAACTAGTCAGAGTTGGGGGCGTGGTCGGCGTGGGGGAACACACCGCAAACGTCGTGACTCGTGTGTATTTGAATGACAAAATGTCGTATTTCATGTCATTGACACCTGCCGACCGGGAACGGTACATTGCAAAATTAACTGCAATACATTATGATTGCCCTTATTTAATTCAAAACTGGATCAATGACCCAACCAAATGGCCGGAGGTGTCATTTCCAGACATATTTTGCTATCTGGTTGAATCTCCGGGTAAGACATCGCGGTAGCTGTAGCGGTAACATTAGCCTATAACTCAATCAACTTTCGTATATGTTGCATACTATAACTCCATAAAACCTGGTCACTTACCAATTGTACGTATGCTTCACTCCAAACTATTAATCCTTTTGTAAAACGGTGATCAGTAGTACGAGGTTGCCGAGGGACTGTGCTGACAGTGATCCATAACTCACAGACTGCAGTCTGTATTGAGTGTACTGTAGACCGTAGCGATTGGCCTATCAAGCGAGCCTTCAGCTGATAACGCTAATGTGAATGAGACATCCCTTATGAAAAACAACTATAGGAACCCAGTAAACAATTACCGTCTTTCAACGTTGAAATTTGGTTGAAAATAAGTCGGGCCACCTTGGACTAGTTTACAACGTGATTTCAACTGATCATCTAAGATACCACATGTTTTCAAATGATAATCTAAGACAGGATAAGTCTGTTATACGTGCTAAAATAACAGAGAAAAACAAACGACCAAACCATGTTCATTATTATCTCAAATAAATTGAAAGAGTTTTACATATTCCATTTAGACGTTGAAGATCGACCTGTTTTCAACGTTGAAAAGTCGTAATTAGATGTTGAAGATTTACGTCTATTCAACGTCTAATAAACGACTTTTTGCTAGCTGGGAATCTTGTAGTATTTTAGGACAAAATATTATAGTAATCCTATAGGAATACTATAGTATTTTGGGACATTCTATAGAAGTACTATAGAGGTATTACAGAACATCACAGAAGTATTGCACTACTATTTATTGCTTGTAGCCATTTTGTCCTCCTTTCCGGTTCTGTGTGTTTATTAGGAAGGATGTAGAACTTCAATTCATAATTTGTTTGTTTATTGGCGGTACAGAAAACAACACAGCACCTCTTCGGTATGATTGTCGTGTGTATTTCAATGAGCGCCAAGGCTATAGGCTTGTTTGAGATGCGCCTTGCCTCGCCTGAAATGTAGTCGAGAGTAGGCGGCTGCAGTGAGAGGAGGACTGAAACAGTTCTCGCTTCTCGCAGTGGATCTGACACCTGCGAGATCAACGATGGATATCGCGGGATTCACGGGATTCACGGGATTCACGCTCGTGCACAGTGTTGCTAATAAACTGGATGTAATTTAAGTTCTGTTGCTTTTATATGAAAATAAATATAATGAACAACCTACTTGTTATTTAATTCCATTCCAAATAAGTTTTTATCAATCATTTTTTCTTTAATACAGACATAGGCTATGTGTTTTTTTGTTTTGTTTTTTAATAATAAAATGACATTGCATAACCCATAGAGATCGCACTGTCCGAGAGTTTGGGAATATTCACACATAACATATACACATAAAACATGATATCCGAGTTTTAAAATCAAACATTTTAAAAGAGAACAATACATCACGGTTGTTTAAACCAATCAACATTAAGCTGTGTCGTCAGCAAGTCGTTTCCCATCATGCTTTTGATCAGCGCAGTCGGTGGAGAGCAACTGCGCGCTACTGCAGAATCCGACATGTGCGCCTTGCGCTCGCGAGAGCTTTTTGACACACGTCAGCATGACATCAGAGCAAGGCGGACCGCACTCGGACACATTTCTAACCGGCATGCATTACGCGCTGATCACCGGTGATCGGTTCTGCGCAGATTTTGCTCATCTCAAACAAGCCTAATGTTTTCCCCCACGGGCTAAATTCACATCACGTGACGGGGCGTTCCCGGGGGCATTCCCAGACCAACCGTCTGTATCTATAGGCTTGTTCGACTTCATGCAGCTCTGCGCAGACCGATCGGTGGCTGACTTGAAGCAGTCCATGCCGGTTAGAAATTAGGCTTGTTTGAGATGAGCAAAATCTGCGCAGAACCGATCACCGCGGTGATCAGCGCGTAATGCATGCCGGTTAGAAATGTGTCTGAGTGCGGTCCGCCTGGCTCTGATGTCATACTGACGTATGTCAAAAAACTCTCGCGAGCGCAAGGCGCACGTGTCGGATTCTGCAGTCGCGCGCAGTTGCTCTCCACCGACTGCGCTGATCAAAAGCATGATGGGAAACGACTTGCTGACGACACAGCTTAATGTTGATTGGTTTAAACAACCGTGATGTATTGTTCTCTTTTAAAATGTTTGATTTTAAAACTCGGATATCATGTTTTATATGTTATGTGTGAATATTCCCAAACTCTCGGACAGTGCGGTCTCTATGGGTTATGCAATGTCATTTTATTATTAAAAAAAACAAAAAAATCACATAGCCTATGTCTGTATTAAGGAAAAAAATGATTGATAAACACTTATTTGGAATGGAATTAAATAGCAAGTACTTTGGGTGTCTTGCTCATTATATTTATTTTCATATAAAAGCAACAGAACTTAAATTGCATCCAGTTTATTAGCAACACTGTGCACGAGCGTGAATCCCGTGAATCCCGCGATATCCATCATTGATCTCGCAGGTGTCAGATCCACTGCGAGAAGCGAGAACTGTTTCACTCCTCCTCTCACTGCAGCCGCCTACTCTCGACTACATTTCAGGCGAGGCAAGGCGCATCTCAAACAAGCCTATTTTGTCTGACTTGATGCAGCGCCGACGCCACATGACTGTGACGTATGCCATTAAAGTAGCGCGAGAGCGATTCGAGAGCAGCCGCAGGACTCAGCCAGCGCAGTTTCTCAAGAGCTGCAGCTGCATGAGCTCTGATGACGACACAGCTGTTCCACGATTGGCCAGATTCACCGCATGACAATGATCACATGTGTTTCGTGTTTATTCTCGCACCTTTAGTTCCACGAAAGCTCACAAATCATTTTTTATAACTATTTTCATGTAGTCACGATGTTATATTGTGTCATGTTTATCAAAATAAAACTGATTAAAAAACGTTGATTCCACTTCATTGATAGTAGTAACTTTATTCTTGTTCAAACAGACGCTGTAGGCTATAAAGCAGTACATAAAGTATTGAATGGAAATGTCTCTGAAACATCTGTATATTTAGCAAATATTGCATTTATTTCACTTCAGCTGTGGTAAAGTATGCAAACACCAGGTGAGCGGTCACTACGGGAACCAGAAAGTGTCCGACTTCACGTCTCTGTTTGCAGCTCCTCCCTGCCTGCACGCGGCAACTCTCGCCGATCGGTTACATCCAGCCGCAGCCGATGTCGAACACACCTAATAAGATTGCTGTATTATAAACCAATAAAATCGGGTGTGGGCGGAGCGACACGTTATAACAACATCAACTTTTCCTAAAAGGGTTGAATCATTATAACAAGGGGAGTTGACTATTGTTCCCTCTTACTCTTTATCAAAAGTGCTACACAAAAACAGCATGATTGCAAAGACAGCAAAGTCCCAAAAAAGCATTATATTGGAAATATAAAGGCAGCTTAGACACTTGTAAGGCACACGCACACATAACATAAAACTGTTGACTCTTTGTATAAAACTCAAACAAAATAGTCCATGTAGAGAAAGTTCAAGAGTAAGTCCGTGCAAGTAAAATATAAATAACAAAGGTAATACTCAACAGTCCTGTCTCAGTCCTTTTCTGCTTTGGGGTGGGTAGACAATTCAAAGTCTGGATGAAAAAACAATGTCCCCAAAAAGAGAAAAAAGTATGTAGGGACCCCTAAAATAAATATGCCTTTTATTTTGAAGTATTTTTAAAATATTGAAATTTGTGCTTTTAATTTTATTTGTTTATTTCAATGTGATGCAACTACATGTTTTTGTTTCATATCCAATGGGATAGTGTTGTATGTAAATGTACTATTGCTGGCCAGTGACTGTTGAGCATGATTAGTTTGCGTCATAACGTGAGTTGCGTGAAGGGGGAGGAGCATCGCACATGGCATGAGAAGACGGTAGACAAAATTTGACTGCTTGAGTTAGAAGTGCGTCATTTTGGAGACTTAATATATTCTATGTGATATAAGGCCCAAAGTGTAGAGAAACGACGCTTTGTTTATTTTATTTTAGCTATTTGAAGTGTTTTTTTTATTTCTGTTATTTTCTGTCAAGACGTGTGTAATGAGGGCTTAACTACGGTGACCCGGAGGGGACATGTTCGGTTCACTTATTTTTGTCGTGGCCACAACATATAAACTCGTGGGAACGTGATATTAAGTCGTGGGAACGTGATAATATCTCGTGGGAACGTCATATTAAGTCGTGGCCACGAGATCATTTTGTTGAGGTAACGACATAATTATGTCGTTGCCACGCGATGCAAAGTCGTAGCCTCGAGATCATATGTTGAGGGAACGATATATTTTTCTCGTGGCCACGACTTCATATTTTGAGAGAACGACATCTATTTGTCGTGGCCACGAGTTATGTTGAGGGAGCCACAGCGGCCAATACTGTAACCATACCATAGCATAGACTGGGCTACAGCAGAGATGGAGATGACAGAAGAAATAACATTTTACTTTAAATTAGGAATGTCATATAAATATATAGTGCGGTCTTTGGCATTAAGACATAGGCTACGTTATAAGTGAAAGAGCTGAGTTCGATATTCGCATTTTAGGGACAGTCTCAAAATTACATGCGACATTGGCATAAACGTTTCCAACTTCAATAGCATTTTAAGACAATGACTTACAGTCATAAAACCAACTGTACATTGTTCACCTAGGTCTCATGTATGATGCACACCTTTTAGATTTTTTGATATTTATGACAATAAACTGTTAAATCATATGCAAATATTGCTATGTATTTCACTACTGTATGGGATCATACACAAAATATGACAATATTTAAAGCTCAATAGCATTTTAAGACAATGACTTACAGTCATAAAACGACCTGTACATTGTTCACCCAGGTCTCATGTATGATGCACATTGCACACCTTTTAGATTTTTGATATTTATGACAATAAACTGCTAATCATATGCAAATATTGCTATGTATTGCACTAGGAATCATATACAGAATATGACAATATTTAAAGCTCAATAGCATTTGAAGACAATGACTTACAGTCATAAAACCAACTGTACATTGTTCATCTAGGTGTCAGGTATGTGACAGTAGTGAAATACATAGCAATATTTGCATATGATTTAACAATTTATTGTCATAAATATCAAACATCTTAAAGGTGTGCATCATACATGAGACCTAGGTGAACAATGTACAGTTGGTTTTATGACTGTAAGTCATTGTCTTCAAATGCTATTGAAGTTGGAAACGTTTATGCCAATGTCGCATGTAATTTTGAGACGGTCCCTAAAATGCGAATATCGAACTCAGCTCTTTCACTTATAACGTAGCCTATGTCTTAATGCCAAAGACCGCACTATATATTTATATGACATTCCTAATTTAAAGTAAAATGTTATTTCTTCTGTCATCTCCATCTCTGCTGTAGCCCAGTCTATGCTATGGTATGGTTACAGTATTGGCCGCTGTGGCTCCCTCAAAATAACTCGTGGCCACGACAAATAGATGTCGTTCTCTCAAAATATGAAGTCGTGGCCACGAGAAAAATATATCGTTCCCTCAACATATGATCTCGAGGCTACGACTTTGCATCGCGTGGCCACGACATAATTATGTCGTTACCTCAACAAAATGATCTCGTGGCCACGACTTAATATGACGTTCCCACGAGATATTATCACGTTCCCACGACTTAATATCACGTTCCCACGAGTTTATATGTTGTGGCCACGACAAAAATAAGTGAACCGAACATGTCCCCTCCCGGTCACCGTATTTAACAGCTAACTAGTGACATTCAAATCCTTGGTCAATAACTGTCGGAGTTATTGGACGTTCGTGGTGGACTTCGGAATTTATCCGGGACTGGAAAGATTGTGTGATTCGTTGTCGTGGGACGTGGATCAGCTGCATTCATCGCGTGTCCAGGACTGCTCGTGTGAAACTGTGTTCGTGTTGTAAGTGACTTCACCATTGCTGCTTTCGTCGGATGGACGTAAGTTAACTCATTTGCGGGACTGTTGAATGTGAGTAGGCCTACATTGAATTCGTCAGCTGTAAATGTGCACCAACGAACTGGGCCCCAACGATAACGAATGACCGTATATTTGACTGCGTCACTGACTCGCAACTGATTTGCATACTGAAAGGAAAAAAACTTTGTTGTGAATCTTCAAGTGTGTTTAATTTGTTTTGAAGGAAATATTGTTTTATTTTCCTTATTGCTGTACATGTTTCAGGAGAAACGTTAAAAAGGTATAAATTCAAGTGAAAAAACCATAAGGGAGAAAACAAACAATTCTGAGACTGGAAAGTTGAGTTGGACATTTTATTTACAAGAGAATAAGTGGTTTCTTGTTTTTTTTTTCTTTTAAAAGGGGGTTATTAATGTAAAATAAATATTTGTTTTTTTTATTCTTAACATTTGTATTCTGGTGTTTCTTTGGAGTTTGGCAAATTAATTAATTCAACAAGGTACTGACTTCTGGGAAACTATAAATAAGAATTGTTTAATTTAGTATTTTAGTACACATATTGTGTAATTGGTAGGCTATAGGGGAAAAAAAGATAATTTACTTAATTTTTCATTTAAAGGAAAAAATACCGGCCAATTCACCATTCAACTGCCGGGAATCCAGGTTTTCTTGTTTGGATAACATTTAAATTAACCACTAGGGTTAAGAAAAGGGTTACAAGTATAAAATCCACTGGTTCGAGGCCCCCAAAAAAACCCAGGTTATCCTCCAGTTGAAAAAAGTCCCCAGAGTATAGTCCACCATGTACAGTATATCTCAGACCAGAGCATGCACATATGAAACGGGTCCAGCGTCTAATACCCCATGTTTCTCTTCCCAGAGATCATGTTGGGCCCTCCTACTCTGAGCTAGGTTAGCCAAAAAAAACCTGCCACCTCACCAAAAACACACCTTTCAAAATGGCCGCTCCCCCTTCTTTAACCCTAGCCTCATCATAATAAGAGTCCTAAGAGTTCAACAAAAGTTCCCCTCCAACAAAAAAGCATAGGCAAATGCTCAAAATCAACATACATGAAAATTAAAAAAACAAAACAATAAACTTTTTGGCATGGCACCTATACAGACGGTATACAATATATATCTATATATTTTTTAACTTAAGTAAGCATCGTGCAGGGCTTTACTGTGGCAGTGTCACAGAGTGTCGTCGAGACTGCACTCTGGGGTTACTCAAGCTGATTGCCTGCACAGATCTGATGAGCGCGTGAGTACAATGGCCAATCAGAGGTGTTTACGATTCCGCTCAACAGCGCTCAAAGCGTCACATTTTTAAAAATTCAGTAACGTTTGGTACCGAAGTCGGTACTTTTTGACAACTCCAGCTTTATTTTGCCCATTTTATTGGGATTATACTTTAGGAGATTAAAGTAAAAAAAGAAAAGTTATTATTATTTTATGTTATACAGGGAATCTTGCTCTTGGAGCCACAGCTGTCCAGTCTTCCACATACGATGTAGCAGGAGGAGCTCAAAAGGCTGTCGATGGCAACAGGGATTCAAATCGGCCTCGTGGGTCATCATGCAGTGTGACTAAGTGGGACAGAGACCCCTGGTGGAGAGTTGACTTGGGGAAAGCCTACACAGTAACCAGGGTTAGCATCACTAATCGTGGAGATGGTTATACAGAGAGGATAAATGGTGCTCAGATCCGTATCGGCAACAGCCTGGAAAATAATGGCAACAATAATGAGCTGTAAGTATTGTCTCTCTCTTAACACACAAGTGGTTAGAAAATGAGTAAATAAGATAACATTACTTTGAATAAATCCTTTTAATTTGAACTTTGACAGAAGTATATTTAATATTTCTCTATGACTCTGTGTCTTCACAGGGCTGCAAGTGTTGTGTCCATCCCAGCTGGAGTCACAAAAACATTTGAGTTTAAGCCTATTAATGGACGATATGTCAACATTATTATTCCTGGGCGCAAAGAATATCTCACACTGTGTGAGGTCGAGGTGTTTGGGGGTGAGGGACAGTGAGAGAAGACTCATTGATAGAATGTGATTATGTTCTTATTAATGTGTGAATAACTGTTATTATTTTATTAACAGACACATCAACGTACACTTGTGTTTCAAGTGAGTGTTCTTCATTACTTTGAATGTTGTCAGTAACAAATAATATAAAATAATATTCTTTCTGAATATATTCTTACATATCAGATTCTTACTGAACATTTGATAACCAATAAGGGATAATGTGAATCAACACAGTTGTTATCGCAAAGTAAAACCTGAAAACTACCCTAAAACTATTACATGGCTACTAACCACAAATAAACAATTTTGGACACAAAATATTTATTTGAGTTGAAATATTATATTGGCTCACTTTTAATAAATGCAAAGCTTCTGTGAGGAAAAAAAAATCCTAGCAAGACAAACGAACAAGTTCAAACAAGACAATTATTTAAGGGATAATGTAGTCATGTACACCAAATTAACAATTACGTGGACATATTGATTTAAGATTAAACTGTTTTAAATTCTTGCCTGTTTATTATCTATCCATTAAAGTGTGCAAAACAATCATTTGGGCAACAAGACGAACACTACAGAGTCTCAATACTAAAAATACTTAAATACAATCATAATATTTCAATACAATCAATAACTATAACAGAGACGCAGCTGGCACCAGTTGTGTTTGTATGAAACGAGAGAGGGCGGGTCCACAGTGTGATACAAGAAACATTAAAGAAAGTCCGGCTCCAGAAACCCGGATGAGTGTGTGTTATACAGCGTTGCTGTTGATGATGTCATTATCTGGAAATATCAGACCTCAGAATGTCACGACTGACCAATCAGATTCAAGTATTCCAGAGAGCCGTGTAATAATCATTTGGATTACATAGTTTAGCATTATTTTGCCCATTATATTGGGATTATACTTTAGCACATTAAAGTAAAAAAAAGAAAAAGAACAGTTATTGTTTATTATTTTATGATATATAGGGAATCTTGCTCTTAGAGCCACAGCTGTCCAGTCTTCCATATACGATGGAGCAGGAGCTCAAAGAGCTGTCGATGGCAACAGGAATTCAGATTGGGGTCATGGGTCATGCAGTCACACTAATGGGGACATGAACCCCTGGTGGAGAGTTGACTTGGGGAAAGCCTACACAGTAACCAGGGTTAGCATCACTAATCGTGGAGATGCTGTTGCAGAGAGGATAAATGGTGCTCAGATCCGTATCGGCAACAGCCTGGAAAATAATGGCAACAATAATGAGCTGTAAGTATTGCCTCTCTCTTAACACACAAGTGGTTAGAAAATGAGTAAATAAGATAACATTACTTTGAATAAATCCTTTTAATTTTAACTTTGACAGAAGTATATTTAATATGTCTCTATGACTCCGTGTCTTCACAGGGCTGCAAGTGTTGTGTCCATGTCACCTGGAGAGAAAAAAACATTTGAGTTTAAGCCTATTAATGGACGATATGTCAACATTATTATTCCTGGGCGCAATGAATATCTCACACTGTGTGAGGTCGAGGTGTTTGCAGGTGAGAGAGAGAGAGAGAGAGAGAGAGAGAGAGAGAGTGAGAGAGTGTCAGATATTTGTACTATTTATACTGTGTACATTGCCTTAATGATTTTTTTTCTTGATTTCAATGCCAGATTAAGTGGAATGAGAGGATGTTACACCACATCCACTGATCCTACAAGCAAAACACCAAACTTCTGTTTTCTGAGCAATACTAATATTGCTTTTTTTTCATTTTTTTTTTTCATTTTACTTATGCACATTTTATCCTTGAAATAAAGGATAAGTTTCAGTGCACATTCAGTAAAGGTTTGAAATGGTTTTTAAAATGAACCTGACTCTTAACCCCAGTTTAATCCAGGGGTTTGTGTATTTAATCATCTTTGTTTATCTTTCTGCTTTCTATATCAATAAATTACTACAGCATTGCATGTTGTATTGCACGATTCTGGATTAAAAATGTTCAATTGGATATGGATATTTAAAATGAGGAGGAGGTATAGTTGTAAGGGGATCCACTGCAACCCAAGTGCAGTTTATTTATAAACATAACAAAATCAAACATAAAACAAAAGCATGGCGTGGCATGGCATGAACTCAAAAACATAAACATGGACATAAAGCTTACCGTACAGTGGAACAAAACTTGACAAAGATACATGGCAAACATGAGGGCTTAAATACATACAAGACTAATGACAAGACAAGGGACACCTGTGAACAATGAAACAATGAACCAATGACAAAACACATGGCAGGATCACATGACAATTAGGGAATCACATGACAAGACACAGAAACATGACAATTACATGAAACGTGACCAAGACAAGACCAAATCGTGACAAATCCCCCCCTCTATGATTGGATCCAGACACCCAAACAAAAGAAAAAATGTTCAAGGAGGGTGGTGGAGCGGAGGCGGTCTTGGGGGAGGGATGGTGGGCCAGGCCCATGCAGGGGGAAAGGACATGGGACGTGGCATGGCGTGGGCGGACTTGGGCCGTGGAGCGTGGGAGGCGCCGGCAGTGCAGGAATCCAGGGCGGCACGGAATCATGGTCCTATCAAGGGACCTACTGACCCCCCCCCCCCCCAAAAAAAAAGAAAATTTTCTTGGGGGCAGCTATGGGGTTATGGGCACCGAAAAGACACCGGCTCAGGAACAGACACGGGCATCAGATGTGTGCGCGGACCACACACACCACATGGCTGTGGCCATAATGGCCAGTGTTGCAGTCACTGAGGGCTCAGGCATAGCAAAAAATCCAAGATGGCGGCGCCGGTGTTTTTACGCTTGTCTGCGTAGTTTACCTGTGTCTGTGTTTTATAAGCTTAACGGGTTACCTGATTCTGAAAAAATGTCATCCTGGGTCTCAGAACTGTGCTAACAACTTGGTGATGATAAACAGTAAACAATAACATAGCCCACTCTATAACAACGAAACGAGATGGTCTGGCTACATCAACAACATCAACAACATGAAGCTACTGGTTTACCTGCGGCTCGCTTATGTGCTGAGCTCACCAACTGTGGACACTCTGGGATCTGGATCTGGTGATGGATCATTTGTATTTTCCTGGATTATTCTCCCAAAATCTGTAACTATGCTGTTTCCTGATACCGGTGGCTTTACATCAATAATGGAAACCCAGACTCGAACCCGATTGAACATCTCTGGAGAGATCTGAAAAAGGCTGTGCACCGATGCTCCCCATCCAACCTGATGGAGCTTGAGAGGTCCTGCAAAGAAGAATGGGAGAAACAGGCCAAACATAGGTGTGCCAAGCTTGTAGCATCATACTCAAAACGACTTGAGAATATCATTTGTGCCAAATCTGCTTCAACAAAGTATTGAACAAATTCTGTGAATTCTGTCATCATGAACTCTCCCTCAAGTTATTTCAAACCTGTATGATTTTTCTTCTTCTGCTGAACACAAAGGAAGATATTTTGAAGAATGCTGGTAAGTTGATGTACCCCATTGACTTCCATAGTATTTTTTTCCTACTATGGAAGTCAGTGGGGTACATAAACTGTTTGGTTACCAACATTCTTCAAAATATCTTCCTTTGTGTTCAGCAGAAGAAAGAAATTCATAAAGGTTTGAAACAACTTGAGGGAGAGTTAATGATGACAGAATTTTCATTTTGAAGTGAACTAATCCTTTAATAACCGAGACGTTCCCACTTTCAGTTTTGACAGAAGACATCCACAGTTTGTTGTAGTTTGTTGATGGATACTCTGCCTACAGGATTTAAAAAATCCTTCTGATGAGACGTTAAACCGAGGTCTTGACACTCCGTGGTCATTCAAAATCCCATGGCACTTCTCGTAAAGAGTAGGGGTGTAACCCCGGGGTCCTGGACAAATTCCCTCCAATGGCCCTTGCCAATCATGGCCTCCTAATAATCCCCATCCATTGAATTGGCTCTATCACACTCTCTTCTCTCCACCTATAGGGATCTCCCAGTCACGTGACCCCTAGCCGCGTGTCAGCCATTTTGACGGAATTCATCCGTCAGCTACTCAATGGCAATGGATCTATTATTAGGGGTGGGCCACCCCTAATAATAGATCCATTGCCGTGGGTAATATATATTATTAGTGTATTATTATACTAATAATATAATTACATAAAAACGTTTTGACATTGGGCTACAGTGTGTTAGGTAAATGCATTTACCAGTAACGTTACTGACTCTGAAGCTTAACTTACTGAGCAGTTCCACGGCTCTCTTCTCTACTCTTTACTACTACTAATACTGTTTCTAGCTAATGTTGGTATGTTTTTTTTTTCACTGCTACAAAAAAACGTAGAAAAATGTAGTCAACCCATACACCGTTAGAACCGTGAAAAAAATGCACAATAGTTCTATCATAAAGGGCGACAGCTAAACGTTTGATTAACAAATGATTTTCTGTTTAAAGCAAAAAATAAATAAATAAATATATATATATCGAAAAATCGGGAGCCTGATGTGTCCGGCTAAGGCAAGCTTATGTTATGCTGAATGGTAGTGCAAACAAACATTGCGGATTTCTATGGCAACAGTGGATTTATAACATTTGATCCCGAACTCCGAGAAATCATTCATTAGCCTTCGAGGGGACAACTTACCTGATCCAAAATGCAGACTGCAAAGCTGTGCTGAGTTGGACTGTGTTGAGTTGGAAGCCAAACAGTAACACCGGCATCAGCGTTTTGCCTGTTTATTGCCGCCAACCACTTGTTTCTCCGTTTTGTTTCTTTTGGGATACGGTATAAAGATATTCCTTTTGTATGATCTCGTATCTGATCGCATCCAACTGCACAGTAGAGGGCTGCATTGGGATTGAGTCCCGCCGGGTCCCGCGGGACCCAACGCAAATCTCGCGGGAGCGGGCGGTTTGAACTTTGCTGCGGGCGGGAATGGGCGGCTAAAAAAAAAAAACTGCGGGATCGGGAGGTAGCCTAGCAAGTCGACATGATGGAGAGATGTCAATAAATGATGTGGAAAAGAACCTCAAACAGGTATTTACAGCACAAAACCTATAAGCAAGGCTGACATTTGGACTACTATTCATCTTCCTGATCAGTGCGTCAGAATACATGCAGGCCAGGGAAATGAAACAAACAACCCCATGAATCTCTTTAATAATAGCAATACAAATACGTGTTTTTTCCTGCGGGACGGGAGAAGACACAAAATCAATGCATCTCTATTATTGTGCGGGAATAAATTCTCAGAGTTTTGCGGGTGCGGGCGGGAGTGGACATGCATATTGCGGGAGCGGGCGGGAGTGTAACACATACGTTGCGGGAGCGGGCGGTAATGGTCAGAAATTCGGCGGGCGCGGGCGGGAGCGGGATGAAGAAAACAGTCCCGCGCAGGGCTCTACTGCACAGCATCGCTCGGGCATGATAGAAATATTTCGCGACGAGCTGTATTATCACTGGCGGTATAACATTTTCTATTCCGTCAAAATGGCTGCTCCAAATGGCGTGACGTCACGCGGGACGTCCCTATAGCTGGTGTGTGTTGAGCGCACTGGTGCCATTGTACTGTGGCTGCCGTTGCATCATCCAAGTGGAGGTGGTTGAGGAGAGATTACCTGATCTGATTGTAAAGTGCTTTGGTTGTACAGTGGCACATATGAAAGTGCTATATTAAATTCATTCATTCATTCATTCATGTAGGCTTAGGAAAAACATAAATTAACCATCAAAATTAAATTAAGACTTTAAATAAAGACACTTATCCCTAAGGGCTTTTGTAGACCGAAGACTGGAGTAATGATGCTGAAAATTCAGCTTTGATTACAGGAATAAATTACATTTGACTATATATATTAATATAGAAAACAGCTGATTTAAATGTCAATATCTTTTCACAATATTACCGTTTTTACAGTATTTTTGATCAAATCAATGCAATGATCTTGGTGAGCAGAAGAGAAATTAATAATCTTTCTGACCCTAAACCTTGAACAGTAGTAGAAGCTTTTTAATTTTCACACTACATGAATATAGTTACAGAAAAAAATGTGGCATGCCATATGAAGATCCAGTCAGTAATTACACTGATTTACATTTAACTTCAAGTGAACAAAACTTCATTTTTGAGATGGACACCATTGAAAGTAATTCCAGCTTTCAAATCGGTAAGTAATGTTTATTCAGTCAGATATCAGTGATTCAAACCAGTAACTCCAGAGTTAGAGAATCTTTTTGAACAATTCATAAGAATCGTCATTTGCTTGTGCATCTGATACACTTTCCCATATATGTACTTTAATAAATTATGTATTCTAATAACCTAATTCAACTTTAAACTGTCTAAAAAGTTTGTCACAAAAAATATTACTTACCTAATTTCTTGATGTTGAAAAGAGAAATGCCCATGTTATTTGTTAACGACCCATGTTGGATAGTACTTTTTTTTTAGAAAACATCAAAATAAAAGATACTTTTTACAAATTCATCCACACACAGTTTGCATTTCGGAATTATTTTATTGGTCATGTAATTACCACTTCAGTTGTTTGGCGACTCGCTGCCGTGTGTTAGTTCACAGCACCTTAACGCTACAAACCTCCAATGAAACAACAGCTGGAATGATTGACAGATCTGTGATGTTTTCTCATCCATGAAGCTGTCAGTCATATGTTGAGAACTGGTCATAAGAGGTAAAAACCCCCTCTCTTGTCCACCGACTGGCCATCACAAGCTAGCAGCCAGTAGCGTAGGGGTAGAGATAAGTCAGTATCATTCTGTGACCGTCTCCACTGCGTTCAGCTCGGCTCAGACGCGCTCCAGGTCTTTGTACCTCTTGCGCAGGACAGACACGTGGTCCTTAAAGAGCACAGGGTCCAGGCGAAACTGAGAGTGCATTAGAGGCATGTAACCAAACCAGCTTGCGAAGGTGTTGACACACTCCTGCCTCTGGGTAAAGTGCTCTGGGTTCGCCCACGGCGCCATCTTAGTGCCCTTTGAAGGAGACAGAAAATAAGATGTTAAAAACACGGCCAAGTCTATACTAATCCCGATACATGTGAAAACGCATAATTTTCTCTATGTTTTGGCCAATTGTCAGTAAGGTGTTTTTGATGTTTTAAGTGTGGATCAAAACGCTATAGTGTGTAGAGCGTTGAATTGAAATTAATATGCTATTTTTCAAAATTATCTGGATTAATGTAGACGTAGCCGAAGAGCCAGGGGGTGTAAACTTTTGAAAAGGATGATGTGTACATTTTTCATTTTTAGTGCTGTACTTCAGAAAATATTTATGTTTCCCAGAAGACAAAACCAAAGAATGTGTTTGACCTGGATGATTTTCACTTGATGAACAGTGGGCAGTTTAATAACAAATATCACAACATACACATAAAAACAGTCGTGGATCATCCGGGTAATGACACACAGTCCCTCCAGCAGGAGTTATTCTCTATATCAGTGTCAGTGTTTCTGAACTCCTGAAACGCCTCCATTGTAGTCTTGAGTTTCTTCCGGGAACGAACACGTCACAATATTCCTCATTTAAATTATTCATATGTAGAATAAAGGGGCGGGGCCTGGTTGAGTTAGTTAGTGTGTTAAACTGGCGGTTATGGTAAGGGGCGGGACATTTCCCAAACACACAAGAAGCGCTCGACCAATCACAACACACTGCTCCAGCCGACCAATCAGAGCACAGTGTGCTTTTCAGAAGGAGCTAAACTGGGGTGAGTTTCCCAAAAGCATCGTTAGCCAACTATGGTTGCAAGTTCTGTCGTTATCAGCAGTTCAACGAGTCTGTGTTTCCCGAAACAAACATTCGCAAACAGCATCGCAAAGTTGTGTGTTTGTAACGACAGATCTCGAGCTGTGGTTAGAAGAAGAGTTTCTTGTTTGCATGACATGTGGACTCAATAAATCATTGTTTTGAGCAAAATAAGCAAGATGACATTCATTACAATCTGTATCTTTTATTTAGAATAAATACAAATGTCATTTATGTTTTTTAGTTTGTCAAGAGATTTAAAGCGTCGTTTCTGAAGAGTGCGCATGTGTGTGTGTGTGCTCTAGTGCGTCAGAACGAGACTATGATTGAATCTGGAAATAAAGCAAAATAACTGAGAAAAATAAGAAATATTCCTCAGATGCCATGTTCGGAATTTATAGCAAAACATCTAACATTAATTCGATCTCAAACAGATTCATTAAAAGAAGTTATTACTCCAACACCTGTGTGACATCATTAAACAACACGGTTGAACGACCAATTTGCGACAATACAGTTTCGGGAAACAGTCGTGACTAGCTTGTTGATTTCTTCAACGATGCATCGTACTATGATAGTGAACTAAACAGAGCGTTACTGTCAGACTGGGAAGAGAGGAGCCGCAACAATGGGAGAATATGAGGAAAATAATCAACATTCAAGCAGGAAAACCTGTTCTAGTAGAGCCTGAAAACAACAAGTATAATATGGTTTCTTTAAAATTCAAGTGTATGTAAACTTTTAAACTGGTTAATTTGTGTTAATTCCGTTATACAACTTAAAAAAGAACATGCAATTTTTTGGATTCCTCTTTGTTAAAATTATGAACATCTTGCATGTTCTGTAAAGTTGAGTAGAACACATGTTGGCTCTGGCCTCACCTGCAGGGTCGGCATCTCTTTGTACTGCTTTCTCTGCGCCACTTTAATCGGTGGCATGTGTGTCACAGAGGAGACCAGGAAATTCATCAGGATATCCTCACAGTTAGCGGTGCGATCCACCAGCGCACGCAGAGAGGAGGGCAGGTAGTGAGAGAACAGGTGATGGTAGTACCTGTGAGACAGAAGCATCAGCACATGATCAAGAGTCTCCGTTTATCATGTTACAGAAGCTGATGAAGCGGGAGAGACTTCAGGGCCCTATTTTAAGGATCTAAGCGCAGGTCTAAAGCGCACGGCTCAAGTGTACTTAGTGCGTGTCTCTATCCACTTTTGCAAGTTTAACGACGGGAAAAAAGGGTCGTCTCTATTCTCTAAATGAGTAATAGGTGTGTTTTGAGCGTAACGAGCAATAAACCAACTCATCTCACATTCCCTTTAAATGACAGTTGCGTTCGCGTAATGGCGGATTCGCTATTTACATGACGGAATTTGATAGTGGAAAAACTGAACACTTCTCTAGCGAGGAAACGGATCTGCTCATGCGCAAGGTTAAAGCTGTGTGTGTGTGTGTGTGTGTGTGTGTGTGTGTGAGGTTAAAGCGCAAGCAGACCATCTACGGGACAAGCCGGATTCCACCATATCTTTATGTACAATAATAATATTTTAGATTGTAATTCTTTTATTTTTAATATTTGGCTGGTTTGTGTGCTGCTGCGCGTCCCTGTGTGTGTAATAAGCCAAATGTGTACGTGTATTAAAGGCGCATATTACTAACGCGCTCTTTGAATAAACACAGAAAATGCTGCGCCATTGACTTTAGACCAGGGTTTAATTGGTCAATGGCTCAG
This sequence comes from Gila robusta, assembly GCA_030770095.1. Lineage (NCBI taxonomy): Eukaryota > Metazoa > Chordata > Actinopteri > Cypriniformes > Leuciscidae > Gila > Gila robusta. The sequence goes on along the minus strand of JAVALU010001456.1, from coordinate 30,627 downwards.
TCTATTTCAGTTCTTCAAAATAGCAACAATGCGCAAATGCATTTGCTATTTATGCAGAACGTGAAAATGAAAACTGTGTCGGGCTGAAACTAGCAAAACACACTTGCGTCACGCCTGGCGCTGCATTGCTCCAGCTCTGTGATAGGCCCACAGTTAGGATGTGTCAGCTGTCGATTACCTGTGATAAAACGCGGCTCCGGTGAGGACGATGGAGTACTCGTTGGTCCATTTAGAGGTGTAGCCCCAGGCTTTTTTCACTGGGTCCCAGAAATGGCTCCTGGGAGGGTAGCCAACAATCCTCTCGGGAAAACTCCGCCACACATGGAAAGCAAAATTGATCTGGTAGAGTCAGATTAGAGAGGAAAAACATGCCTTTAAACCAGTGTAATCTGAATTCACATTATAAAGTTGTCTTTAACTGTGCCACTGTAAGAAATGTAATTGTTTAACACTGTTAACATTCTATAATTCTAATAGATTTAAAGATTTGACATCATCTTGCAACACAAAAATGTTTTTCTTAATTTTTTTCTAATAACACACTTTTAAAATAAGTACTTATTACGGAAATAATAGACTTTAGAAGAATATTCCCAAGTGCGAAATAAATGTAATGTTTGCAGACACTTAATTGCATGTTAATTTCAAAATGCACTTAATGATGCAGAGACATAAAAACACAATAATGGTGACATGCAACAAAAAAGATAAATGAATCTATTCATGTTGTATGCACATGCACTTTAATAATACAGTGTGATCTTGTTTGTTTACAGTCATTTTTGTTTTTAACAGCACTGTAAACTCACAGTAAAAACAGGCTTTTTTTTTAACTTAAAAACTACTAAAATTAAGAAAATTCTGAGAATGATGTTACATACAAGAGAAGACCTACTCTGAAGGTTTTAAACTGGAATATATAGTAATTTCATACTAAAATCTCACCTCGCTGGTCAACAGCACCGTGTCTTCATCCAGACTCAAAACCGCCTCCGTCTCAATAGCTGCATGTGGAAGGAATCGGCTGCTCGTCTGTGAACACAGAGAAAAGAGCTGAGAGAGAGAGAGAGAGAGAGAGAGAGAGAGAGAGGGAGAGAGGGGGAGAGGGGGAGAGAGAGAGAGAGAGAGAGAGAGAGAGAGGGAGAGAGGGGGAGAGGGGGAGAGAGAGAGAGAGAGAGAGAGAGAGAGAGAGAGAGAGAGAGAGAGAGAGAGAGAGACGAATGCGCTCTCGCTTCAATACTCACTTTCCTTCTGCCATCTGTGACGATAAGCGGCACTGGCATCGGAGGCCATTTACTGCGCTGAGGGAGCGACTTCTCACTGTTCCACAGGATGATGATCTGACAAGAACACACACTCTCACTATCACAGCATGTAGAACTGTTGTAAATCTTGAACGTTGTAGAGCAACAGACTTAAGTTTGATCTCTTTTCAAAGAGTTTTAAAAAGTGAACTTAAAAAAGTTACAGAATCTTACGTTTATTGTTATGAAAAATGTAAATAAATCTAAACAAGTTGAAACAAAGTTGAGCCTGATATCTCAAAGAATGAGCTTTCAGTCAGATTGTGTTTGGCTGCAGTACCAAACGCTTCCACTAGATGAAATTCGTCTCCCATTAATTTCCAATGCGCTCATTTTTGACCGCGACGAGCACAAGTGTGTACATTTTTTTCAGGACCATTTAACCTGTTCCAATCATGTCCATTATTTTTTTTATGTTCACACAGCAAGTGCCAAAACCTTTACCAAGTTTCGTACCATTCCCATTTTTTTTTTAAATTGTTCGATCAAAAACGACGAAGAGCACCAGAGGGTTAAGTTTGTGAAGATCAATAATACTGACCTGTGAGCAATATTTGGATTTGGAGACGACCTGAAGGAGCTTCATGATTGGCTGAGACTGGGAGATCAGAGGTGAGGTGGCATGAATCACAGCGGTGAACTCCTGACCGGGGCTGATCCCTACATCAACAGAGGACAGAGAGGGAGCGTACTTAACTTTAGGACACTTTGGGTGCGTCCCAAATTGCATACTTTCTTACTATATAGTAGGCGAAAAACAGCATGTGACAAAAGTAGTACTGTATGTCTGAATTCACAGTACTCATGAAAATACCCGGGTGACCTACTATTTCCAGTGAGATTCTGAAGTGTGCATATGATGGACACTTTAATATCCCATAAGGCCACCGGGGGAGAATTTGTGAATGGCAGTGAAGCGACGGTAGGTCACATGATAATGACAATGTGTGCCCGGATTACCTTCATACTATATAGAACATACTTACAGTGGATAGCATAAGTGAACAGACCCATGCTAAAGTTGACTAAAAAGAGGAATAAAAAAATCATCTTTTGGAAATTGATCTTAATGCCTCAATTTAAAAAATGAGGAAAAATCCAACCTTTAAGGACACCAAATTTCATGTCAATCTCTAGGTATGGTGAAGGGAATGTGATGATGTTGGCCTTTTTTAATTCCAAAGGCCAAGGGAACTTTATCAGGATGCATAGTAACCTGGATCCATGAAATAACTGGCCTTTAAAAATAAAAATCTGCTGTCTCTATGGGAATTTAACATAGGGATGTCCTGACTTACGCAACCTGTATTTTAAGGAAGAACATTTATTTATTTACGGTACATTATTCATTCACAAAGAAAATTGGTGTCCTTAAAGCTTGGATTTTTCCTCATTTTTTTAAATTAAGGCATTAAGATAAATTTCCAAAAGATGATTTTTTATTCCTCTTTTTAGTCAACTTTAGCATGGGTGTGTTCACTTATGCTAAGCACTGTATTTAGCAGTCTCATACTATATGCATACTAGATGCTCCAATGACTGCTAGTTGCAAAGTAAGTAAGTTAGTAGAATGTCTAATGTGGACTGTTGAAATAAAGTGTTACTGAAATTGCTAATAAATTTCACAAATAATTGCAAAGAAGCGACAAGTAACACATTGCATTAAACGTGAACTTTTTAAATAACAGTATTTTCAATAATATTTATTTTATTTAGAAAATCCTCTCCAGTGCACGTACCCAGGTTGTAGTAATAGAAGGGGTAGTGCGCCAGGTGCGTGGAGTATTCGGGCAGAACCAGCAGCCCTCCAGGTAAGGCATTCCACATGAACTTATTTCTGGAGATGTGCGAGTAAACTCGGTCCTTTATGATCTGACAGACATTAAAACAGCAGCATTAAATATAACGATAACACTTTACAATAAAGTTCATTAGTTCATGTATTAACTAACATGAACTTAACATGAGCAAAACATTTGTTACAATATTTCTTAATCATTAACGTTAGTTAATAAAAATAGAGCTGTTCATTGTTAGTTCATGTTAGTTCACAGTGCATTAACTAATGTAAAACTGAAGTATTAGTAAATGTTAAAATTTACATTAACTAATATTAATAAATGGTGTATACGTACAGTTCATCATTAGTTAATGTTAACTAACAACTCTTATTGTAAAGTGTTACCAATATAACAATTACATAAAATCAAAACCTATAAAGGTAATATGATGCCATAAAGAATCGCATGCGCAGGATTTGTAAAGGTGTAAATCACCTTTCAAGTGTAAGAAAAAAATATTTGCAGCATTTTACTGTTATTAGTAAGTCTAATGCATGTATTGTGAAACTGCAGCTTCATGATTACACAAAATAAATATGATCTGTATTCTTCTGACTTCCATTTTTCCGCACTTACACTTTTGGCACGTTGCCGAAATTGTACTTTTAATGCACACATACATGGTACATAAATAAATAAATCATGATTGCTTAATAAGCTGTGCACCATTAGGCTGACTATATGAGTTACGAATAACAGTAAAATGCTGCAAATATTTTTTTCTTACACTTGAAAGGTGATTTACACCTTTACAAATCTTCTCTTGCACATGCAAATTTTATTTACGCTTGCAATCTTATGTACATTTTCACAAAACTTACCCTGTGCATGCGATTCTTTATGGCATCATATTACCTTTATAAAAACCACACTCATTTATTTATTTTTTTAGAATGAGCACTTGCATCTGTTGGCCAGCAGGGGGCGCAGTTAAGCCATACTTCAGTGCATACTTGACATCTCATTTGCCAATTAACCTAAGGGCAGGGAACTAAGTATGTGCTAATGATGTATGGCATCCTGTGCTGGTTTAATTTCCCCGGGCAGACCTTCCTCGCTGTCGGACACACACACCTCATCGGACCCAGCTCACCTCCAGTGTGGTGAGGACAATCTTATCCACGGAGGAGAAGTACGCGTCCCAGAGCATCTGTGTGCGCTGTCTGAGAGCCAGAACCCGGTCCGGGGAAACCGCCCGCACTGTAGACGGAACCTGAGGAACAGTGACAGAATCATAGAGGATCATTGTGTGTGTCCAAAAGCCCACTTGAGTTTACCTCTCTCACACACACATGTGCAGCTGTGACTAAAGTCTGTTGCACTGAGAGAAACTACAATGTAAGCTACTTACGCCAAACTAAAAACTAAAGACTTTTTATGCGTTTTGCCCGTTCGTTTACACTACAGCTGTGTTTCAGTATGTGATGAATTTAGTCTCAAAATAATGAACACATGCATGCACAACTATCCACAACCAAATCCCTTTTAACTTGCGATCGCAAAAATCTGAATTAAATGAATGTGCAACAATTTGTACAAACGGAACCGAGGATCAGTGACAGAATCATAGAAGATCATTGGTGTAAATCCAAAACCTCAGTGGAGTTTACCTGTCGACCTCCTCCACAAACAAACTCTCTCACACACACATGTGCAGCTGTGTTTAAAGTCTGTTGCACTGAGAGCTACTACTTCTAAACGACACCGTTTTCAACTAAAAATGGAAGACTTTTTATGCGCTTTGACCGTTCATTTACACAACAACTGTGTTTTGGTATGGGATGAATTTAGTCTCAAAATGATTAACACATGCATGCACAATTATCCATGAACTTGATAAATGTTGCAGACATGTTTCACTATCTAATCCACATCCAAATGCCTTTTAACTTGCGTGTGCAAAATTGAGAATTAAATGAATGTGCAGCAATTTGTACGAATTTTGTGAATACAAATGTTTTATTTTGTATTAGTGTATCATAATTTCCACATTCAACAAAGAAGATGTGCATTTGTGGATCAGGTAATAAAATAATTTAAATTAATATTTCATGTCATTTTTATTTATTTATTAATTTAAGTAGTTTAATATAAATTAAATATAGTGTATAATGCTTATGTACAAATAAAGGAAAAATTAATTTGCAAAAGTGCTAATTCACAACAGATTTCTCATCTTATCACGGTTGGAATATATTGGGAGGATTACTTTAAAAATGTATTGCGTTACAGTTACAAATTACTTCATAAAAAAAGTATTCAGTAACGTAATCCAAGTACCACAATATGAAAGTAATGTAACTGATTACTTTTGGATTACTTCAAGGACAGATATTATTTTAAAAAAAAACAACAACTTTTATTTATTAAGAATTTCACAGCCCTGAATAAATATTTATGTAAAGGACTATACAGACATCTAGTGGCTACAGTATGGTATTACAGATTATTTTGTTTTATTTTTAACTTGACATGTACAAGGAAAAAATAAAATGGAAATGTTTCTTCAACAGGAAAATAGAGAATACAAATTCATTTTTTTTCAAGCAAATATAATAAAGAATTTTTAGACAATGGAAATGTTTCTTCAACAAGAAAATAGAGAATATATAATTATTTAAAGGGCTATACAGACATCTAGTGGCTACAGTACATATTACAGATTATTTTGTTTCATTTTTAACTAACATGTAGGCTACAAGGAAATAATAAAAACACAACATTTAAAAATTCTACACAATCTACAAATTAGTTTATTTTAAAATAGGCCTACATGTTGACTAAAGCCGTGATCTTTCTTAATTTGCCTGACTGAACTTGGGCCGTTGCCAGTGGGAGTTCCCCTACGTTACCTAGCAGCGAACATCGTGTTAAGTGAGACTGAGATTATGAGAGGACATTTTGGGTACTAAAAAAGCTACTCTCCTAATTTCCAAGAAATGAAAGCATTTTTACCCGTGGGCAGCATCGTTTCTATCAGCAGTGATTCAATCTGTGTCTGAGGAGATTGTTGTAGAGAGCTGTTATTTTGCGCATACACCAGCGGGTGGCACACGTGACTCGTGTCGTGACTCGTGAGTCATTAAGCAACGCTTAATATAGTGTTATTATGCCAAAATACAGATTTATTTAGTTTTAAATGAAACCATTGTAATCCTGAAAGTATCCCCCCTTTTTTCAAAAAGTAACTATAATCTGATTACTACGTTTTTTGATGTAACTGTAACGAATTACAGTTACTGGATTTTTGTATCCTGATTACATAACGCCGTTACATGTATTCCGTTACTCCCCAACCCTGAATATATATATATATATATATATATATATATTCTGTATCAATAGTTAGTTAACATTAATCCAATAAAACACAAAGCCTAACAATGAACAATAGCATTATTAATCTTTACATTTTTTTTTTCTTCAAAATAGTCTCCCATGCCCACCAAAACGGCATTTTTAAATAAAAAAATAGTGAAATATTATTATTATTATATATATCAGCTGTTTTCTATGTGAATATATAGTAAAGTGTAATTTATTCCTGTGATCAAAGCTGAATTTTCAGCATCATTACTCCAGTCTTCAGTGTCACATGATCCTTCGGAAATCACTATAATATGATGATTTGATGATCAAGAAATATTCTTTGTGACTTTTTGTCAGGATTCTTTGATGATAAAAGAAGCAGCATTTATTTCAAATAGAAATCTTTTGTAACATAATGAATGTCATTGTTAGTTCGTGAGACATAACTGATGAAAAGTTCACCAAACATTAATGTCACAAAGCAGCAGCAAGACTATTTAATTAAACTATGATACAAATCGTGAAAGTCATAGAATCTAAGAACATCATCATACAGGTCCTTCTCAAAAAATTAGCATATTGTGATAAAGTTCATTATTTTCCATAATGTAATGATAAAAATTAAACTTTCATATATTTTAGATTCATTGCACACCAACTGAAATATTTCAGGTCTTTTATTGTTTTAATACTGATGATTTTGGCATACAGCTCATGAAAACCCAAAATTCCTATCTCAAAAAATTTGCATATTATGAAAAGGTTCTCTAAACGAGCTATTAACCTAATCATCTGAATCAACTAATTAACTCTAAACACCTGCAAAAGATTCCTGAGGCTTTTAAAAACTCCCAGCCTGTTTCATTACTCAAAACCGCAATCATGGGTAAGACTGCCGACCTGACTGCTGTCCAGAAGGCCATCATTGACATCCTCAAGCAAGAGGGTAAGACACAGAAAGAAATTTCTGAACAAATAGGCTGTTCCCAGAGTGCTGTATCAAGGCACCTCAGTGGGAAGTCTGTGGGAAGGAAAAAGTGTGGCAAAAAACGCTGCACAACGAGAAGAGGTGACCGGACCCTGAGGAAGATTGTGGAGAAGGACCGATTCCAGACCTTGGGGGACCTGCGGAAGCAGTGGACTGAGTCTGGAGTAGAAACATCCAGAGCCACCGTGCACAGGCGTGTGCAGGAAATGGGCTACAGGTGCCGCATTCCCCAGGTCAAGCCACTTTTGAACCAGAAACAGCGGCAGAAGCGCCTGACCTGGGCTACAGAGAAGCAGCACTGGACTGTTGCTCAGTGGTCCAAAGTACTTTTTCGGATGAAAGCAAATTTTGCATGTCATTCGGAAATCAAGGTGCCAGAGTCTGGAGGAAGACTGGGGAGAAGGAAATGCCAAAATGCCTGAAGTCCAGTGTCAAGTACCCACAGTCAGTGATGGTCTGGGGTGCCATGTCAGCTGCTGGTGTTGGTCCACTGTGTTTTATCAAGGGCAGGGTCAATGCAGCTAGCTATCAGGAGATTTTGGAGCACTTCATGCTTCCATCTGCTGAAAAGCTTTATGGAGATGAAGATTTCATTTTTCAGCACGACCTGGCACCTGCTCACAGTGCCAAAACCACTGGTAAATGGTTTACTGACCATGGTATTACTGTGCTCAATTGGCCTGCC
>JAVALU010001456.1:12500-17500 GCA_030770095.1 Gila robusta | reverse complement strand
GACTAATGAGTAGTTCTACATTAACACTTCAGCTACTACTATTAACTAATGTAGAAACAAGCTTTACTAACCAGTAAGGAATATCGAATAGGATATAGGAATATCATTAAGAACTAATTATGACAAATTATAAATAATTACTAATTAATCACAACATTAACATGTCTGAGACGTTAGCAATTGTCTTTTTTTACTCTCAACATGGTCATAAAATGAATCACTAATAACTCAAGTGTTACCAAGTGACTCTGCAGGAACTGCTATTGATTTGGACCATTATTTTATAGTGAAAAACACATTTTTCACTTTAAAATAATGGTCTAGATCATTAGTAGTTCTTGAAGATTGTCTTTTTTTACTCAGAACATGGTCATAAAATGCATCATTAATTACTCGAGTACCTACTCACTCTTCAGGTTCACTAGTGATGAATATATCAGAGTAAAAATGATGACTTATTACGTCTCAGATACATCATGTTCACACCAATGTTCTTTATTATTTTATGATTTTTTGTCAGTTAGTTAATAGTTATTAATGTGGCTAATCTCATTAAGTAATTATTGATTACATAATAAGGAACTATCTCCTAAATGTCATATTACTGGTTAGTTAAGCTTGTTTCTACATTAGTTAATAGTAGTAGCTATTAATGTAATAATAAGGTAATAATGTAGAACTACTCATTAGTCCTGCATAACTTCCTGCATAGTTCCTTATTAATGAAGGACCATTATTATAAAGTGTTCCCGGAGCGTGAGGCGTTCTCGGCTGTGTTCAGTTTTCAGGTGAATTTAGAAATGTTTTACCTGCAGAGACTCGAGGAACCGGAACGAGCCCAAGCGTCGACCGCGAGGAACCAGACAGAAGGTGGAGTTGTGGAGCAGCTCTTGATAGTCAAATCTATGGAAAAAAATAAAATAAAAAACATTTAGGTTAAAATATGGCACGTCACATTGCTCTGGTTTTGACAGATTTTACATGAATTGATCCAAAAATCATCCAAAATAAATATAAATTATTTATCTATATTTATATAGTTTATTCTTATTAAAAAAGTCGCAAAAACTTCCTTTAGTGCAATTTATTAATTACAATGAGCTGCTTATAATTATAAACTTAAAAAGGCTGAATAGTAAAACTGAGTTAATATGCACTACCGTTCAAAAGTTTGGGTTTGGTAAGATTTTCTAATGCTTTTAAAGAGTCTCTTCTGCTCACCAAAGCTGCATTTATTTGATCAAAAATATAGTAAAATTGTGTAATATTATTACAATGTAGATCAGCTGTTTTCTATGTGAATATATAGTAAAGCGTAATTTATTCCTGTGATCAAAGCTGAATTTTCAGCATCATTACTCCAGTCTTCAGTGTCACATGATCCTTCAGAAATCAGTATAATATGATGATTTGATCCTCAAGAAACATTTATGATTATGATATATTTTATATTGCTCTTGGAAAAGAAGGATCCTTTGATGAATAGAAAGTTCAAAAGAACAGCATTTATTTGAAATAGAATATTTTGTAACATTATAAATGTCTTTACTGGCACTTTTGATTAATTTAAAGCATCCTTGCTGAATAAAAGTAGTAATTTCTTAGAAAAGAACATTACTGACTTCAAACTTTTGAATGAATGTAACATAATATAATATAATATAATATAATATAATATAATATAATATAATATAATATAATATGATGGTCATGAGCATTTCCTAACATTTCCAAATCCAGTTCCCCCATTTCCTGTTTCTTTTTTCTCTCTGTTCGATCAAAGTGTCAAAGATGCTGAAAGTAAAATAAAAAACCGGCAACATTAAGGAAACCTATTAGCCAATGAAAGAGCAAGCTTTCACAGGCTGTTTAAAGCGGCCCTTTGAGGCCCACAGGCGGTTTGATCCGAGCGGGCCGTCTCAGCCTCCAGCGGTTGTCCCTGGCAACCATTTATGGTTTCTAAGAATACGCTGATCCAGAAGCTTTGTGTGATTGCCACCGCTGGATGATAAGTGAGGATGAACCCACAGTGTGTTGATGAGTATAGAGATTGAGTGTTGTACCACAGATCTGATTCCAGTGCCAACAGAAAAACATTTTACTGATGCTAACTAACATATTCAATATGAATTGTCAGCTGAAAGTCACAGGAAAGTGTGTGTAGAGCAGTGTTGGGTGTAACGCATTACAAGTAACTTGAGTTACGTAATCAGATTACCTTTTTCAAGTAACACATTACTTTTAAATTTGCAACAAAATATCAGTTAATTTTTCAAATAAGTTACGCAAGTTACTTTGTCTTCCCATTTATTGACTGACAGCTCTCCTGTCCTCATGTTGAGGGAAATTGAGAGTAAATTGATTGTTATTGTAATTCTAGATTAAATGTGAGCATTTACTCATCTCACTGGCCAAAAAACAGATTCAGAATTCCTCAAAATTAAAATCAGTGAAATGCAAAATCAGAATACTACAAAAAGCTCCAATAATTAAACGTTAAACAAAACAATTTTTTTTATGCATTTAATCTCACTTTTTTGACCAATGTACTTGCTGATGATTCAGTTAAACTTGAGCGGCGCCCTCTACTGTACACACGCGAATTTGTATTTCCTTCATCCTTATTATTACAATTTTGGACAAAATATAGAACTTAAAATATAGAACATTTGCCCAAAAATATATATATTTTTTTTAAAACAACAAAACAAAACAAACAAGCCAAGCCCAGGTGAGGAAAAGTAATGTAACACTTTACTTTTCTTTAAAAGTAACTAAGTAAAGCATTTAGTTACTTTTTAAGGGAGTAACACAACATTGTAATGCATTACTTTTCAAAGTAACATTCCCTAACACTGTTGTAGAGTAACCTTGGACATCAGTGTTGTTATTGTTAACTAAAACTACTGAAAAACTGAACTCAAAATGGACAATTCTTAGTTTTTATGGAGTATTGCAGTGTTTATTATAAATGATTCATCCACGCACATCATTATTGTTTTTAATTCATGTGTCTCGTAATCTTGAATCAGAATAACTTCCCCTCATCTCTCCTCTGATGATGAGGGCGGGGCGACCTGTCACTCACATGAGATCAGCCAATAGCAAACCACAACCATCCAATCAATTCCCCACAGACAAAATCAAGCCCCGCCCACATTTGTTCTTGAAGCGTTTCACTCGGATATACGGCACAATAGAGGAAGAAAAGACTGAAGAAAATGAGTCTTAAGTTGAAGTACTAAAATTACTAAAACTAAAACAGAAAAATAAATTAAATCTAAATAAATATTTTGGAAAAAGTTATAAAAATGGCAAAAGCACAAAACAAAAATGCTAAAACTTAAAGGATTAGTTCACTTCAGAATTAATTTCCTGATCATTTACTCTCCCCAACGCCATCCAAGATATTCATGTCTTTCTTTCTTCAGTGGAAAAGAAATGAAGGTTTTTGAGGAAAACATTCCAGGATTTTCTCCATATAGTGACTTCAATGGAGTCCAACGGGTCGAAGGTCCAAATGTGAGTTTCAGTGCAGCTTCAAAGTCTCGACACGATCCAGCCGAGGAATAAGAGTCTGATCTACACAAACCAGCGCACATTTTATAACAAAAATTTTATATACGGTTTAAACACAAATGCTGGTCTTGCACGAGCTGTGATGCGACACACATTATGTAATCAGGTTGAAAGGTCAAGCGTGACATAGGCTTAAGAACAGATCTAGTGTTTACAAAGCCAACGTGAAAAGACCAAGTCAAACGCCATTTACAAAAAAAAAGAAGGTAAAACAACGATGTTGGAAGATTTTGAAGTTGGAGGAGAAAATGAGTTTTTCGCTCCATCCTACATTTCTGACCCGCGTGACCTTTCAACCTGATTACATAATGTGTGTCGCATCATGTGACGTGGGAAATTATAAGGAAATTCTAGTTCTGAAGTGAACTAATCCTTTACGCTAAAATTAAAACTGAAAAATAAAATAAAAGCTAATTCAAAATATTAATAAATAATAGTCAAGTCGAGTTAGCTTTATTTCAATAGTGCTTAGATCGTTTCAAAGCAGCTTTACAGGGATAAACAGGAAAATAATGATTCAATTCAGTAAAAAGACAATAGTATCATTGTTCAGCAGAGGTCAGCCCAGTGTTAATAGTAGATAAATAATACTAAAATAATACTGATCATAAATCCATTGAGAGACTGCAAATGCAGATGTAGCGCTGCTGAAATCTGTGGTTGTTTATATCAATCTCCAGATTATTATATTCTCATTTTCAGCCTCATGTCAGTGAACTTCTCATCGACACATAAACATGTTTTGCTTCTGGTGTTAAAACTGAGTGTGTGTCTGTGTGTGTTCAGCACCGCTTGCTGGATATCATTTGAGTGATGTTTTTACTGTAAGTCGCCTCGTTTTGTTTGGCTCCGGGTCCGTAGAACCGTTACAGCGCTGAAAGAGCCCAATGTTCCCCGCAGAACAAGCCCACACTCGCTGGCCTGACGAAGCCTCCCGCGGGAGCGTAAACACACTCGTATGAAAGCGTCTCTATCTGCGTTTAGCAGGAGGGGTGTTGATTTCCCGGTGGACGAAACACTGCGAACACACATCTCTCTCTCTGACCCACTGTTGGGTTTCATTTCTGCCCCAACATGCATCATCTTTGAGCAAATAAATAAAAATGCATTGGGCGTTTGTATTAAATTCCTGCATAGAACCCCTTAATAAACACAGTTGGACTTTTTATGCAGTTTATACACACACACACACACTCGCACATGCACGCGTGCACGCGCGCACACACACACACACACACTCGCACACACACAAACAAATATTTACTCACTAAACTGTTAGAAAAAAATATATACATCCACAAAACCCCTGCACTAACCAACTAGCATAAACTAGCCTGATAAATGTGCACTAGTGTAATGTTTTCATCAGAGGATGTTCTGGTGTAACGGCTGCCTGTTTCCCCTGTTCTTCATCATCATCA
>JAVALU010001456.1:0-7500 GCA_030770095.1 Gila robusta | reverse complement strand
CACACACACACGCACACACACGCACACACACGCACACACACACACGCACACACACGCACACACACGCACACACACGCACACACACACACGCACACACACGCACACACACACTAACCCGACCCCTAAACATACCCATCACACAAAACTTTCTGCATTTTTACATTTTCAAAAAAAGCTTGTTTTCCTCAATTTAGGTCTACAGTGACACGAGTCCCCATGAGTGTGTGTGCATTCACACACACTCTCTCTCTCTCTCTCACACACACACACACACACACACACACACACACACACACACAGATGGGGTGTGTCCTGTCCTCTTTGACAGACTGTTGATCTTCATTACTAATCCGTTGCAGAGGGACAAAGGTCATGTGTAAATCTCTCTCTCTTCCTCTCTCCTCTCACACACTCTCTCTCTCTCTCTCTCTCTCTCTCTCTCTCTCTCTCTCTCTCTCTCTCTCTCTCTCTCTCTCTCTATCTCACACACACACCTTCTGTCTTTCTCTTGCTGTCTGCAGGATTAGATATTTAATCTGGTTTGTGCTTGGCTGTGTGTATGTATCACATACAATGCAGCTCAGGGGAAAAAACATTCAATTAAAGAGGACCGATGATGCTTTTCTCCATCTTCATCTTCAGTGTGTAATGTTGCTGTTTGAGGATGAAGAAGCTCCAGTTATTCTCTATATCAGTGTCAGTGTTTCTGAACTCCTGAAACGCCTCCATTGTAGTCTTGAGTTTCTTCCGGGACGAACACGTCACAATTATAATAATTCATACACAGAATAAAGGGGCGGGGCCTGGTTGAGTTAGTTAGTAGTGTGTTAAACTGGCGGTTATGGTAAGGGGCGGGACATTTCCCAAACACACTCGAAGCGCTCGACCAATCACAACACACTGATCCAGCCGACCAATCAGAGCACAGTGTGCTTTTCAGAAGGAGGGGCTTCATAGAGACAGGAAGTAAACAGAGCGTTACTGACAGACTGGGAAGAGAGGAGCCGCAACAATGGAGAATATGAGGAAAATAATCAACATTCAAGCAGGAAAACCTGTTCTAGTAGAGCCTGAAAACAACATTGAGTCTGTAAAAGGGTATAATACGGCCTGGTTGATGGTTAAGAGACATTTCAGATCCCCATTCGAAAGATTAAAGCCCATAATTTACACTATAATCTACAAGTATTGAGTTCAAGAACACACGTAGGAAATTTAAATATCAACAAGCTATTCTGACAAGAGCTGTAACTTTTTCCTGTACATTTCAAAAGCAGAGCATTTCACTGTGATAAAAAGCGTGGCAGACCGAAATAACGTCACAAACCCACAATAGAAATCTATAGGCACAGGGTGTGTTTCTCCAGAGACTATTTCCAGCCCTGGAGTCACACAGTCTGTTATTATCAGCTCCTAATGTTTTGTGAACCATTGTGAGCCAAATGTTACTCATTTTACTTCAGCTTTCTCAGTTTAAATCAGAGAGAGAGAGTTAGCGGTTTCTACACTAATAAAACAATTTGCATTGACATCAATATTATCACCACTATCACAGAAACATTATCACAAAATAAGTGATGATACAAGACCATGTAATATATGAATTCGCTTTGATGCCACTGTTCTCTCTATGCCGTCCTCAGACACACACACCCACACACACACACACACACACACACACACACACACACACACCACACACACCACACACACACACACACACACACACACACACATTTAGAATGAGAACATTTAAAAGTAACGTTCCCATCATGTTTGTGAAACGGAATGTTCCCTTAAACATTCCAAGAAAAAACATTTTTAAAAAACTGGACGTCTTGATCATTCAGAGAACATTCAGAAATAACATTTTCAGAACTTAATATGAACATTAGGAAAACTTTTTGTTATCTGGAAGATTACAACATTGCTCACCAAGCAAGTTTTGAATTTGTGACTTTGATTTCTTTAGGCTACAATCTTTGCTGAATAAAACGATCGTCTTGCAGAAAAGGAGACGGTAAACGGATGAAGTGTGGGAGAGAAAAACAGGACCAGTCCAAACCTCATCTTATTATGTCTTATTATAGCAGAAACTGGATGCCATCTGTAACACACACACACACACACACACACACACACACACACATCGTTCTCCTTCCAGATCCCGTTTTTCTCTGTGTTTGTGCTGAAGATATCGCTGGATCTTGTGGTGTGTGTGTGTGTGTGTGTGTGTGTGTGTGTGTGCACGAGTCCACGCAGATGTTTTAATCTGATTTATCCAGGCTCCTTTTTACTCTACAACAGCACGATAAGCCTCTCTTCTTAATTTTGTCACTTTCTGTCACACACTCCAGACAGCTTTGGCTGGTGTCCCAGAGCTGTGTGTGAACACACACCTTTCACCCGCCTGTGTTATGAGTCACGCAGAAATGCATTCGCGTTTGCATCGCTAACACCTTCATCTGTTATCAGCTTTCAGCACACATTTACACCAACACTGTTTACTCCTCTTCATAGTGTGTGTGTGTTTTAAAGTGCCTCATTGTGCTATTTTAATGGCTCCTAATTTAGTTTTTGAGTCTCCTACAATAGCTTTACATGCATTCAAGGTAAAAAACACACAGATTTTCTCATAGTATCCCTTGCAGCATCAGCTCTTTTCTCTCAGTGTCTGAAACGCTTCTAGAAAGATTCAGTCTCTCTAAACTCCGCCTCTCTGAGAGCTGCTCTGCTCTGATTGGTCAGACGGCCCAGTCTGCTGTGATTGGTCAGAAAGCAAACGCTCATTATCATATCTGAATCTCAGCTCTTGATATACAGTGATACGAACAGTAACGATGGCGTGGGTTTTACCGTATCAATCTCATCAAAGTGGATTTGCTTTGTCAGCAGAAAACAGCGTCTTCTCGACACGAACAACACGAACCAAACTCTTCCCGTCTCAGATACACTACAGTGTTTGAGGGCGGAGCTAAGAGACGCTGTTCAGCCAATCAAGACCAGAGGCTGGCATTATGCAAATTAGTTAAAAACCTGCAAAGGTTCAGCAAGAAGTGAGACTGAATTACTGACGACTCGTTTCAGTTCAGATTCACTTCTTTCTTTTAAGAGACAAAAACTCCATTAATCTGCACTTTGATCTTTGAAATTTTACATTCACAATCCACAATGCATAAAAGGAAATATTAAAAAAGCATATAGGGGCACTTTAAAGGGGAAACAATAAATAATGGTCAATTGATTGTAAATGGTTGTAAATAATAAAATGCATCTTTCAGTGACAACTGACTTTATCAGGCTTGTGAAAGTTTTAAAAATATTAAAAATTTTAATGCTGCTATACATTACAGTAGGCCTACAGATAAAAAGAAGTCTGGCATAATAGTGAATCTGTGTTTATTTATTTGGGTTGGTTTTACATTGGTCATCTCTCTCTCTCTCTCTCTCTCTCTCTCTCTCTCTCTCTCTCTCTCTCTCTCTGTCTCTCTCTCTCTCTCTCTGTCTCTCTCTCTGTCTCTCTCTCTGTCTCTGTCTCTCTCTCTGTCTCTCTCTCTGTCTCTCTCTCTCTCTGTCTCAATTATGGTGGGATTTCAATGAAGATCTTAAGCTCTGTAAGCTGGACTGATACAACCCTCTTCCACTTGATCCTATCACACACACACACACACACACACACACACACACACGCACACACACACACACACACACACACACACACACACACACACACACACACACACACACACACACATTCTTGATATAAATGTACAGTATGGAATGTAAACACACCATAATTAAACTGATACATAGTGACATATCTCTGAGCTGAATCTCTCTTGGATGTCAAATATGCAGCAGACAGACACACATGGTGTGTGTTTATACTGTACATACATGATGAAGGGCTCAAACAAACCGGAAAATTGAGCTACAATATTTAGATCCCAAGGTAAAGAGTGCTTTGATGCCAGTGCATGCATGGATTCTTTGCATTCCTGTAACCGCTGAAGAAAAACAAACTCATGGCTTTGATTCAAGGACAGACACATAGTGATACATAATGGCAAAATTTACACTGTATAAAATCATTCGCTTTATTTGTTTTTTGGTCTTGTTTTCCCAGTAAAAAAACACCTGCTTTGTCTTTAAAATGAAATAAATCAAAACTAAACTAAATAAAATGAAATAAAGTAAAATAATAAAAAATATATATATATAATAAAAAAATGTAATTAAATAAACAATTACCTATAGTTCTAAAAAAAATGTTTTAAATTAAATAATACAAACAATCATATAGTTTATTTTTAAATCAAATAAAATAAGAAATTAATTAAAAAATATATAATATATATATATATATATAATTTTATTTTAGGCATTGACCATTAAAAAGTCTTATGCCATTTTGCTTTTCAAGTACATTTATTTTGCTTTATGGGTATTTAGATATTTTTACTAGACGACAAGACCAAAATACTGAGAAATACTAAGAAAAGGATTTTTAAAAATGTGTTTCTTTTGATAAAAGAGTCAAATCTCTAAAAATAATAGAAGCAAAGGAAAGTGAAAAGAAGTCATGGAGGAAAAAGGGCTGTTCCTCAAAAACTGAGAAAATAAACAGAGAAAGAGTTTGAGAACATCGCAGTTCATCCTGACTCGCTGTTGAATTATTTATTGTACATTTACACATCAATGGCCGTCTATCTGTCTCTTGCTCCCTCTTCTTCTATATTTCACTTCTTCACAAATATATTGAGGTTGATTCTTAAATCTCTTTTCGGAGGGGCTTGAGATTGATGTGTTTGTGTCTGTGTGAGTGTGTACAGAGAGAGACTATGAGCATATGTGTATTATAATTGTACATATGGTGTGTATGTGTGTCCTTTCACCATCAAAAGAACGGCAAATAACAAAGCAAGACAAACTGTTCTTTTCATCCGTCAGCTTGAGCCGCTCCATTAGAAACCACTCGCCCTTCAAAATAAACACGTTTTCTCTCATTACATCAGTGCGGGATTCACTTCATTCCCAGATAATACGCCAGTTAATCCTGCTTTCATTCCTTCAAACATTTAAAATACTCATTTAACTGTTTTTGAGCTTAAACAAACAGTGTTTTGGAGCTTTGCAGCTGCGCATACATCAGGTGGAGGCAGAACTGAGAGAAAACGCTCTCCTCCTCTTGATCTTCTGTTTTTCTCTGTCTTTCTGTTTTCTCTTGAATTCTCTTCATCTTTGACGTCTCTCTCTGTGTGGCACGAGAGGTCAGTGTTTGGAAATCCTACATAATTCAGCATGCGTGCTTTTCCGTAAAAAGGGAGCAAAATAGATTGAGAAATATTTTATAAAATATATATTTTTCTTTTTCCACAAATAGACAATTAAAAGGATTAAGAAGAAAAATATTATTTTTTTTTTTTTTTTACATACAATATATTTTTTGGATCAGATTTGTATTACATTGTTGCATGATTTTAATTGTTCTCTTCATGCAAAAATGGTCACAACGGGTCAAAATCATAATTTTAAGGGTGGATACAGATATTTGATTAATGCTTTTCATTCCAGCATCATTGTATGTTAGATAATAGTTTATAATCTAGCTAAAACTATACTTTTTTAAAAGAAAATTACTATAGTGATACTGAAACATACTGGAAAATGACACCGCACAAAATCATTGTCTTTATCAGTTTTTATGAATAAATAAATATCTAATGTTACTTGCTGAAAATAAATTATTTTATTTTAAACCATAAATTAATTTATGTTAATTTAACATAATTCCTAACCAAAGTGCAAATAAGAGGGAGATGAAAAAGAATCATAGAGACAGGAGGAGGAATATATGATGTGTGTTTGAAGGATAAATACGTTTCTCTGTCACGGTTGGCAAGAAGAAGAGGAGGATAAGGAGAGAGAGAGAGAGAGAGAGAGAGAGAGAGAGATTAAATATCCTGTTTTTGAGCAGATGAACACATAGGAGAATCTATCACGTAGAAACGTCTGACAGGTAATTCACATTACTGCTATGTTTTATAGTCCTGACACTTCTACAACCTGTGAGCCTTCATCATCAGCGCCACACTTTCACTGGATCCTCACATTTACACTTATGATTTCATCAAACAAGCTTTTCTCAAAGTTATGAACAAACGTTCTTCCAGTACCATTAATAGAACTTTCGTTCTGCTGTATAATAATGTTATTTATACATCATTCATGGAATATTCGTCTAATATGTTTGTGCTCTTCGCATGTCGGTCAAAAATGACAGAAATTAATTTTTTTATTTCAATGAAATTAATGTACAGTCATGGTCAGAATTAATGGCACCCCTGGTAAATAATTGCTAAATATAATCTAATTGCTTCTGCCTGCTCCTTCTCAAACTAATTTTTATTTATTTATTTATTTTTTTGGTGGTTGTGTTTTATTTTGTGGTTTTAACTATTGTTTTGTTTATTGTGTATCTATGTTGATTGTTTGAGATAAATAAGAAGGAAAGAAAGAAAGAAATATGATCAAAACTGGCTGTAAAAAATAAATCTGCATCGTTTATCCTTTTGATCTTTCATTCAAAAAATTTGCAAAATTCTAACCTTTCATTGAAGTAAATTAATTGAAAGTGGGGGGAACGTTATTTCACGTTATGAAATAAATGTTTTTCTCCAAAACACGTTGGCCACAAATATTGGCACCCTTTTATTAAATACTTTTTGCAATCTCCTTTAGACAAGATAACAGCTGTGAGTCTTCTCCTATAATGCCTGATGAGTTTGGAGAACACCTGACCTGAGATCAGAGATCATTCCTTCATACAGAATCTCTCTAGATCCTGCAGATTCCCAGATCCATGTTGGTGCTTCTTCTCTTCAGTTCACTCCACTCATCAGGTCAGGGACTGGGACGGTCATGGCTGAAGCTTCATTTTGTGCTCCGTAACACATTTTTGTGTTGATTTTGATGTTTGTTTTGGATCGTTGTCTTGATGGAAGATCCAACCACGGCCCATTATAAGATTTCTAGCAGAAGGCGTCAGGTTTTGATTTTTTATCTGTTGATATTTGATAGAATCCACGATGCCATGTATCTGAACAAGAAGTCCAGGACCTCCAGCAGAAAAATATGCCCACAACATTAAAGATCCAGCGGTATATTAAATTGTACACATGGGGTACTCTTTCTCCTTGTGTGCACCAAACCCATCTAGCGTGTTCGCTGCCAAAAAGCTCTTTTTTTAGTTTCATCTGACCACAGAAGCCTGTGCTGTTTGAAGATCCAGTCGTGTCTGACAACTGAATTTGTTTTTTTTTAGTTTGTTTTTGGATGAGCGAGGAAGATTTTTCTTGAAACCCTCCCAAACAACATGAGGTGATGTAGGTTTTTTTGTAGTTTTTTTTTTTTTTTGGCTTTCTGACCCCCAAGACTCAAGTAATCTCTGCAATTCTCCATCTGTGATCCTTGAAGAGTTGTTGGCCACTCAAACTCTCC
>JAVALU010001455.1:367500-402922 GCA_030770095.1 Gila robusta | reverse complement strand
GACTGTGTTTCTAAGTTAAAAAGTTAGTAAAGTGGCTTCTTCAATTTTGCAGTTTTATGCTTTTCCAATTGTAATGTTTGTCAAGGTTTTGTGCACCAAAAATAGTCATAATTTACTTGCACTACATCATTAATTATTATTCATTTTAATTCAGTGTGCAACGTTTTTGCATTCACAGTATAAAGATCAAACTAATTAAACCGGCTTGTGTGTGTGTGTGTGTGTGTGTGTGTGTGTGTGTGTGCGTGTGCACCTTTAAATAGGATTGTTTTGTTCTTAAACTGTGTGAGACAGCAGACGTTCTCTCAGGATCTTCATCAGACACGGGTCACAGTGTTTCAAGTCTGGACGTCTCTGAATGAAACACACACACACACACACACACACGCACACACACACGCACACACACACGCACGTTTCTTTGTGCTCATCAGATAAATGCTAATCTGACACCATGTTAATCTCTTTGTCTTCACAGTGAGGATGAGGCGATTAAAGCGTGTGCTAGCAGCTTATTAGCATGTGTTATTAGTTACGCTAATCCTCCAGGAACAACATGCTCTGAGAAAAGCCTCGGATTGGTTTCAGACGAGGGGAAAAGTTTCGGCCATTTTTCTTCTCTATGCCTTTTGTTTTTACGAGCAGGTTTTCTATGCGCCGTTGTTGCCGCACGATGTTATCAGAGGCTGAATTTATGCGTGGAGCAAATTCATTTTAAAAGTTTGAATCACTTCAGCTCTCTGTGCTTCTCGTCATCTGCTATTCATTTAGCAAGACTTCTCCTCACAGGCTTGAGAATAGCAGTGTTTCTGCATGTGCCTCACTGTTTTAAACTGCAGGATTGCATCTGTAAACTGTTCCACCCCCTGCAACGATCCTGATATATTTAAACATTCCTGAGAGTTTGTGCCACGCGGTGAGTCTGAGATTAGAGGACAGATGGCGCTCACTACAGCTCGGGTTTAAACAGAGATGTTTTGGATTGAGAAGTTAATCTGTGCTGCTAGAATATCAAACCATCTGTGTTTAATGAGTTAAGAAGAGTCTGAACTCGACTGCTCACACCTGCCAAACGCCAGAGACTCAGATCGGCTCTTAAGAGTTTCACATTTATACAATACAGTTCATTTATTTCTCAATGTATTTAAATCTTTTCTTGGCATGATATGTTGCATCTTCTAAAAAAGTTACCATGCAACTGGTGCATAATGCTGTTTTATTTACTTGCTAAAGTCATTTTTCACTTGATGAGTGTTAATTCTGGAATTAAGTCATAGAAGCAACACAGACACACATATAGGGTTGTGTATCGCATGAATTTTAACGATTCCGATTTTTATTCTGCTTCTTACCGATTCTTATCGATTCCTAATTTCGATTCCAATAAGGTAAAAAAAAATAAAAAAAAGATGTCATTCACATTTATTCTTATTGCTAAACATTTAATTGTAGCTGAAAATCATGAACAAAAATCGACAGGCTAAACAGCACTTACACAACGTTTGATTGTGGTTTAAAAACACCATCGAAAAACAACTAGCCTAACTAATGTAAAGACAAGTAAACACTGAGTAATTAAAAAAGAATAAATTAAAAAAATTAGCAATCGCAACAAATAGATACAAATGAACAAATACACGATAGAAATAAACAGTGTTTTAAGATTTTCAGGTATTGGGACAGAAACTGTAATCAAATGTAAAATAACACTGCATTTTATAAATATAATATACATTACAAATATAGTTACAAAAGTTATTCAGTCAAAAACGAGTGAATTTTCTCTTTGTCTTTTGTTGTTTGATTAGTGTTATTATAGAGACGGCAGGAATATTAGTGCTGTCACTTTAAGAGCTGCACCGATCCAATATACTGATACACATGAACACAGAAACAGAGTTTCTCGAGCTTGAATGGTTTAAAGTCATATTGAAATGCTCACAAAGTAATCAATACGAGGAATCCAAATTAGTATCCGATTCCTGACCTCAAGGATTCTGGAATCGATTTTCGATTCCCAACCCTACACATGCTTTTCTCTTTGTGTTTGTAGGATCACCATCTCTAAGCGGTTCTGGGACTGTGATGGTGCTGGTTGGGGATGTGAATGATAATATCCCATCATTCAGCTCGATGTCTTTCCACACGACTATTCCTGAAGATGCTCCCACCGGGACGGATGTCCTGATGCTCAACAGCTCAGACTCAGATGTGGGACTCAATGGAGTGATCAGGTAAAACACAATACAGACTGAAACCAAAACCTACAATATTACTTTTTGATGTTTAGTCTCTATATGATTGGGTGATTTTTTCTTTCTTTAAATGAAAAATAATGCATTTACATTTACATTTATTAATTTAGCAGACGCTTTTATTCAAAGCGACTTACAAATGAGAACAATATGAGCAGTTAAACTAACAGTAGGACAACAATATGCAAGTGCTATGACCCTTCCCAGTTTAATCTAAAATCTTTTTTTTTTAATGAATAGAAATAGAATAGAAGAGAAAGTGTTAGTATTAAAGTGTTGCCGAAAAATGCATTATAAAAGTATTAATAATCTCCATTATAATACATTATGTCTTTTCATAAATAATTGTAACCAAAGTTAAAATGCATTATAATATTTGCAGATTCTGAAATTGGTTGTTTGCCATGTGTTTTAATGCATAATACTTTCTAAAGGCGTGTTCAATGAATAGATAAGTATTATAATGTATCATAACTGTGGTTACAATTATTCATGAGACCATACAATGCATTGTAAGGTGCATTACAAGTAGGGGTGTAAACCTCACGGTTCGGTTCGATTACGATTATCATGTCATCGATTCAGTTCAATTCGATATCTCGATGCATTACGATGCACTGCATCCTCAATTTTCAATTTTACTTCAAAAGTGATGTGTGTGCGTGTGTGCGCGAGTGTGTGTGTGTGTGCGCGTGCGCGGGAAGTCGCAGTGACAGAAACAGTGACATTCCAAGTTTCAAGGGAGTAAAGTCTGTTTATGCCATTAAGAAAATAAAATTCTGTCAAATCAAGTTTGTTTTAAAGAAATGCTCATTTAAAAGCAGCGCTCATTCATCAGTGTATAATGTTACCCTAGAGATGCGCGCATCAACCGTCGCCGAGTCCGCTGTTGAAGGCGACGATCATCCATTTATAATCACGCGGAACAACACAGAATAATTGTAGTTTGACCATCGGGTGCGGATACTTGAATCAGAGAGCATTATTGGGGCGGGTGGATGATGTGTTTTTGGCTGTGGATTCGGGTGACGCTGGAGCTCATCCGCTGACTCTACAGCAGTCAGACTCTGCCGGCGCTAACAGCTCGCGGTAAACACGGCTAACGTGGTTTATCAAGTTAGTATATTACCTCCTGCATATTCTATTTGTGCGTGACATGAGCGCACACAGTGCGTGTCTTCTCCAGGTCATGCTCACCAGGTTGTTCATAAAAGCCGAAATGTGCCCAGATGTAGGCTCTTAAAGCATTTTTTAATTACTCGCACTCGCCTCCCTCTGCCAGTGTATGCTACCGCGACAAAGCACATAAAAGCGGCAGTACATTATAATCGGTTATGGTCTATTACTGAACCGATACCGAATCATCCTCGTCTGCATCGCGATGCATCGTAGAAACGATTAATTTTCGACACCCCTAATTACAAGGCAGAATTACTGCATTAAAACTACTTTTATAATGCATTATACATGAGGGCTTTAAGTAAAGTTTTACCAAAATGTTTAGCCACGTCACACACACATTTCCATACAACACTAGCAGTCGGTCATGTATCTCTAAAGTGCCCCTGCATGAGCTCACGGGGGGCAACGTGTTCCACTTTCCCAAAAACGTGCTAATGAGGATGATAATGAAGCATGACAGACAGATCAGAGACCAGTGGGTGGAAACAAGACATCAGTTCTTAATACTTCACAGAACCAGCTCCTTCCATCAGTGCAACATCATAGTTCTCACCGATCATGTGTCGCTCATGAACTTGCGTGACTGTGGATGATGTTGTTGTCATCTCACTCAGGTTGTTTTTCACACTTTGTTCTGTAATTTGTGGAATTCCCGTCTCACTGACACAAGTGCGCGGTGAAGTTGCCATGTGTGCATGTTACTGTCAGAACGAGTTTGTGTCACAGGCCCCGAAAATGAACCTTGCTGAAACTCAAAACAGCATGTGGACGATTTGAATGTAGTGTTTCTGATCAGTGCGGGTTCACTGATGCTTAGCTGAGACAACATGCTGTGGGAGTTATGAAAGAAACAAAAAGATGAATCAAGAATTAATCTTCCTCTCACCCATAGGATAAGAAACTTGGAGAATAAAGTTTTGCTTATAAGAAATGGGGCAGGTGCTGACACAGTACGGAGAGAAACATGTTAAATAAATGTATCCTTTTTGTTGCTTAAGTGGTAGAGCATGGTGATAGAAATGCCAAGGTCATCATGGGTTTGATTCTCAGGGAAAGCATGCACTGATAAAATGTGTAATTTGAATGAAATGTAAGTCACTTTAGATAAAAGTGTCTGCTAAATGCATAAATGTACATATCTGAAAACAATTGGAATCAAATCTCTTGATATGTGGGTAGTTGGCAAATAACAAGGTTTGGTCTCCATGCATATATTGATTCTGCTGTGTTTGTGATTTACAGTTACAGTCTCAGTGGTGGGGACGGTCAGTTCTCCATTAACCCGTCCACAGGCTTGATCATCACCAGTTCCCTGCTGGATCGTGAGTCGCGGGCGAGTTACCAGTTGCTGGTGGTGGCATCGGACGGTGGACAACCCACACCGCTGTCCAGCTCTGCCACAGTATCCGTGGTGGTGTCCGACATCAACGATAACCCTCCACGGTTTCACCATCATCCATATGTCACGCATATTCCTGCTTCTACTTCTACAGGTGCGTCTTCTGTGGCAGGAGTTCAAGGTTTCAATGAGTTCTGTATGTTCGATCAGCATCTAATCACTTCTGTTCTGTTGTTGGCAGGCTCACTGGTCTTTGCGGTCACAGTTACAGATGAAGATTACGGCTCTAATGCTCAACTTCACTATTCGCTCACCGGACGCAATTCAGAAAAGTTCAAGATTGACCCGATTAGAGGTGCCATCACTGCCAATGAAAAACTCACAGGGAGTTCAGAGGTCACCTTCACAGTCCATGTAAAAGATGGAGGCACCAACCCTAAAACCGACAGCACGACAGTTACAGTTCGCTTCGTTACTGGAGGAGACTTTCCCCATATTAGACTCAAGGAGAAATCCTTTACCTTCCCAGAAAACCAACCCACAAACACTGTTGTAACTAAGGTGACTGGCTCATCACCCAGGGCAGGTCCTTTGTCGTACTATATTGCAAGTGGAAACCTGGACAATGCATTCCACATAGATCAACTTTCAGGAGAGCTGTCTATCAAAAATCCTCTGGACTATGAGAATATTGAGAAGTACGTCTTGTGGATAGAGGCCCGAGACCAAGGCTTTCCTCCTTATTCGGCCTATGAGAAAGTAGAGATTGCAGTGCTGGACGTTAATGACAACAATCCTGTTTTCAAGCAAGAGCCGTTCCATGCTGAGATTCTAGAAAACCTCTCACCTCAACGTGTGCTTATTGTCTCTGCATTTGACCAGGACAGCGGACCAAACGGGCAACTTGATTTTGCCATTATTGATGGCAACAAAGAAAACAGCTTTAGCATCAACCGGGCAACTGGTGAAATCCGCACAACACGACCACTGGATCGAGAGAAGGTCGCTCAGTATTCTTTGAGGGTGAAGGCGACGGATAGAGGCAGCCCTCCGAAAAGCACGGCAGTCAAAGTCTTGATCAGTGTGTTGGACGTTAATGATAATGCACCCAGATTCTCCAAAATCTTTAGTGCCTCTGTTCCTGAAAATGCACCAGTGGGCTTCACTGTGACCCGAGTAACCACCACCGACGAGGATGCAGGAGCTAACGCTATAAGCCGATACTCCATCAGCGACGCAAGTATTCCCTTCATCATCCACCCCAGCACAGGAGACATCACTATCAGTAGACCTCTGAACCGAGAGGACACAGACCACTACATTGCCAAAGTCTCAGCACAAGATTCAGGATGGGCGGTTAGCACAGACGTCACAATATTTGTGACAGATGTGAATGATAATGCTCCAAGATTTAGCAAGCCGTCATATTACCTAGACTATCCTGAGCTGACGGAGGTTGGATCCATTGTGACTCAAGTCTCTGCCACAGATCCTGACGAGGGATTCAACGGTAAAATATTTTACTTTATCAGATCTCAAACAGAGTACTTCCGAATCAACTCCAGCTCTGGCGAGATCTTCATCAAACAGCAGCTAAGGTATCAAAACTCAAGTGGCCACAGTAACGTCAACGTAAACCGGCATAGTTTCATCGTCACCGCTTCAGACAGAGGCATTAAGCCGCTCATGAGCGAAACCACAGTTATCATAAATGTTGTTGATAGCAATGATAACCCACCCATGTTTGAATCTTCCTTTTACTTTACTCCTGTAACTAAAAGTGTAAAAGTCGGCACCAAACTCCTCAAAGTCACAGCCCATGATCAGAAGGACTTTGGGCTAAACTCTGAAATAGAGTATTCAGTATCTGGAGGCAACAGTTCTAGCAAGTTCCGCCTGGATAAACAAACTGGATCAGTTACAGTAGCGTCCTCACTCACTGCAGACACTAATAAAGTTTACCTGCTTGAAATAACAGCAAGTGACAAAGGGAACCCTCCTCTGTCCGCTAAGACAACAGTCAGAATAGCTGTTACAGAAGAGAACCATCACACCCCAGAGTTTTCACAGAACCAAGTAACAGTCACTGTGTCTGAAGGTCTGGCTGTCGGCACGGCCATCCGCACCCTATCAGCAAGAGATAAGGACAAGGACAAGCAAATGAATGGCCTGATTACGTACAGTATCTCCTCAGGTAATGACGATGGCTTGTTTTCAGTTCACAGTCAAACAGGCGTTTTATCCCTAGCAATGCCACTGGATTATGAGACAAAACAGAAGCATGAACTCAGAGTTTCTGCAACAGATGGAGGGTGGATTGCCAAGACAAGCTATGTTACAGTTAACGTCCATGTTACTGATGTAAATGATAACCCTCCAGTGTTCGACCCTGTTGAGTACTTCCCAGTCGTGCAGGAGAATGTCCCCAGTGGCACTACTGTAGTAAAAATGAATGCAACAGATAAAGACTCTGGGCCAAATGCCCTGATGGCATACGTCATTCAGTCATCAGACAGTGACTTGTTCATTATTGACCCCAATACAGGAATCATCACCACACAAGGCTTCCTGGACTATGAAGCTAAACAGGTGTATCACCTGACTGTCAAAGCCTTTAACGTTCCAGACGAAGAACGATGCAGCTTTGCATATGTTAACATTCAGCTGAAAGGTGCTAATGAGTATGTTCCTCGTTTTGTGTCAAAACAATACTACTTTGAGGTCTCAGAGGCGGCACCTAAAGGCACAGTCATTGGGGAGGTGTTCGCTAGCGACAGAGACTTGGGAGAAGATGGCATAGTGTATTACTTGATTTTTGGCACAAGCAGAAAAAGGGGTTTTAGCATTAATAAAAAGACAGGTCAGATCTACGTCTCAGGACCACTTGATCGTGAAAAAGAAGAAAAGATTTCACTCAAAGTCTTAGCTAAGAATGCAGGCAGCATAAGAGGGGCTGATATTGATGAGGTGCTTGTGAACATTACAGTTCTAGATGCCAATGATCCTCCAGTATTTACCCAGGAACTCTATGATGTTCAGGTTAATGAGGGACTGTCTCCTGGAGGCCTGGTTACATTTGTAAGTGCTGAGGATTCAGATTCTGTCCCTAGCTGGAGCAGATTCACCTATGCCATTGCTGCCAACTATGAAAGAAGTACTTTCACCATCAATCCTCAGACAGGACAGGTGTCTGTGGCATCAGAACTGGACCGGGAAACCATCCCAGTGTACAACCTCACCATCCTGGCAGTAGACTCAGGTTCTCCAGCTGCCACCGGCAGTGCCATTTTAATTGTGACTCTGGAGGACATTAATGATAATGGACCAACTTTGGTGACTACAAGTGGGGAGGTGATGGAGAACCAGAGGGCAGGAACAGCCGTGATGACGCTCAGTTCTAGTGATCCAGATCTTGCTCCAAATCAAGGCCCGTTCTCCTACAGCCTTGTCAACACTGGCGCAGCATCCAGCTACTTCACCCTCAGTCATACCGGTGAGCTGACCACCAGCAGGGAGATAGACAGAGAGCAGATAAGTGATTTCTACCTCTCTGTGATTATCAAAGATTCTGGTATTCCTCAGATGTCCTCCACCGGAACTGTCCACATTAAAGTCAATGATCAGAATGATAATCCCTCAGAGTCTCGCTCTGTAGAGATCTACGTCCATTATTTTGGTAATATGTTCCCTGGAGGATCACTGGGGGTGGTGAAGCCACAGGATCCAGATATACAAGACACGTTCCAGTGTTCTCTGACTCCACCGGCGGCTGCCCTCTTTAGCATTCCCACAGGTACCTGTGACCTCAGCTCAAACACTCGCTCCACAGATGGCACTTTTGATTTATCAGTGCGTAGCAGTGATGGCGTCCATGATGCCGTCAACAGCCATGTACGTGTTTTCTTCATTGGATTCAATAATGCCACAGTGGACAACAGCATCCTTATACGTGTAATATCCCAAACCGCAAGCGATTTCCTTACCAATCACTACCTCAGTTTCTTGCGTATCGCCAATTCACAGCTAGCCGGTTTAGGCACCGGAGTGCAGATTTATGGGGTGTTTGAACTCAACAACAGCACTTTCTTGATGGCAGCGGTCAAACGCGGACATGGGCAGTACGTCAATCCAAGTGGAGTGGCCACTTTCTTCCAGAGCATCAAGGAAATTCTGCACAGACAAAGTGGAGTTAAGATCGACTCCATGGACCATGATCCCTGCTCCCACAATCCGTGTCAAAATGGGGGCAGTTGCAAGAGGCGGCTGGGTGTTGGGCTAGACATGAAGACTGAGGAGAGCGTCCCGATCATTCTCGTGTCAAATCGCCCCCTACAGCCATACGCCTGTAACTGCAGGCCTGGATATTCTGGTGCCCTCTGCGAGATGGACATTGACGAGTGCCAGCCAACACCTTGCCACAATGGTGGAACTTGCCACAACTTGGTGGGGGGATTCTCTTGCTCCTGTCCAGAAGGTTTCACTGGGATGGCTTGTGAGAGGGACGTCAACGAGTGCCTTTCGAACCCCTGCCAGAATGGGGCACTATGCCAGAATTACCCCGGGGGATTTAACTGCCTGTGCAAATCTGGATTTGCAGGTACAGTCTTTCACCATTTGCACTTTACCAGTACACACAACCACAGATGTTAGGCCAGACGCATACAGGCAGCTTGCACACAAGTTTGTTAACATTTTAGGCCAAGAAAAATATTTGCTTCTAAGTAATTGGAGGGGTGTTATAACCCAAGCATACAGTGGCCTTTGCCAAATGCAGTTTGCTTTTAGGGTCACAGACTGGGAGGTATCAGCTATGATGCAGATCAACTTGTCATGTTTACTTTAATGAAAGGAGATGATCAAATTCTCACCCTAATAAGGATATGGCTGTAAACCGCCTTCAGATTTCACCTGTGCTGTGCAGTTTTGGTTTCTTTAAAGAGTTTAAGGAGCATCTGGCATTGAAAAAAAAAAAGTAATAGAAACAAATCTGCATTCATTTTGTATTAATTTTTAAATGCAGGTATCTTTTGTACAAAAGATCAGGTTCTTTTGTTGTAAAAATGAATGTAGCATCTCCCATGTTTTTAAATACACAATTTTAACATGATTGGGGTGATTGTAAAATCAGTTTGTGTAGATGAATATAACTCGATACTGTGATTGTTGACTTAGAAAAACCATGTGTGATAGCCTTAGCTTGAATCAGCTCTGTTTGGGCAAGTGTTGGCTGTAGCTTTTGGACATTGCTTTCAAAATGGAGCCGTAACAGAAGTTTTGTTTCAGGCTCTGAGTCATTATGATTCTTTTCTTATTCTGATCATAACAAATGACTGCAGTGCGTTCACATCGGAGGCCCCAGATAAATGAGGCTGCTAGAGAATTACACCTATTGACTTACAGTAGTGTGCATGCACTCCAGCTGAACCCCACACTTTTTGCTAGTGGTGATGGAGTTTTCGTTCTTCATGCCATTTGTTTTATAGCACTACATTCAGGGAGCAGATCTCAACTTAAGTTTATGCTTGATCATTTGTGTGTCCAGCCATCCCATTGTTGTCATAGCGTATTTGTGTGTGTTTTATATCAGCACCTTTTTATGGGTCTCCCAGAACCAGTGCAGCTGATGTATATGTGCACAGCTTATACCTTCATAACAGACTTTCACCCTCTCTTTCTTAGAAACGTGGGTCCGTTTACAAGGTGTAAGAATTCAAACTGTTTGTATTAGAAAGATAAAGTGCACCAGAGATGTGAGAGAGAGAGAGAGAGAAAAAACACAGGGGGTTCTGGGAGCCCATGTGAGAACAGTCATTTTTGTGTGTCGTGCTCACCTCATTGTTTTCATTGGTGTTGTTTCATGAATTCAGGGAAAGCCTGTGACTCCATCATCAATTACTGTGAGTGTAACCCCTGTTTTAATGGGGGTTCCTGCCAGAACCGGGTGGAAGGCTATTACTGTCACTGTCCTTTTGGTAAGTCATCATTTCAGCCCCAGGACTAGTTCAGGGTCCTACAAATCCTGCTATTAATTCTGGACTGTGCGTGTGTGTGTGTGTGTGTGTGTGTGTGAGAGAGAGAGAGAGAGAGAGAGAGAGAGAGAGAGAGAGAGACTGTAATGGAAGATGCAGAAACAAATGTGTTGTAGATTACAGAAAATGAATTGCAGTGTGAATTTGTCAGTTGACACATACGGTAAATGCTCAACCTGTGTTGTACCATGAATGTCATGGGTTGCCATGAATTTTTCACTGCAAGAAATTCTTTCGCCGCAGACAGACAGTAAATCACTCTCTCTCCGCAGGTGTGTTTGGAAAGCACTGTGAACTGAACAGTTATGGATTCGAGGAGCTCTCTTACATGGAGTTCCCCAGCCTCGACCCCAACAACAACTACATCTACATTAAGTTTGCCACGTTGAAGGAAAACGCCTTGCTCATGTACAATCACGACAACCAGACCGGCGACAAGGCGGAGTTCTTGGCCCTTGAGATCTTTGAAGGCAGAATGAGGTTCTCGTTTAACTTGGGGAGCGGCACTTACAAGCTCATGACGACCATCAGGGTCTCAGACGGCCAATTCCACACAGTCATCGCCAGGAGGGCAGGAATGGTGAGTCCTTTCTGTCCGTCTATCTATCCGTGTGCAAGGAACTGACGTTAACATGAGGTTATGAAGATGTTTCTCCTGAGATCTCAAAGGTTTGGTGGAAATGGGAGTGTTTTGGTGCAGATGCTTTACTAAGACTTCTTGATAATTTGGCTTGAGTTTTATGCATCTGAAGGATTTGCACAAAACTTTTGCGTGATTTTTCTAAATGTCGACAAAAAACTATTGCGAAATGATGGCGTTTCCATTAACCAATGTTATACGACTAAACGTAATTTTTCCTCTCGCGATAAGTCATTCCAAAAATCATGGCAACGGACATTGTTAGGTTTACTATATCGCAGCCACTGCACTGGCCATTATTATTAATCGAAGGAGACGTACGTGTGTTATCCAAGCATTAATGGGCAGGAAAGACCCTTATACTCGAGAGAGGCACATATGAGAAGTTTCTGGGGGTTTCTCCCTCATTTCTGCTTCGATGTCTTGATTGTGGCATTTCTTTGAGGTTTAGGATCCAGTATTCCTTTTGTCTTTTATGAGATTAATAAAGAATTGTCTCGTATTCTGTCCAAACACAACAAACATCTACGTCAGGTGACTGTAAATGAGCAAAAACTGTTTCCATTGCAGTTTTGCGAAATATTAATTTTTCGAATTGCCTGAAAAACCTCCTCATGCGAGCGTAAAAACTTTTTTGCGACAAATGGGAGTTTTTGCGAAATTTACGTGTTTCCATTGGCCGCATTTTCAATTCGCAATCTCAATTTGCGCAATTTGAAGGGTAATGGAAACGCGGCTTGAGATAGCCTAAACTCTTTGATCACAGTCAGATCACAGCTGTCTGTATATAGTCAAGTCACATTTATTTATATAGCGCTTTTTACAACACAGATTGTTTCAAAGCAGCTTTACAGAGATAACAGGAAAATAATGCAACAAAGTTTGTTTCTAGAAGAAAATAGCGTCATAGTCCAGCTTAAGTAAGTTCAGTGATGGTTCATTTTTGTTGTAAAAAAGTTATTAATTTAGTTCATTTATATATATATATATATATATATATATATATATAGCCGCTCTGGAGAAAACCGTGATGTCATCATCGTCCAGCTCAGTTCAGTTCTCATATAATGGTGTCAATGCAGGAGATCAATAATATTGTTGAATATTAAATTAAATAGCATGTAAAAAGACTTTGTCAGGCATTACTGCACCACCTCACCGTTGTGTGATCCAACGAATGTTCCCTGAAAAATAGGCTGCAAGTTTTGTGGGCCTCACTGAAGGCCGTGTAGATCCGTGTGTCATGAGAACCCAATCCCTACGGTGCAATAAAGTGAACCTGATCTGTGTGTTTGGAGAAGCGGATGTGGGTCACTTCGGTGGTTCTGTAGGGCCGTTTTCTTTTTTCTTTCTTTTCTTTCTAGACGTGAGCTTGAGCAGATGTTAAATTCATACATGGCCCCTTGTTTTCCCCCGTGGAGAGAGCCGAACTCTGACAGTCAAGGGTACTTGTGTTTAGTTAAGATGTCCTAGTTTACCCCACAGCCAGATGCGTTGGATTCTGGCACGCCGCCTCAAGCTCATGGTTTTTCTGTTTACAGGAGAGTCGGAGTTTATCGAGAGCTGGTCTACTGCCACGTTTTTACTCTTCACTTGTTTCTAGTTTGTGTGTCGCAACATAGAAGGTTGATGGATTATAAATAGAAAATTAGAAACCTGCTTGCACACCCACACGCTGCATGTGTTTCCAAACGCCCTCCACAAAAGCAGCTTAAAGCCAAATATATTTAAATACACAGACTCTTAGAAAGCTCTTTGAGCTCAGGTGGGTCCAGTTTCAGACTTTCTAGTCTAGTCGTGCGCTGCTATCCTAAAGCATTTACAGCCCAGGGTTATCACAATGTAAACACGATAGCGATCAGCACTGATCCTCAATGAACCGTCTCTATACCCAGTGTTGTGCCTGAACACGTTCATATTTTGGGCGATCGTGAACTGAACGTACTGTATTACTGGCTGATGAACGTTACTGTGAACTCGTTCATTCTTGTGTCTGTGAACGGCAGCTCTCTCAGTTTAACTTCGTTCAATAGAGTGACAGATTTCTATAGAGCCGAAAACCTGGCTAAAACACACCGTAAACAGGCCTTAATATGTAGCGGAAAAAACACCCAATCTGGCAACACCGGAAGAACACCCAATCTGGCAACACCGGAAGAACGCCCAATCTGGCAACACCAGCACCAGTGTTGCACCGCCGCATGCGTCATCAACACAAGAAGCAGCAAGGAGGATCGTATGATCATTTAAACCAGTTTTATGACAAGGTCGGTGAGGATGGGAAAAATCTTACATTTCTGTGCAAACTTTCCCCGCCGATAAAAATAAGTGCTGTCTGTGGTTCTATATGGGCTGTGGCAATAATTTAAAAAAATTATAGATCGCAGCAACATATGGAAAAAAAAAACTATGAACTAGTTCAAAATGTTCAAATATGAACTATAACTGAACTAGTTCATTTTAAAATTTGTGAACTGAACTTTGATCTAGTTCATGTAGAAAGTGAACTTTCCCAATACTGTCTATAGTTCTGATCCAATCTGACCTCTGACCTGTAATGCCTGAATCATAATCATAATCACACACTGTTGGTTCGTTGGCCAGAGGAGAACTGAGACTGAGTCTGGTTTCTCACGAGGGTTTTTCTTCATTCTGTCACTGATGAAGTTTTGGTTTCTTGCCACTGTCGCCTTGGTTTTTGTTTTGCTTAGTTGGGGACATTTAATTTATTATTCAGCAATATTATTGATCTCCTGCATTGACACCATTATATGAGAACTGAACTGAGCTGGACGATGACATCACGGTTTTTATATAGTGGCTATATATATATATATATATATAAACTAAATTCATTTTTTACAACAAAAATGAACCATCACTGAACTTACTTAAAGGGATAGTTCACCCAGAAATGTAAATTCTGTCAGTATTTACTCTCCCTCATGTTGTTCAACCCCGTAAGACCTTCGTTCATCTTCGGAACACAAATTAAGATATTTTTGATTAAATCTGAGAGCTGGATCACTCCTCCATAGGCTTCTAAGGGATTGAAACTTGTTCCCCGAAAAGTTATTAAAGACATCGTTAAAATAGTCCAAGTGACTACAGTGGCTCAATCTTAAGTTTATCAAGCGACGAGAATACTTTTTGTGCGCAAAAATAACGACTTTATTTCAACACTTCATTTCCTTCTTTGTGGGCTCGAGTGAGTTCACTAGTGTAACAGCGCAGCGCTTCTGTGTTGTACATCACACGCATCACACACATGACCAGCGTCGGCCAATAGTGAGCCTACGTGTGACGTAGCTCTACGCTATCACACTACGCTATCACACTACGCTAACTGACTCGAGCCCACAGAGAATGAAATGAATAGTTGAAATAAAGTCGTTATTTTTTTTTTTTTTTTGCGCACAAAAAGTATTCTCGTCGCTTGATAAACTTAAGATTGAGCCACTGTAGTCACTTGGACTATTTTAACGATGTCTTTAATAACTTTTCGGGGAACAAGTTTCAATCCCTTAGAAGCCTATGGAGGAGTGATCCAGCTCTCAGATTTAATCAAAAATATCTTAATTTGTGTTTCGAAGATGAACGAAGGTCTTACGGGGTTGAACAACATGAGGGAGAGTAAATACTGACAGAATTTACATTTTTGGGTGAACTATCCCTTTAAGCTGGACTGTGACGCTATTTTCTTTTAGAAACAAACTTTGTTGCATTATTTTCCTGTTATCTCTGTAAAGCTGCTTTGAAAAGCGCTATATACGTAAATAAAGCTGACTTGACATAAGCACACTTCTGCTTCACTGAAGTGCTTTTGATACTCATTATTAAAAGCAATCGTTTCCTCTGTTAGAGAAGGTTTGCAGGAACATGTGACTGAGCTGTGGTCTGGTTCAGTGTTTTTGAAGTGCAGACATTAATGCGCCGGCCAGACGCTCGAGCCGCTCAGGACACGTCTGTATCAGCACTCGCCACACAAACACGTCTTGTTTCCATTGTTAGAGCAGGATTTTCTGTTTATAGGCTGAAATTCCTCCGTAACGGAAGTGAAGTGTCGGGATTATCTGAGCGTTGAGGTTGTGCTGTTGTATGATGTCATGCCTTTGTCCTCGCTGCTGCGCCTCTGAGATGTTTTCTCCCAGATGTGTGTTCGGGACTCATAAAGCACGAGAGGACAGGACGGATCACCGCAGAATGTCTGGTGGTAATTTATTTACCAGCATCTGGGTGTCGTTTTTTATCCTGGAGTGTTAGGATAGTTTCATCCGAGGAGCATGAAGAAGGATGAATCCAGAAACACACAACTGATAAAGACATTCATATGAGTAACAATGACAAAAAAATTGTGTTGATATGATATGATATGCAAGAAATGCATGAACACGGTATTGTAGGATTATGATAAACTCGACAAATACACAGATTTATTTTATGGCACAAATGCATTCCTACATGGTTTTAGTTTGATTTAGAAATACGTGTGAATGTTCTTTTGGATTTACAGTAACTGTCAGCACTGATGCCGATGGACACATGAAGAGGAATACACAATCACAGGATGCACACAAACATTAAACTCGTGTGTGTGTGTGTGTGTGTGTGTGTGTGTGTGTGTGCGTGTGTCTGTCTGTCTCTCTGTGTTTGTGTGTGTGTGTCTGTGTGTGTGTGTCTGTCTGTCTGTGTGTGTGTGTGTCTGTCTGTCTCTCTGTGTTTGTGTGTGTGTCTGTGTCAGTCTGTCTGTCTGTCTGTCTGTCTGTGTGTGTGTGTGTGTGTGTGTGTGTTGGGGACATTTAATTTTGTATTTAACAATACTATTACAACATTATTTTCCTGTTATCTCTGTAAAGCTGCTTTGAAACAATCTGTATTGTAAAAAGCGCTATATAAATAAAGGTGACTTATCTTGACTTCTGTGTGTGTGTGTGTGTGTGTGTGTGTGTTGTGTTGTGTTAAAGGCGGCGTCTCTCACTGTTGATCTGTGTGGAGAGGAACAGGAATCAGGATACTGTTCTGTCAGTAATGTGGCCGTTCACACTGACTGGTGAGAAACACACATATTCAAATGTTCAAACTCATTTGATGTAATTTATAAACATAATTAGTGATCATTTCTAAGCGAAACCCCCATTTCGTCAGTCGTAACTCAGAGTGACTGAACGAAAGGGAACACATTTTACTTACATATATACATGCATGTGTGTGTATTTATATATACAAAATAATTATACACAGTACACACACAACTTTTATTTTGGATGCAATTAATCGCAATTAATCGTTGCACAGCACTAATATATATATATATATATACACTGCTGTTCAAAAGTTTGGGGTCGGTAAGATTTTTAATGTTTTTAAAAGAAGTCTCTTCTGCTCAGCAAGGCTGCATTTATTTGATTAAAAATACAAAACAAACCCAGAAATATTGTGAAATATTATTCCAGTGTAAATCAGCTGTTTTCTATGTGAATATATAGTAAAATGTAATTTATTCCTGTGATCAAAGCTGAATTTTCAGCATTATTACTCCAGTCTTCAGTGTCACATGATCCTTCAGAAATCACTATAATATGATGATTTGATGCTCAAGAAACATTTATGATTATTATCAATGTTGATAACAGTTCATATTTTTGTGTAAACCGTGATAATTTTTTTTTCAGGATTCTTTGAAAAGTTCAAGATAAAAGCATTTAATTAAAAAATAAATATTTTGCATTATTATAAATCTTTACTGTCACTTTTGATCAATTTA
Source organism: Gila robusta (assembly GCA_030770095.1). Taxonomy (NCBI): domain Eukaryota; kingdom Metazoa; phylum Chordata; class Actinopteri; order Cypriniformes; family Leuciscidae; genus Gila; species Gila robusta. The sequence goes on along the minus strand of JAVALU010001455.1, from coordinate 385,713 downwards.
ACGCATCCTTTCGGAAGAAATTTATTAATTTCTTTTAAAAAATAAATTCGTATTGACCCCAAACTTTTGCCCGGTAGTGTATATATACAGTATATATCACTTGACCTCATTTCCGACGGTCAGTCAGGTTTAAAAGACTTGTCATGTTATTGTTGTAAATCTATCTCTCTTCTGGAAGCTGAGTGTTGCGCTGTCTGATCATGTGGTCTCGTTCTCAGGATTCTGGATGTCCAGCCGAACCGTGTGTCTGTCGGGGGGGTGCGCTCGATCGAAGCGCTCCTGCATCGCAGAGGTCAGGTGGACACACACGACTTCGTCGGATGCATCATGGAGTTCGCTGTCAACGGGCGTCCGCTGGAACCGTCTCAAGCTCTGGCTTCACACGGCATCCTAGACAGGTCACACACACACACACACACACATCTGTCATTGTAAAATGAAAGCTGTCTCTTGCTGGCTGAAGTCTTTTTTTTGAGAGCTGTGTGTGAATTTTCTGGAGCGTTTCAATAGAGTTGATTTCAGTGACTGTTGCTTTGAAATCAGTGAAGCTCTTTTCTGAATATGCTAATGTTGGAGTCATGGTCTCTGTGTGGCTGAGATGTTCCCCGCTGAAGTGTTTTGTGTGTGTTTCGTCCTCAGATGTCCCAGGTTGGAGGGTGTGTGTGTGTCCGAGCCCTGCAGACACGGTGGCACGTGTGTGGACATGTGGTCATGGCAGCAGTGCCAGTGTGCCGAGGGCTTCACCGGACACATCTGTGAGAAATGTGAGTTTTGGTGTATAATATTTGCATAATATGGTATATTTACATTTACATTTATGCATTTGGCAGACGCTTTTATCCATCATTTATCCGTATATATAATATATATCCGTTATATGTATTTGTACATATAACTATTTGCCCATATACAGGTGAAACTCGAAAAATTAGAATATCGTGCAAAAGTTCATGTATTTCAGTAATTCAAATTAAAAAGTGAAACTAATATATTTAGTATATATAACGATATACATATGGATGATTATCCTTTTCAGAGGGCCGACATTTCTGCATTTAAAATCCTTTTTTTTATTGATTTCATGTAATATTCTAATTTTTTGAGATTTTGAATTTGGCGTTTTCATAAACTGTAACCCATAATCATCAAAATTATAACTTTTGCAGGATATTCTAATTTTTTGAGTTTCACCTGTATATAAATATTATTTTATATATTTCATCCATTGGTCAATTTTGAGTTTTGTCAATTTTATCTGTTTTTATCATTTTACATTTACATTCTTATCAATTCTTGCTTTCCATGGGAATCGAACCCATGACCTTGGCGTTGCAAGTGCCAACGCTCTACAGTTTGAGCCACAGGATAGCATTATGAAACATCTCTATAGTTAAAGACTGGACTAGCGTGATGAAGTCTCTCGTGTGCATCTCTCAGACGTCTCTGCAGATACGGCTCTCTCTCTGGACGGCTCCGGGCGTTTGGACTACGGTTTGAGTCAGAGCCGTAAGAGGGACGTGTTGTTGGGTCGAGCGCTTCGGGACCCGGGCCGCCCCGTGCAGGAGTACAGCAGTCTGGAGCTGAAGTTTCGCACGCGCAGCGGATCGGGAACGCTTGTGCACGCGCAGGAGAGCTACAACTACACCAGCGTCAGGGTAAGAGCTAGGGCTGTAATAACGCATCCATGCCACATGTTAAATATCCATATTACCTTTATTATAATACCTTTATTTTGACACTCCACATCCTCACGTAACGTCCGTCTACGCATTTCTGCCAAAGCACACATTTTCATTTACTCACCATACTTTGGTTTTTGCTAAAAAAAACAACTGTTGGAGTTACCTGCTTTTGCTAAAAAAAAAAAAAAAATTATATATATAAAAACATACTTTAAATTAACTTTAATTTTTTAAGTTACCTGTATTTTTTGTTGTTGTTATTATTACTTAATCAAAACAACCCAGATATTACTTGGAATGTGCAATAAACTTTGGTTTTTGCCAAAAGAAAAAAAAAGATTATATATATATATAAAAAACATACTTTAAATTAACTTTAATTTTGTAAGTTACCTGTATTTTTTTTTTTTTTTTGTTATTATTATTACTTAATCAAAACAACCCAGCTGCAGTTTGATTGATATTACTTGGAATGAGCAATAAAAAAAAAACATGATTTATAAAAATGAACAAGAACGGACTTATCTATTTTTGCAAATGAGTTTGAGTTTTTGTCAATTCTGCCACCATAACATTTCTTCTTTCAGTCTAATGGAAAAGTATCCAAAATACACTTTTAAGTGTCTATTTTCTTGCATCTGTAGATTTCAATTACATTACAAATCTTTAAAGTTTTTGTCTACACTTCAGGAGCGCTTACAAACACCAACATTTTTATTTTGTATTCCTATCTACAATCTGAAGGCTTTTACTGAGAGGTTTGTTCATATATCTTTCACACTGATTTATAAAACAATTTATTCCTAAAAACATAGTGGAAAATGTGTTTGTTTTGTTCGGCTGTTGGCAGTATTTTTTGATTTATGGAGTGATAAAAAGAGAAATCCAAAATCCCTTCTGTAAAAACATTTAACTCTAACATGTCAACAAAATCAAACAAGAATTTTGAATCTGACTTTATCCAATGTTCATATTTATGTTCTGGGAATGTTTGCAAATTAGTGCATACTTAATTGATTATACATAATTTACGTATTTAATCATAACATTTCAGAAAACATGTAATGTACTGTGATTATAATCAGCTGGGGAAAGTATGATGATATCTATTAGTTACATTTTTACCCTATTCACCTGTGATAATATTTGAAGGTTAACAAAGGAACTGTTCTGTTGTAAATGTCTGAATTGGGAGAGGGTGTGCAAGTGTTTAATTAAACGTTCATGTCATATGTTTTGGTAGCATTTGTGAGTTAATAAAAATGTAACTGGTTGTGTAAACTTGGCGCATAATATCTAAATATCGTTAAATCATTTGATATAGCCCTGAATTGAATCCTATTGTAATCGTATCGCAGATTTTTAATATCGAATTTTAATAAAGTCAAATATCGTATCGCTGGCTGAGAGAGTCTAAATGTGACTCACAAAACCAGTCATAAGTCGCATGGGTTTATGTGTGGCAATAACCAACTATACATTGTATGGGTCAAAATGATCGATTTTTCTTTTATGCCAAAAATCATTCGGATTTTAAGTAAAGATCATGTTCCATGAAGATATTTTGTAAATTTCCTACAGTAAATATATAAAAACAATAAACAATGAGTGGATGCAGAACAAACGCAAACATAAATGCACAACTTTAAAAGCGATTTTCTCAATGTTCAGATTTTTTTGCACCCTCAGATTCCAGATGTTCAATAGTTGTATCTCAGCCAAATATTGTCCTATCCCTAACAAACCATACATCAATGTAAAGCTTATTTATTCAGCTTTCAGATGATATATAAATCTCAATTTCAAGAAATGTACCCTTATGACTGGTTTTGTGGTCCAGGGTCACATATTATATGGTATCTTGTGAACTGTCTGATTTACAGCCCTAGTAAGAGTGTGTGTGTGTGTGTGTCTCGACCAGCTGAACTCGCTCGCCCTCCTCTCTCACTGCATCTGAATACTGAGGCCACCGAGAGCTACTACTCAAACACACACAAACACAAGGACACAAACACACTCTCCGTAAATCACAGCACAGCGTCGCACATCTCAGATTTGGCAAGACGGATTTTCCATTTCCAGATTTTGTAGGTCTTTAAATCAGTTTTCCTCTCCGCTGCAGTTCTTCTTTTTTCAAACAAGATTATTTTTCCATTTCAGTAATGAATCCATCAGATTATCACATGACGGAGAAGTAGTTCTGTTATTAAACCTTGTGAGCTGCCTACCTTTTATTACCAGCTTTGGCAATATTGTATCACTTGAATTGAATTAAGGCATCATAGATGCAAAGACAGTGTTTTTTTGTTATTAATGATATACTATTATAGTATTTATTAATGCTTTGAATTAGATTTTTTATGTTTAGATTTCATTTATAAGAAGTTTAGTTTAATTGCTTTATTTTATTTTTCAGTTGTAGTAAATTTTAGAACCTCAGCTGAAACTTATTTCAGTTATTAGATTGTTTAGTTTAATTGCTAATAATTTTGTTATGTGCTTCTGTCATATTATTTCTATTTATCTTTAACTTATTTCTCAGTTATTAATTTATAACCTCAGCTTGAACTTATATAAATGATTATATTTAGTTTATTTAATTGCTAATAATTTTGTTGTGTGTGGGCATCTCTCCTTTTCTTTAATATCTCTAGTTATCTTTATTATTTTTTTAGTTTTAGTAATTTTAGAAATTGTTAGTTACCAAGGCAACATTTATCCAGCTAATATTTGTATTTTGTTTTACTTTTATTTCCCCCTAAAAAGTTTTAGTAGTTTTACTTTACAATAACAATACTGCTTACTAACATCACTTATTTTTGTCTAATAAGTTTGTCTAAATTGCATGTGTGTTTTACTGAGAAGGCAATCCCAGAATGCATTGTGATGAGCTCAGTAGGGAAAAAAGGCAAAATAATAATCATAATTCATCATTAAAATTCATTTTGATGCTGCAAGTTGCAACACATCATCCTGCTTTCTGTCTGAAACATACAAATAATATACAAATAAAAGCGCTATACAAATAAATGTGAATTGAATTGTATTGAAATACTCACTCTCTCTGTCTGTCTCAGTTGAAGAATGGACTTCTCCAGTACGTGTCTGATGCCGGAGTCGCCGGGAAGGTGGAGAGGATTGTGGGAGATGTGGTTTTGTCTGACGGTCAGTGGCACACACTGTTGCTTCAGAGAAACGGATCATCCACCGTTCTGCGGATCGACCAGTCCAGCTCGAAAGTCATCCTGCACAATACGCAGGACTTTGGCGGGATCGATGTACACACACTGTCTCTCGGTGGCGTCCCGGCCCGACCCACACAGCAGAAAACCAGCCCGGGTCAGTTCCCATTAGTCCTCATTCTGGAAAACCTCTTATATTTATATACTATATTGATGCCTTAAGTATTATTACAGAGCAAAACACTTTCTTCTCAGTATCTCTTAAAGTCCCCCTGTAGTCAATCATTGTATCCCTTAAAACTCATCTTTAATCACCAAAATTACATATTTAAACGTTTTTTCCTTGAAAAATTTCTTCATGTCTTAAAATTTCAACACCTCATTTAGTATGCGCGGGTCTATGAATATGCAAATGAGCCCCGCCTCCACTCACTCACTCACTCAGAGATCCACTCGTTGACGATCACACGTTGATCTGATTGGTTACAAGGTAGTTTGTGACGTCAGAAACACCAGCGATTTCAAAGCGTGTTTTTGAGACTGTCTTTGGTTCACTGCAGTTTTAAGGAGAAAATACTCCGCAATGCTGTCGACTTATGAATTTACACATGGTTTGTCTTAAAGCATATTAAAAACACCACATAGACACATAAACAACATTAAAAACTGGATTTTCAATACAAATGGAGCTTTTTACATTTTCCTGGTTTAAATTCTCTCAGGAAACTAAATTACTTAGCAAGCACTTTTGAGTCAACAATTTTATCCAAAGCAAACCTTTAAAAAAATGTGTATAGGTTTTAAATTGCTCTTTTATAGAATTTCAACCTATTACTTGCCATGAAAATTGCATTATGGCATTAAAACACCAACCAACCAATAATCCGAGTAATATTTGTACTGTAAGCAGCTTTCAATAAAATGTAAATATTTAAATCTGCAGCAATCACAATGACATAATTCCATGTTAATTACGAACTAAACAAATTTAGCAATGAGAAATGTGGGACTCGCAGGCAGCGTATGCGTCATCGTTTGGCGCGGTCCCTCAAATTTTCCGCATGAATCAAAACTCGGGAGTGTTTTTCCTCTACGAGTGAAAATGACAGGAGAAAGTTCAGAGAAAGTGTGTGTGTTTGTGTGCTAACTAGGTTAGACAGAGGACTGCCAACAGGAAAAAATGTCTGAACTTTCCTCTGCAGGACTTGCACAGGGCAAAACTACTGTCCATTAAAAACACTTCAGGCACTCGCAGAGAGAAAAGACACGGCGTTTAGCTTGCGATAACACTGGAATCTTTATTAGAGCTCCAGACGGGCTGTGTAAGATGTGTTCAGTGAGTCTCATAGGAAAGCCTCTTGAAAATCTCAACTGTTTTGCTAAAGTCTCCTTCTCAGATGTTTTTCCCTGAGAAAAAGACCCAGAAAGTGTATATAGTTTCTGAAGATATCACAATGTCTCAAACCGTGCACAAATTTACCAAGATTAAAAAGTCAAAAAGTTTATTTGAACATAATCTGAGCGGCTATCCACATTAATCTGGTCAACTATTGATTCATTTGTGTCTGTCTCAGAGGTTTCATGAGCAAAAAGATCACCTGCGATTTGTTATGTGGTCAAATTGAGCTGTTGGGTTGTAACCTACTTTTTTACTGGAATAAATCAAAATATCAAATAAAATTATCTTAAGATAAACATATTTTGTGCACGTAAGGTCATGCCATTTCTGGATTCAATGGCTGAAAGAGAGAGAATGAAAAATAGAATTGGGCCAATATGCGTTCCTCCTTTAATAAACAGAACCAAATGTTTTCGGTTTGAATGGGGCATAAATTCAATAAACATCAATTTACATTGTTGACTGTTCGTTGTTAGGCAACATGATAGTGCAGGTCTGAATCAGTGACACCAAGATTTTTCCCAGATGGCGTAGTCCTAAAAGGTTGCATTTTTGGCTTGCAGGATACTTATGTGGAAGAGAAGAGTCTGTTTCTCTTCCTCCTGATGTAAAAACGACATTTGTTGATGTGTTTCCCAGGGGGAGAATTTTGTTCAATGTTGGCCAATGCTACAGCAATCAAAAACCCAAACAAAATGTCTCCCTGTGTAGCGTTAAACTAAGCAATGTCCATTTCTTCAAGTCAATCTCATTTCTTTGTCATGTTGTGGAAGCGCTAGTCTCTCGCAGATTGACAGGTAGCGTACAATCTTGTGCAATTTGCAGCTTATTTTGTCCAAAAATCTGCCCTGTCTTCAATTGGTTCAAAATGTGTCTTCTAGACTTTTAACAGGTACTCGTAAAAAACAGCATGTGACACCAAATTTCAGCCTCACTTCATTGGTTGCCTGTGCAGTACAGAATTGATCTTAAATTATTGATTTGTGTATATAAAGCATTGCATAATTTGGCCCCACCATACTTAGTGCATCTCCTTCATATACATAAACCATCTAGGTCTCTCAGATCAGCAAATCAGATCATCCTAGACATTCCAAGGATTGAAATTAAGTTGTGATCGGGCATTTTCAGTAGTATAATCTACCTCTACATCTCAGACTGGCTCCTTCTTTAGGTTATTTTAAACGAAACCTGAAATTACATTTACTTGAATTATCGTTTGGTTCAGTAGGCTAATTGGCAAGAGGCTCTTAACAGATGTTGTTAGTCATTGTTTGTTGGAAAGTACATTTTACTTGTGTAATTTTATTGTGTGATTGTACAGCACATTGGTCAACATTACGTTGTTTTAACTGTCTCACCGACATAAAAAGTGAGCATTTAGTAGCCATTTAGTGGCAAGTACATAGGTACCACTTTATTTAGATAGTAGAATGTCTAAAATGGACTATAAATAACTTTGCAACTACATGTCAACTAACTCTCATTCGAGTATTGGTAGACTATAGTAGACTATAGTAGACTGTTAGGTTAGGGTTCGGGTCAGTAGAATAAATTGACTTGTAGTTGCCAAATTACTTATAGTCTGTTGGGGGAGCATCAAAATAAAGTGTTAGTCAAGTCAAGTCAAGTCACCTTCATTTATACAGCGCTTTAACAATATAGACTGTTTCAAAGCAGCTTTACAGAGATAACAGGAGATTACAGTAACAGAGGTTGTTTAGGCTTTACAGCAGCTCTAGAATAAAGTTATTGTCCAGATAAAGTTAGCTTTTGATTGATTCACTTCCATTGCAAAGATCATTAGTTATTAACTTAGACGCTAACACGACACCATTTTAACTAAACATTTTTTTAATGTGTTCTGGCTGTTCATTTGCATGACAACAGTGTTTGGTGGCCAATCAATCTTTGAAATAGGTGCCAAGGTGCACGTTTTATTTATTTTTTTGAAAAATGTTCCTCCGTGTAAAATTCAAAAACGTGAATCTGTGATATGACTGATTCACTTCCGTTGCAACGATCATTAGTTATTAACATAGAGGCTGCTTACACGACACTGTTCTAACTGAAAACCCTTAATGCGCTGCTGATATTTAAACCCTTAATGCACTGTTAGCAGATATTAAGCAGACAGTCTACTAATACTTTAGTATATTGACATGTAGTTGCAAAGTTACTTATAGTTAGTATGTCTAAAGTGGACTATCGAGATAAAGTGTTACCAGTACATCTAAAATATACTCTACCCATTTCTGAGTTTATTTGAGTTAATGTTCCTCTCTTTTTTTCTAGGTTTTGATGGATGTTACGCCTATGTGAAATATAATGGAGAGATGCTCCCCTTCAGCGGTGATCACGGGACCGTTTCCATCTCCAAGACTGATCCCTCTGTGAAGATCGGCTGTCGTGGCCCAAATCTATGTGATAGCAGTCCATGCTGGGATGGGTTGATGTGCGTGAACCAATGGTACACCTACCAGTGTGTCCCGCCGGGCGACTGCACCTCGAACCCTTGCCAACACGGTGGAAGCTGCGTTCCCGGTGTCCGTGGAGGCTTTACCTGCACATGTGAGGAGTTTTACACGGGAAGAGTGTGCGAGAGCCTGGTGGCCTGTCTGGGAGTCCGGTGTCCACAGGGAACGGAGTGCAAACTGGGAGCAAATGGAGGATTCACCTGTAGTCCAAGTGCCACCAGCGAAGAGATGGTTCTGCCAATCTGGGCGGTTCCTGCGATCGTGGGCAGCTGCGCGACCGTCTTAGCGCTGGTTGTTTTAAGTCTCATCCTTTGCAACCACTGCAAGGGGCGTAAGAAAACCAAAGTGCCAAAAGATGAGAAGAAAACAGAGAAGAAGAAGAAGAAAAAGAAAAAGAAAGGCAGTGAGAATGTGGCGTTTGATGATCCGGATAACATCCCGCCCTACGGAGACGACATGACTGTCCGGAAACAGCCTGAAGGAAACCCCAAACCTGATATCATTGAGCGGGAAAACCCGTACCTGATCTACGATGAAACCGATATTCCGCACAACAGTGAAACTATTCCCAGCGCCCCGTGCGCAGGTCCGGAGGCCGACATGGAGCACTACGACATCGACAATGCCAGCAGCATTGCTCCATCAGATGCAGACATCATCCAACACTACAAACACTTCCGAAGCCACACTCCCAAGTTTTCTATTCAGCGCCACAGTCCTCTGGGATTTGCTCGTCAGTCCCCTCTTCCGTTGGGTGCTACTACTAGCTACACCTACCAGCCGAGCTACACCCAAGGGCTCCGCTCGACCCCACTCAGCCATTCAGCTTGTCCTACGCCCAATCCCTTGTCCCGCCACAGCCCGGCTCCCTTTACCAAGCCATCCTCCTTCTACCGCAACACTCCCACCCGTGAACTCAACTTGGCAAGGCGTGACGGAAGCCCTCTCGACTTTCACGGAGACGTGTGCCAACCTGGTATGTTCAACTATGCCACACGTTTGGGTCGGCGAAGCAAGAGTCCTCAAACCATGGCTGGTCACGGATCTCGTCCCGGGAGCCGCCTGAAGCAACCCATCGAGCAAATCCCATTGGAAAGCGGCCCGCCTGTAGGGTTGTCCATAGAAGAGGTGGAACGCCTCAACACACCTCGACCCAGGAACCCTAGCATCTGTAGCGCGGATCACGGGCGCTCTTCATCTGAGGAAGACTGCCGTCGACCGCTCTCACGTGTCCGAAACCCTGCGGATGGCATCCCCGCTCCAGAATCCTCCTCCGAGAGCGACTCCCATGACTCCTTCACGTGCTCGGAGATGGAGTATGACCGGGAGAAACCCGTGTCCTACAGTTCTCGCATGCCTAAGCTTTCCCAGGTCAACGAATCGGACGCCGATGACGAAGACCACGGAGGGAGGCTCCGACCGAGACGATACTCCAGTCGACGTGCCGAAGGAGGACCGGCCAGCGGTCACAACACACTCTCGGAGTATCAGCACCACACTTTACCCCACAAACTGGGCCAAGGGTCCAACAACTTCAACTGGGACAACCTACTGAACTGGGGTCCGGGGTTCACCCACTACGTGGACGTTTTTAAAGACTTAGCACTGCTACCTGAGAACTCTGCTGCTAAAGATATCGAAATGAAGAGCGGCGACGGCTCCATCACGATCCTGAACGAGGGCGAAGCCGAGCAGTACGTATGAGAAACACATCTGAGACTGGAGTCAGGAGCTGTGATGAAACATAATACTGTTCGAGATATTTGATTAAGACGAACTTAAATGCAGCAAGGCAGAGCACTGATTTTGAAAGACGTGCATCGAACACCCAACACAGAGTGTTAACACTGCTAGTGTCCATAGTTAAAAAAATGCACATCGACATATCTGGGATTTAAACTGTATTTAGTCAAGCAAGTGCGCACACTAGGGGTTGCACAGACTCGTCGTCTCATTCTGACATTCGTTCATGTGTTGGGTCTCAGTTGACAAATTGTGTAACATGCAAAGGTGCATCCCAGTTTATTTGCATGCCATTATCTTTGTACAGTATTGGCCAATTGTTTTTGTAATTTAGTCTAATAAAGTGAACCTAGAGCACTTTGCGCATTGTGAATGAACCCCACTTGGTGCTGTACAACTGAGATTCTCTAAACGTTGCATTTTCCATGCTGGATGCTGTATTGTGAGTCATTAATGTTAAGGTAAACAGTGATCATCTGACTAGTAAACGAATAGCTGTGCAACCCCTAGTATAAAACACACACAGCCTGGAAGAGGAAGACACTACCACAAACACACATATGAAATCAATCAGTCCTGGTCCGCCTGTCTGTCTGTTCTGACTGAGATCAGAACGCACAAATAAAGTTGGTCATAATGAGGGGTCGTTGTGACCCTCAGTGACTCTGGGCTCCGTCCAATTGGCTGATTTTCCTGTGTGTTAGTGCCTCGACCTCTAGGAATCAGATCCATGAGCTCGGTGTGAAGAGCAGGGCCATATTTGGCTCCGGTTCTTCGTGCTCCAGCCAAAAGAGAAAGAAAAACTCTGGAACCGTCCGCCAAGAACTGGTGTTTCTCATCCTGAATAACTGGCTGCCGTCTAAAACAACACAACCTCCAGATATGAGATTAATCAGGCCTCTGCCTTCTGGATATTTGAGGATTTACGTTTGGGAGCACGGACACTATGACTTTCTATGGTTGTTTGTATTGGTGTATTGCAGGATTCGAACAAACACACTTGACCTGTCTAACGCAATGCCCATCTGCTATGAGACTATGAACTTGTGTACATTTTGTATTAATAAGGAAGCTCTTTGGAAGTCAATGTTCTCTGTTGATATGTGTTGTTTTTTTGTTGTTTATTTTGCTCTATGTTTTTAAAAATGTACTGTTTCTACTTTTTTACTGTTTATTAACTTAAAGGTTCATCAGCGTTTTTATGGATATTTTTCATATGCTGGAAATGAGGTTCCTACTTTCAGCGGAAGATCGAACTTCTTATTTTTTACATTTGTTACTTATGTAACATCAGTATTTTCCACTATTTTGATAAAACTATAACATAATGTCTGATTTATACGTGTAAAAGCCAATAACAGAATAAAAAAAATATTTATTTAAAAATACACCGTTTTCATTTCAGTTTTGATGTGATGAGACTAAACTGACTAAAATCAGGTTGAATTGAAGGATGAAATTCAAGGAATTTAGTCATAAACAGCTCCTTTTGTCGACAGAAATGAATCTGTATGAATTGAATAAAAAATGTGAGGGTTTGGACGAAATTAAGCCCTGATGCAGGACAGAAAAACACAAGCGTGACTCAAAACTAGTCCGGAAAACCTTAGTATAGGCCTATAGTTGCACAATCTATGTGATTTGAACCACACTGGTTCAACAATACAGGATTTTCATTAAAGATATCAGTAATAACTTCTGCTGATTAATCCATTTTAGGGATTTTAAAATAGTCTTTGTTAAAGAATCTTTAGCCATAAACAAAGCCAATCAGCTATGAGGAGAATCATAACATTACACATTTTGAGTTGAAGGAAAACAGTTTTTGAAAATTGAATAAAAAGAGAAAGACTATGATCTTAACGGCTTTAGTGAGGGAAAGATCTACAATCCCATGAAGCATTGCGAATGACATGATTTAAAAAAGAGAATATAAAATACTATGTACTATAAATATACTGAGAATATAAAACTACTCGTTTATGAACGTTGATTATATGTATGAAAACATATTTTAAGTTTATAGAAAATATGCATATGTATATACAAACGTTTCAGTATTTTGAGCGCATCGAGAGATCGACATTAAAGACGCAGTGCTTCGTGGAAGTGGGCGGAGCTAAAGAATTTCACGTACACCATCATGGGTAATGTAGTTTTTCACCACGTATTCTGCTTTTAAACATGTTTTTTTTAAATATAAGTTGAAATGATGTGGGCTGACAGCTTCAGCAGAATCAAATACCATCAATTAACATCCTCTTAGCTCACAGTAGGGCTGTCTTTAAAGGTTTATGAGTTATCCTTCAAAATCAAGTTTTTACTTCCGGAACCGGTGACTAAATGGATTTTTCCCAAAATAAAGAAATTCTGTTTTAACACTTTTTGGCAATTAAGAAATGTGACAGATTTAAAGCTAATAGTTATGATTTAAAATGAGAAAGATTGTAGAAAGTGAGCAAAAGCTGCATGCGCTCCTGAGGGGTTTTGTTAACAACAGCAACACACAGCTGAATTTGCACAAACTTACAGGAAATGACTGTGAATAAACAATCACACATTCCATAAACCAGTGTGTCACATCGATGCCAAAGCTGCGGTTTTCAAGGGAAATCGGGCTACTTTAAAACTGTAGCTGCGGGTGGATATTTTTCTGTGGTCTGAAGAGTTAACAATCATGAATTTTATCAAATTTAGATCCTCCAACGTATGATTTCAATTCAAAGTGTTATGATCATTTGAATCGGTTTCTATTCTACAAAACTGATGCTAAATAGCTGGTCACATCGATTCTCTTCAACACTTTGAATCTAATTTTAACACTGTAATTTTAATGCTTCTGCAATATAAAAATGAAAAATGCATAATTTAAAGTAATGCATCAACCAAACCTAAAATCCCTCTTCTGTAATGTCAAACATCATAAAAGCGTGTTGCTCATGAAGTGTGTGAACCTTATAAAAACGTCCCTTCACAAGCAACCCGGTGGAGTTTATTAAGTCAAAAGGTAAATGTGTGTGTGTTCGTCAGACGTTTTTATGAGAGAATCTTTCAAGATGCTTTCAGAAAGTTATTTGACACTGTTTGCACACACCCTGGATTCTCTCTGGAACGTTGTGAAGTCTTTATCCGTCTGATTCCCACAATCTGCCGGACAATTCCTGTTCCAAACTCGTCTAGTCCTCTGCTCTCTGTCCGTGTGTGTGTGTGTGTGAGGACGTTTGGGTCAGAAGTGTGGTGTGTAATCAGACCAAACATTCCCTCCATCGGGGTTCAAGAGACATCTTTAGTTGCATTAGATCAGTGTCCTGCCGTCATTAACACAGTTTGAACGTTTCAATCTGGTTTTTGTTCTAAAAGTCTCTCTAGCTCGTCAGTGAAGGTCAGGGGTTCTATATAGAATTCTTGGCTTCATTTTAAAGAACCCTTAATGCCAAAAAGGCTCTATATAAGCAGCAATTATTGAAGAATACTTTCCTGTTTATTTAAATTTTTCAGGTGATAAACTATTATCACGAGCTGCTTAATTCATAAAGTCAAAAAATGAATTCACATCAACACTTTTCTTTAGTAAAAACGCAGTTTTGCATGTGTTTGTGATGAGAACAGTGATGGTGTTTTCCGTGTGTTTGTGATGAGAACAGTGATGGTGTTCTCCGTGTGTTTGTGATGAGAACAGTGATGGTGTTTTCCGTGTGTTTGTGATGAGAACAGTGATGGTGTTTTCCGTGTGTTTGTGATGAGAACAGTGATGGTGTTTTCCGTGTGTTTGTGATGAGAACAGTGATGGTGTTTTGCGTGTGTTTGTGATGAGAACAGTGATGGTGTTTTCCGTGTGTTTGTGATGAGAACAGTGATGGTGTTTTGCGTGTGTTTGTGATGAGAACAGTGATGGTGTTTTCCGTGTGTTTGTGATGAGAACAGTGATGGTGTTTTCCGTGTGTTTGTGATGAGAACAGTGATGTTGTTTTGCGTGTGTTTGTGATGAGAACAGTGATGGTGTTTTCCGTGTGTTTGTGATGAGAACAGTGATGGTGTTTTCCGTGTGTTTGTGATGAGAACAGTGATGGTGTTTTCCGTGTGTTTGTGATGAGAACAGTGATGGTGTTTTGCGTGTGTTTGTGATGAGAACAGTGATGGTGTTTTCCGTGTGTTTGTGATGAGAACAGTGATGGTGTTTTGCGTGTGTTTGTGATGAGAACAGTGATGGTGTTTTCCGTGTGTTTGTGATGAGAACAGTGATGGTGTTTTCCGTGTGTTTGTGATGAGAACAGTGATGGTGTTTTGCGTGTGTTTGTGATGAGAACAGTGATGGTGTTTTGCGTGTTTGTGATGAGAACAGTGATGTTGTTTTGCGTGTGTTTGTGATGAGAACAGTGATGTTGTTTTGCGTGTTTGTGATGAGAACAGTGATGGTGTTTTGCGTGTTTGTGATGAGAACAGTGATGTTGTTTTGCGTGTTTGTGATGAGAACAGTGATGTTGTTTTGCGTGTTTGTGATGAGAACAGTGATGGTGTTTTGCGTGTTTGTGATGAGAACAGTGATGTTGTTTTGCGTGTTTGTGATGAGAACAGTGATGTTGTTTTGCGTGTTTGTGATGAGAACAGTGATGGTGTTTTCCGTGTGTTTGTGATGAGAACAGTGATGGTGTTTTCCGTGTGTTTGTGATGAGAACAGTGATGGTGTTTTCCGTGTGTTTGTGATGAGAACAGTGATGGTGTTTTCCGTGTGTTTGTGATGAGAACAGTGATGTTGTTTTGCGTGTGTTTGTGATGAGAACAGTGATGGTGTTTTCCGTGTGTTTGTGATGAGAACAGTGATGTTGTTTTGCGTGTGTTTGTGATGAGAACAGTGATGGTGTTTTCCGTGTGTTTGTGATGAGAACAGTGATGGTGTTTTGCGTGTGTTTGTGATGAGAACAGTGATGGTGTTTTCCGTGTGTTTGTGATGAGAACAGTGATGGTGTTTTGCGTGTGTTTGTGATGAGAACAGTGATGGTGTTTTGCGTGTTTGTGATGAGAACAGTGATGTTGTTTTGCGTGTGTTTGTGATGAGAACAGTGATGTTGTTTTGCGTGTTTGTGATGAGAACAGTGATGTTGTTTTGCGTGTTTGTGATGAGAACAGTGATGGTGTTTTCCGTGTGTTTGTGATGAGAACAGTGATGTTGTTTTGCGTGTGTTTGTGATGAGAACAGTGATGTTGTTTTGCGTGTTTGTGATGAGAACAGTGATGGTGTTTTGCGTGTGTTTGTGATGAGAACAGTGATGGTGTTTTCCGTGTGTTTGTGATGAGAACAGTGATGTTGTTTTGCGTGTGTTTGTGATGAGAACAGTGATGTTGTTTTGCGTGTGTTTGTGATGAGAACAGTGATGGTGTTTTGCGTGTTTGTGATGAGAACAGTGATGTTGTTTTGCGTGTTTGTGATGAGAACAGTGATGGTGTTTTGCGTGTGTTTGTGATGAGAACAGTGATGGTGTTTTCCGTGTGTTTGTGATGAGAACAGTGATGTTGTTTTGCGTGTGTTTGTGATGAGAACAGTGATGTTGTTTTGCGTGTTTGTGATGAGAACAGTGATGGTGTTTTGCGTGTGTTTGTGATGAGAACAGTGATGGTGTTTTGCGTGTGTTTGTGATGAGAACAGTGATGGTGTTTTCCGTGTGTTTGTGATGAGAACAGTGATGTTGTTTTGCGTGTGTTTGTGATGAGAACAGTGATGGTGTTTTCCGTGTGTTTGTGATGAGAACAGTGATGTTGTTTTGCGTGTGTTTGTGATGAGAACAGTGATGTTGTTTTGCGTGTTTGTGATGAGAACAGTGATGGTGTTTTGCGTGTTTGTGATGAGAACAGTGATGGTGTTTTCCGTGTGTTTGTGATGAGAACAGTGATGGTGTTTTGCGTGTTTGTGATGAGAACAGTGATGGTGTTTTCCGTGTGTTTGTGATGAGAACAGTGATGGTGTTTTGCGTGTGTTTGTGATGAGAACAGTGATGGTGTTTTGCGTGTTTGTGATGAGAACAGTGATGTTGTTTTGCGTGTGTTTGTGATGAGAACAGTGATGGTGTTTTGCGTGTATTTGTGATGAGAACAGTGATGGTGTTTTGCGTGTTTGTGATGAGAACAATGATGGTGTTTTCCGTGTGTTTGTGATGAGAACAGTGATGGTGTTTTCCGTGTGCTTGTGATGAGAACAATGATGGTGTTTTCCGTGTGTTTGTGATGAGAACAGTGATGGTGTTTTCCGTGTGTTTGTGATGAGAACAGTGATGGTGTTTTCCGTGTGCTTGTGATGAGAACAGTGATGGTGTTTTCCGTGTGTTTGTGATGAGAACAGTGATGGTGTTTTGCGTGTGTTTGTGATGAGAACAGTGATGTTGTTTTGCGTGTGTTTGTGATGGGAACAGTGATGATGTTTTCCGTGTGTTTGTGATGAGAACAGTGATGGTGTTTTCCGTGTGTTTGTGATGAGAACAGTGATGGTGTTTTGCGTGTGTTTGTGATGAGAACAGTGATGGTGTTTTGCGTGTGTTTGTGATGAGAACAGTGATGTTGTTTTGCGTGTGTTTGTGATGAGAACAGTGATGGTGTTCTCCGTGTGTTTGTGATGAGAACAGTGATGGTGTTTTGCGTGTGTTTGTGATGAGAACAGTGATGGTGTTTTCCGTGTGTTTGTGATGAGAACAGTGATGGTGTTTTGCGTGTGTTTGTGATCAGAACAGTGATGGTGTTTTCCGTGTGCTTGTGATGAGAACAGTGATGGTGTTTTGCGTGTGCTTGTGATGAGAACAGTGATGGTGTTTTGCGTGCGTTTGTGATGAGAACAGTGATGGTGTTTTGCGTGCGTTTGTGATGAGAACAGTGATGGTGTTCTCCGTGTGTTTGTGATGAGAACAGTGATGGTGTTTTCCGTGTGTTTGTGATGAGAACAGTGATGGTGTTTTCCGTGTGTTTGTGATGAGAACAGTGATGGTGTTTTCCGTGTGTTTGTGATGAGAACAGTGATGGTGTTCTCCGTGTGTTTGTGATGAGAACAGTGATGGTGTTTTCCGTGTGTTTGTGATGAGAACAGTGATGGTGTTCTCCGTGTGTTTGTGATGAGAACAGTGATGGTGTTTTCCGTGTGTTTGTGATGAGAACAGTGATGTTGTTTTCCGTGTGTTTGTGATGAGAACAGTGATGGTGTTCTCCGTGTGTTTGTGATGAGAACAGTGATGGTGTTTTCCGTGTGTTTGTGATGAGAACAGTGATGGTGTTTTCCGTGTGTTTGTGATGAGAACAGTGATGGTGTTTTCCGTGTGTTTGTGATGAGAACAGTGATGGTGTTTTGCGTGTGTTTGTGATGAGAACAGTGATGGTGTTCTCCGTGTGTTTGTGATGAGAACAGTGATGGTGTTTTCCGTGTGTTTGTGATGAGAACAGTGATGGTGTTCTCCGTGTGTTTGTGATGAGAACAGTGATGGTGTTTTGCGTGTGTTTGTGATGAGAACAGTGATGGTGTTCTCCGTGTGTTTGTGATGAGAACAGTGATGGTGTTTTCCGTGTGTTTGTGATGAGAACAGTGATGTTGTTTTCCGTGTGTTTGTGATGAGAACAGTGATGGTGTTCTCCGTGTGTTTGTGATGAGAACAGTGATGGTGTTTTCCGTGTGTTTGTGATGAGAACAGTGATGGTGTTTTGCGTGTGCTTGTGATGAGAACAGTGATGGTGTTTTCCGTGTGTTTGTGATGAGA